>OX123191.2:24916897-25474147 GCA_944739405.2 Euclidia mi | reverse complement strand
CCTTTTCCCAACCCCAAGGGGCGGCAACGCACTTGTGACTCCTGTGGTGTTGCTTGTGTCCATGGGCGGCGGTAATTGCTTACCATCAGGCAATCCATCTGCTCGTTTGCCGCCTATTACCATAAAAAAAAAAAAAAGTTGAAGGTATGTAAAGTGTATTTTAAGCATTTTCTTTCATTTTAATTCATGTGTAATTTTTTTTAATCGGTGCTACGCCAATGAAATTAAAAGATTATTTTTTTGTTTTACTTTATCTATGTCGAAGCTTTTAACTACTTTCTGACCATAACCTACAAAAGCAGTTTTATATAAAGACATTAAAAAACACTATATTTTAAATTTAAAAGAAAATTTACTGCGATATGCTGCGATAGTAGGTCTGTGGTACCTAGGATCTATGCCAGGTGTTAAAGGTGTCTATGAGATATCATTATTCTAAAATCCACACTATACTATTTGTATTTTGTTTTAGGTACAACATTTAAGTGTTCTTTTACAAGAATGCTTGTACTCGACACTTGGCTGTCTATTAAGAAGACTACTTCTGAAGCAGACAGATGTCGTCAAGTTTTGAATACTCTGGCGCAGTTGCTGCTAGATATCGAAAATATTGACTCAAAAAACTTGGAAATTAGAATTACTCTGCTTTGTTATCTATCGGTGAGCTCTCGGAAAAGGCCGCTGAATCGTGTAATAAATTTATTAAACGATTTAGGCGTGATTAAACAAGAAAAATGTCTCGACTTGTCACAAACACCGATCTGATGCACAGACTTCTTTTTAATTTGGATCCATACCTTTCTAGTTTAAGGAAATTACCACGAAAGAAGAAGTCTGCTCTATCAGCTGACCTGTTAAATTTATTGTCCTTTTAAATCTGTGCTATTTTATAAGTCGTTTAGAAAACTTTAGCTTGTAATTATTTGATTTGCTTAGATTTGTTCAATATGCCTATAAAACTATTTAATTGTAATTATTTGATGAATATTTGTGTTTGTCATTAGTAACAGTCTAGTTAAGTGGTATTATGGTAATAGTAATTTATGCCAATTAAGTTTCAGAGTAGCTGTAATTCACCTTTCTCAATTATTTTACTTTGTATAAGAAATAGCTGGGTTTTATATTGAATGAATTGTTATTATTCTGATATAATCTGTTTTATTTCTACTAATCTTTACCTCAGTTAATAAAAAATACTATAACACCATGCATTATTATGCATTTCAATAGCCATTCGTTGCGCGAAACCTCTATGACCGCCCTTCTTAGAGCGCGGAACCACTGTGCGCTGGTCTCGTAGTAATTTATTTTTGTTTTATTAGGAATAAATCCTGTGTCGCGGGGGCTTCACAAACATGTAATCAACGGACACAATGAACACCTAATGTATGACTAAACCTAATTACGGCTATTAGTCTCCTGTTTTATTTGATGATGATAGAAAGAGACAGGAAGGCAGCGATAGCCGAGTGGAGATACCAACAAACTGCCATGCAGAGGGTATCGGATTCAAACCCACGGCGCGCACCAATTACTTTTCGGAGTTATGTGCGTATTGAATTGTTAATTATCGCTTGTCCGTGCCTCGGAGAGCACGTTAAGCCGTCGGTCCCGGTTGTCATGAAGATCTTTGACAGTCGTTACAGGGCGTCAGCACCTTCTAAATAAACTGACACTGGTCTAAAACATGGAATATCGCTATCCCTTCGGGTTGCGGAGGTCAGACAGGCAGTTGCTCTGTGGAAAAGTGAATATTCAGCCAAATCCGGTTAGACTAGTAAGCGGACCCCAGATTGAAACTGGGATAATGCTAAGAGAATGATGATGCTAGAAAGAGACAGGAATAAACCATACCTACCTATAAAATGTTGTATCACTAAGTTTACCTCGTAGTTTGAAGTATCCGTCAGATATTTGTCAAGTTAGACGTGCCTTTAGAAGGCGGCTTGCGCAAAAAATAGTTTGACAACAGTGTAATATTGCAGCATGGTCTTTCAGTAAAATATTTTTTGCTGAAATATAATGATTCTTGTAAAAATATATAAAACAGAATTGAAAAGACGATGGTGATATTGGATCGCTCAGGCATTCCTTGCCGACAACCATAGTCTGTAACCACATTATGGCACAGCAAAAAAGTATAGTTGGTGAAGTACATACGTATACGTAAATACTTTGGTTGACAAAAGAGAGAAATATTTTCCCACTCGGAATTTACTTGTCCGTAGTTTTCTTCTATATATTTTTGTCCAAGAAATTGTACTCAAATACAGTTATCTGAGAAAAATATATAGTGGCAATTTATAAATGTCAAATAAGAAAAAGGGTTACATGTTTCTGAATCAAGGGTCAATGTACAAAATATATGTTGTCTCGATACATAAACAATAATATTGTCAATAGCTGAAAAAAACAATATTTTTTCTTGTTATATTTCGATAACCGTTGTTGTATAAACATAAAACATAATATAATTCTTACAATGACTTATGATCACACCATGAAATCTATTTATCTCTTTAGTAGAATGCCGGAAGCTCCATCTCCTATTGCTTTTCCCGCATCCCACTCCTCCTATTATTTTTCCTAACCTAAAGGTCGGCAACGTGTGTGGCAAAGTGTTACTGGGTTTTTCTGAATACTCAGTAGCAGCCCGGAGTCTGGTGATGTGCCCGGTAACGGCAATAGGCTCGCTCCCTATTACGTGGGACCTTAAAAATTCATGGTGAAATGTGGAAATAAAAAAAGGTCGCCAACGTACTTGTGACTCTTGTGGTGTTACTTGTGATCCATGACTGGCGTTAATCGCTTATCATCGGGCGATGCTTGTA
The DNA here is from genome assembly GCA_944739405.2 of Euclidia mi. Classification (NCBI taxonomy): domain Eukaryota; kingdom Metazoa; phylum Arthropoda; class Insecta; order Lepidoptera; family Erebidae; genus Euclidia; species Euclidia mi. The sequence goes on along the minus strand of OX123191.2, from coordinate 25,471,316 downwards.
ATCAGTTGCCACCAATTATAAAAAAAAACTCAGCAATGATCTCGACGCCATATTAAAGACTAGAGGAAGCCAGCAACCAAGCCTGCACATTTTCTTTAAATTTATCTGTTTTGACCAATCATGTGGGTATTTCGGAAAATCCCTTCTTAGTGCACCCCTACGGTCCTCAAGGAACATACATGCCAAATTTCAGCATCCTGCGCCTAATAGTTTTGGCTATAGCTTGTCTGTCAGTCAGTCAGTAACGCAAGGATTTTATATATTAAGATTTTTTATTTACCCGTTTTGCCTGATCCCGTGGGAATTTCGGAAAATCCCTTCTTTATGCACCCCTACGGTCCCCAAGGAACATACATGCCAAATTTTAGCTTCCTGCGGCCAATTGTTTCGGCTGTAGCGTGTCTGTCAGTCAGTCAGTAACGCAAGGATTTTATATATTAAGAAGATATCATAGACGTCAATGACGAATGATGACATCAGAATATTTTCCGATGATGCGTACTAGTCCCACACATAAGCCGCATTCACAACTATAAGTAAAACTTAACAAACCATGTAGTCATGGATTTAGAATATTTTGTCACTACCCTATTTCATTTCGTCGTAAGGCACTAAGTAAAAAACACGACTGCCCTGCAAAAAAACGGACTAAAAAGTTAATTACAAGTGATTAGAATAAAATTGTCATTGCAGTCGGGGGCCGTTTTGTGGAACACCATTTTAAGAGGTCCCCCGACTGCAATGCCAATTTTGTCCCCCACGTAATACGTGGCGAGCCTATTGCCGCTTATTGGGACATTTTGTTTGCCAGAGCCACGTCCGTTGATCGGCAGGTGCACCACTTGCAGGTGAGGTTGGCTTGGGACCCTAAGTTCTTGATGGGAACCCTATGCACCCATGTGTGATGTTTCTTATTTGAAAATGTCTTCACACCCCTACCATTTTGACTTTTTCAAAAATATATATCCAGTGTTACTCGGGGTGATGTATGGATTCTAATGATACCCCATACATCCTAATCAGTTCCGGCATTTATAAGTTATAGTGGAATAAAGAAACTCACATACATACATCCATACAATATGAATCCTGAAAAACATTACACTCCTTTTGTTGGGCAGTCGTGTAAACATACATGAATCCTGAAAACATTATACTGCTTTTTTGGGCAGTCGTGTAAAAATACACAAAACATTGTAGGTATATTTGCGAAGAGAAGAAAACTTGACTTTAAACTCTATACCGGCCTATCGTGGTATACAGTAAGCTGAATCCTCATATTGAGTCACAATGCTAATATTACGCAAATTAAGACAGGCCTATGATAATGTCCAGCATGGCATTGCAAAAGACTGCAGCTGTAGTGACATTTTATAGATATAATATTTTATAATAAATAAATCGGATAAACATATCAACCTCTGCAAATTACACTTCGAGGTTAGCAACCCATTTTGCGACCTTTATTTAATATATCGTTAAGGGAGACATAATTATAAACACTGAACGACGAATCTATGTAAACGTGAAAAGCATAATCCTTAATTAAGTATTTGCGAACATACTCGTGTCACGGTAATATAATCTAACAGTATTGTAACTCGGCCGCCTTCGTGAGTTATATACCTACCAGACGCGCCGCATGCGAGCTGCGGCACGATAGTGGCTGTGGGTACTGTAGGCACAGTCCGCACAGTCTAATGGGTACTCTGCTCGAGGCGCGTAGGTATAACTCGAGTTTTGTGCGTTTGTACGGAGTTACAATACTTCAAGATATTATTACCGTGCTCGTGTCGTCTTGCTAATGATATTTACAATTGTATATTTCGTAGCTATAATGCCGACCTCACATTGGTCATGCGCGTTTTTTGAGCGGGGCCCCGGCGTGTGCTCTGCGTTCACTCTGTAGTACAAAGTGAACGTCGGACGCACGCCGAATGCCCACTAGCCGCATGCCGAGCACACGCTCAAGGAGCGTGCATGTTCAATATGAGTGAGGCCTAATTTCGGTTCACATTGAATTATTCGTATAAGTATTTATTTACCTACAAATTATATGCATAGGGTGCATAGGGTTCCCACCAAGAACTTAGGATCCCAAGCCAACCTCACCTGCAAGTGGTGCACCTGCCGATCAACGGACGAGGCTCTGGCAAACAAAATATCTCGATAAGCGGCAATAGGCTCGCCACCTATTACGTGGGATCAAAACACTGGCGAAAAGTGGGCGTTTAATATGCCTCTGCCTACCCCTTCGGGGAAACAGGCGTGAGTCTATGTATGTATGTATGTACCTACAAATTAATTAAGTAGGAAAATATGATTCTATCCTTTAATTAAGTAATGTGGGCGTTCCAACATGTTAGTACACGTGGCTGGCTCACCCACTTTTAACATAAGCTTTTATAATATCTGAGATAGAATATTATAAATTATATGTATGTATGTTCCCGCTTAGTTTTTTTCTACTGGGATGACTTTTAAAAGCTGTTGCTTATAGTAATCTGGCTGTCAATCCAAAAAACATATAATCAGGATCACAATCCAAAACATAATCAAGTTACTACTTCCTAAGATCAGTGCGCATCAAATAAACAATCTCTTCAGAGTAAACGCCTTATCAACTTATCGGATCTGGTGGCCTGTACTGAAAATCTGTTGTATGGCGGTACGAAGTTCGCCGAGTCAATTGATGTTAGGATTGCTAAGGCTTGGACGCTTTTTATGACAGTATCATATCTTAAGACGGGTGTACTCAAAAGCAACATTTAATATTAAAATATATATTATTTGCGTTCATCTGTGCTTTAAATTGTTGATTCCATGAATAGCAGCAGATCTAATGTACAATTCAGTTCAGTCATTTTAGCTGGTATTTCCCTTATGGTAGCCGCAACTGCGTTTCACTACCCCTGCGGTTCAATTGTAAACTTGTATGTTCCCGTTTCGGGTGTACTGGGAATGGGAAACATTTGTATTTAGTTTAACAGCATAAACATTACACGGGAACTGTAATGTTGCTGAAATTTGAGAAAAATTAATCATTAATTCAACATTGTTGTTATGCTATTACCATGAAAGCTTATAATTATACACCATGAGATTTAATTTTTGTTACGATAATATCGAAGGCATTTATTTAGTTTCTGTGTAATGAATACGGTATTACACTAAAAATCTATTTCATAGTATGTAATAGGTACCTACATGCGACAGCGAACTCTATTTAACTGATATTTTCTCCGTAGTTTAATTATATCCGATTGCTATGAAATCAACTAAAAATGAAAATATTCTGTCAAATCTAGTTAGACTAATAAGCGGACCCCGGGCTCCAAGACGAGAAATCTTGGATGCAACCGGAATAGCAATAATGACGATGATGCTATGAAATCAACTATCTAATCTCATACTAAAGTAAATAATAGTTTTCACGTGTTCACTTACTTTGGACTATCAGAGATAGACTATCTGTATGTTTGATTGAATTGTGTAGTTTGTTCATTTATTTATTTTTCAATTTTATTGGATTTCATCAATCAAATAGTGTTAAGAACATGTTCCAAGACATTTAATCGTTCCTACATTGAAAAAAACAAAATCAAAATTATAAATAGTTTAAACGACCCAATTTAGTCCCAAATAAGCGCGTTTCAAATAACAAAAAAGCCAAAACAAAGAAGAACAAACGAATTTGAGTTTACATTAAAAATGGCATCTACAAAGATGAGGTTTGCAGCCACATTAGCGGAACAAAGAAAAAGAGTTATGACGTCAAACTTATAAATTTTTAGTTTGAACTCAAGCTCCTTGTTAAAACATATCTCGGTAGGTAATAGGCTCGCTCCCTAATATATTGGGATCGAAACAAAACTGGGTGTGGGTGTCTAATACACCTCTCCCTACACCTTCGGGGATAAAGACGTAAAGTTATGTAATGTTTATGTTATATCTGTAGATTAACAACTTGGTCTGAAACTTAACTATAAAAATATACAGTCTGATCTTGTTCGGCTAGAATATTGGGTACCAAACTTCAAAGCAAAAGTATTCGATGGCACTATGATAATGTTTATGACGTTCCTTAGAAGAAAGTCTCGTCAAGTGTACTTTATATGACTTAAGATAGAACGTAGAACAAAAAAAAACAAGACAATATGAATGGTGATACAGTTATAGAATTTGATGTCTATGAATGTACATTTGAATTAGTATACGGCGAACATGTAATGAACATTCAAATGAATTCTGATATTAACAGATTATTCTTATCAAATTGGTCATCAATTACAAATAAGCTTTGGAACTAGCTGATTTGAATATCTTACAAAAGTCTCTTGAGTTTAACGATAAAGATCATTACAACCAATTGATGTTGCCTCAGAGATTCTAATCCAAAAGATCCGAAATAAACAAGAAGATAGAAGATTAAAAGTTTGAAATCTTCACGAAAAATGTTGGCAAAATTAATTTACCCTGTGATGTAGATTGTATTTTATGAAAGCTATAAAACAGGATACCTTTTTTATCTCCCCAAAAAAATCTCTTGCTCTCCGTAGTCAAAGCTAATTAACGTACAAAATTCATTCATTAACGAACCTATGAAGCGTAAGTGGATATAATTAATACGTGGGGGCTTAAATAAATACAGAATATAGTTGGTTCAGTGTCCCCCCGTGGGATCTCCACCTTGTCGTGGTGGGGGGGCTCAGTAACCGTGGATTGGTCACCCGCAGTGAAGTTAAGAGGGATCCAGGAGGGAACGCTCCGCGTGGGCTTGGAGGAGCCTGCGCAGGATGCGTCCAACGGTGCGGGTGCGGGGGACAGTTCTGTCTGTCCCTCGCAGTCGGGTGCGGTCGCGGGAGGAGAGGCGTGTCGGTGTTGCGTTGCCGCGCGCCCTATCTCCCGCGACCAAATGGGGGCGCACCATTTGATGCGTCGCGGTGGGGCCGCAGAGGAAGAGGAGATGCGATGTTGCGTTGCCGTCCTCCCTATCCTCTGCGGCCGCTTTGGCGGCGGAGTCCAACACCTTAATCCGTCGCCAAGGGGGTTTCGTTTGGGGCCCGCCTGACCATCTGGCGGGCCAATACCCGTCGGAGGGTGGCGACGAGTGCTTTGGTGATGCCCCACCCTCCGACACACGGGTACATGGCGGAAGTCGAGGTGGTTTTTAGTGGAAACACCACATACTCCGGCTCTTATTTCCCCAGAGAGTCGGAAATCCGAAGGGATTTTCCACCTCGTAAAACAAACAAAAAAAATGGTTGGTTCAGTGTTATGAGCGTTATTTGAAGCACTTCACTGGATAGTTCAGTAATCCCACTAACAACTTCGACAATTTTACGCGCACTAAACTGTAATAAATCAACAATACTTAGTACGGCAGAGTTGGTGCTTGTGTAATTTGATTTAGGTAGCAAACGAGTACCGTTGAGACTAGTAAGTCGTCAAGAGATTAGGCGGCATTAGTACGTTAGGTCTAAATCAGATAAAACAATAGGATTTCTTCGAGAAGTTAGGCCCGTTTATCATGACTAAACAAAGAAGTGCTAGTCGGTCGCGCACAAAGGTTTTTGTGCAATCTGATAAGATATATGGTTGTGTTTTTAGGGTTTCGTAGTATATTCATCTGTACATCCTAGTTTTCCATCCGAGGCTACAGGCACTGTACATCAGTGATTTTGCCAATAAATAAACAGTGTGAATGTCAACTTTTGCCTATTACGGTACTGATACAGTTCATGGATCTGGACACTTAATCAAACGTCTAAGAAAGTCTCATTATCATAGCTAAATGCTTTATGTTACGTGTTTTACTAACTAGTTCAGATGATTAAAAAACAACAAAAACAAATAATGCCGGGACACCAAATAATATCGTATATTATATTTTTTTATGTTCATACACAATTGAATAAACTCAGAAATAATATTTTTTTCATACTCGAACAAATTTAATTTGTCCATTAAAACACCGGTGTCATCTATCTGATCTGTGTCAAGGTATCAATCAAAAAAGTACACAGGTGAACAGAGATGGCCTTTTTTGGAAAATTGCTTAGTCGAGTTGTAGGACGCCCGCGTTTAGAGGTCGGGTGATTTTAATATTGGTTAAAATTTATACGGCCAACGAAACATTTCCAACAGAGTTTACTACTGGGCCTCTCTTAAAGTAAATAAACATCACAGTTAATGTAGGACAGCAGTTTTATTTTGAGTTATAAAAGCAATGCCCGTTACAGATACTACTATTATACTAGAGCTAGTTGTGACACTTTTCATGCCAAGAATTTCTTTTTAAGTACTCCCTACATTTCGTAATAAATAAACTTTGTTGTGACACACTTTTACAACCCCATGTGTCCCTAATCACATCAGACAAGACCCATCTTGACGGCGGAAAACCTACGCGTACTTTGTACGTTACTGAACTAACGGTAAAACCTTTGACCCAAAACGGTTTTAAAGTTACATTGTGGTAAACGATGTACTGTTCTCATATGTACTCATAATATACGAAGTTGAACATTGTTGGTGCTATAAATTTATTTTAGTGGCTATATTTGCAAGGGTGCTTAGCTTTTGTAAGGAGTCGGGATTATGCAAAAATTATTACATTTGTGTTGGAGTTTCTGAGGTATGGAGATTGTAGTGTTCTTGATTTTCACCACCGCATTAGTTGCTAAGTCTAGAATATGCAGCTATTGAACCAAGTTTCCAAGATAAACATGAAATGGAATGTAGTTGGGAAGTGGAAACTATTCCTCTACACATAAACACATATTGATCAGTATAGACTTGTAAGTTTCTATTAGTAGAAGAGAATACGAACTGAATAACTAAAATATTGAATGATTGACTAAAACATAAAGACATAAAATAAAATATTATTTTCATTACTGTGAACACTATGGTGAGGTTTATTTTCCGATATTACCGCTTGAGTTTTAAATGGTTATAGAAAAACAGAACATTTGGAAAGTTCCAGTTCAAAAATAAACCTCTACTGAGCTATATTAATAAAATTAATTTCATCATCAGCCTTTAACAGTCCACTGCTAGACTAAGCCTCTCCTCTGAAAGGAGGAATTGGCCTACTATACCACGCTGGCCAAACGGGTTGGTATAGGATTTGTATCAAGTTTTCTTTCTCTTACAGTGCTGTTCTCTGCATAATATGCTCCCTCTGTCGGCTCTTACGACACCCATGGGATGATATGGGGTGGTGACAATCCGTATTCTTAATCCGTCACCACACGGACAGTAGGCACATTGGCCCATATATTTGGAGGGTTACATTGGCCCATGTTTCTGGAGGGTGACCTTGGCCCATGTATTTGGAGGGTGACATTGACCCAGGTTTTTTAATTCGATAGGTAATAGGGATAACAAAATGTTGGACTTAGTATTTTCATCATGCAAGAATGTATCCACCCATTTGTCAACCGATCCTTTAACAAAAATTGATCTCTATCATCCGCCCTTGTATATCGACATCGACTTCCCTATTACACGATTTTTGAACAAAAAAAAGTATAATAAATTTGATTTTTTTAAGGCTGATTATGACCAAATAAATTTAAAAATAAAAAATATGGATTGGCAAGAGATTCTTATGAATGAGAAAGATATAAGTATAGATGACATGATAAGGAAATTTTATAATACTTTATGGATTATTATTGAGGAATGCGTCCCTTTAGTTTTGTTCTCTAAAAAAAGATATCCCGTGTGGTATTCCAATCAACTTATAAAACTTATTAGGGAGAAAGATAAATATCGTAATTAATATAATCGTTTTAAGAATCCTTATGATCATATAGAATACAGATCAGCTCGTTCTCGTGTCCACGGCCTAATAAAACACTGTTATAATAACTTTTTGTGTAAAATTGAGGAAAACATTTGCAATAACAATATGAAATCATTTCGGTCTTTTATTAATAGTAAGCGAAATAATAAAACTACAATTCCAAATGCAATGAGACTGGGTAGTGAGACCTTCTCCACTCCACAATCCATATGTAATGCCTTTGCTAAAAGTTTCTCTTCAGTTTATGCCACAAGTGACGATATAAATGCACATAGTTCTAGTGATGCGACATGGGAACACTCAATTTTTCACAACACTCTCGGATCCATACGCATCAACAAACCATCTGTAGAAACGCCCTAAAGAAGCTTAAAATTACCCTGGGTACAGGCTCCGACCGTATACTAGCTGTATTTTTAAAAAATTGCTCACAATCTCTAGCTACTCCTCTTTAAATTATTTTCAACTCTTCCATAACTATATGATTTTTTCCTTCTGCCTGGAAATCAGCTCACTTAGTTCCTGTACCTTAAGGGGGTATTGCAGGCGATATATTGAATTAATGCCCAATATCTATGCTCTCAGTATTGGGAAAGGATTAAGCCACTATTGATGCAAGAGCAACACGGATTTCGAAGAGGATGTCTACCTCTTCCAATATTGTCTGTTACGTAAGTGAAATATCGGATTTCTTGGATAAATAATTTTAAGTAGACAATGTTTATACAGATATTAGCAAGGCTTTTGATAGAGTGAATCACAAGCTTCTTATCACCAAGCTATCAAATATTGGAGTATATGGACCAATTCTTTCATGGTTTTCATCCTACTTAATTTCAAGATCTCAAAAGGTTGTTATTGGTGGCTGATCTGAAAGCTATAAGATTGAATCTAAAAGCTATAAAGTCACATCTGGAGTGCCACAGGGCTCTCATTTAGGCCCATTGTTATTTTCCATCTTTATAAATGATTTAGGCACTCAAATAAAATTTTCTAAATACTCATTTTTTGCGGACGATCTCAAATTGTATAAGGATATTAATTTATTTATTACGGAAAACATACAGTGTATTACATCTCAAAAAACAACAAATGTAAAAATCTATGCACCATTTACATGTTTCCACAAGATAATAATAAAATACGAAAATAAAGCACTAGTACAATAATAATAATAATAATAAATAATACTAAATTGTTTTATTTCCAATAAGTACAAATACATTTACAATTTAGATCTTATAATTAAAAAGGGATAAAATCATAATTGCCTGTACTAGGTTGAAAACCTGTGCTTCAGGTGATTAAGTGAAATTATCTTAGGTATATATAGTAAAACTACATTAAAATAACTATAGCTAAAATACAAATAGATGTACTAAATTTATAGCTAAAATACAAATAGATGTTCTTGTTTCTATTTTAATATTTTAAGTAACTCTTCTGTCTGTTCATATGACTTATCTTGTAAATAATTACAGAGTGTTTTTTTACAGTTATAATAGTTTAAGGTATATAAATTTGTGGCTCTTTTTAATTTGTTATATAAAAATGGACCCATAAATGTGTAAAATCTATTCGTAAAAGTAAATTTTGAAGTCGGATGTGAGATGCAGACTAAATATTTCCGCCTCTTGTTAGTATTGTGTGTATCATAGAGTAACATAGCATGTTGTTTTAAAACTATGTGCAAGATGAAGGGTTGGCGAACAGTTAGCACATGACAGGAACTATATAACAGGGTTGTGGGAAAAAGAAATGGGTGAGAGTTTGCTACTTTTAGGATTGTTCTTTGTGCTCGCTCAAGAGGCAGTAAGATTGTTTTCAGAGCACCACCGCAAGAAGTTATGCAATATTGGATTATAGATAGACATAGGGCCAAATACACTTGTGTGATTAATTTTGAGTCCGCAAATGTCCTTAGTTTTTTAAATACATAAATTAATTTCTGGACTCGATTTACTAAGTTTGTAATATGGTCACGGAAGGAAAGTGTTTCGTCAATAGTGATCCCGAGATATTTAATGTTGTTAGTATAGACGATAGTAGGACAGTTACATGCTATTACTGTGTTCACAGATGACCTTGTGCATTCGTGTGCGTATGGTTGAGGTTTAGTAACCATTTGTTTACTCTTGCGCATGACAAAATGAATTTATTTTGCTTTTTCCGCATTTAATGTGAGTAAATTACGATGTAGCCAGTTGTTTACTATATTAAAGCCTGACTGCGCTTTTTCATAAAGTTCATTGACATTTGTTGCGCAAAATACAAGTGCGGTATCGTCAGCGTAGGATATTAATTTGCCGTGATCTAACTGAATGTTACACAAGTCATTAATATAAATTAGGAACAGTGTGGGGCCCAAAATACTTCCTTGGGGCAAACCAAATTTAGGGTTTTTTTGATAATTGCTCGTAATTTTATCTATCTTTACACACTGATACCGATCATTTAAGTAGTCCGCAAAAAGTTTAAGCTGCGTTTCTCTTACACCAAGGTACTCCAATTTGTGTAGAAGTGAAGAAATAAATACAGTATCGAATGCTTTGGCTAGTTCGAGAAAGATCCCTAAGGTGTAGTTGCTTTTTCCAAGTTCCTGTGTAATATAGTCAGTCAGGCTATGAACGGCGTCAGACGTTGATAATTTTGCTCGGAAGCCGAATTGGGAAGATGAGAGATAATGTGTCTTTTCGAGGAAGTTAACTAATCGGCTATTAATAATCTTTTCTAGAATTTAGATACCGAGGGAAGTAATGATATTGGTCTATAATTGATAACCAGGTCCTTGTCTCCAGATTTATAGATCAGAATATCTACTGCATTTTTGAGGCATTTAGGAAAGATACCCTCCAGATAGGCATTTTTGAAAAATGTATGTTAGGGGGGGTATAAAAATGTGCATAAAACGTTTAAGGATCTTGTTACTTATACTATCCCAACCAACAGCACCGTTGTCCTTTAATCCTGTGATTATTTGTGCTATTTCGTGTTCGTCAGTGTCCAACAGTACAAAAGATGACGTACAACTACTCGATTTCTGCAACGGTGCAGTCTGGTGGCCAATTTGGTTAGTTTTAATTTCAGCCAAGTTTTTGCCCACGTTAACAAAGTATTCATTGACGTCATTGGCAGAAGAAAGTGGTGAGGTTTTTGTTTATAATAAACTTGAATGTGATATATGTTGTTGTGAGATACAAGTGAAGTCTTTTATATGTACCCAGATAAGTTGAGTGTTTTTTACCAGCCCTATTCAATTTTTCTTTATCGTAATTAGATTTTATTTTTTTGAGAAGATTATTGCAGAAATTTCTGTATCTCTTGTAAGTTAATTGAAGAATTAAGTTATTAGGATATTTCTTAGTCTTTTGGTGTAGTTTATCTCTGTTTCTTATGCATCGGATAAGCCTGGGTGTAATCCATGGCTTTATATTATAGTTTTTCTTATTAACTGTTATTTCTGTTGTATTATTTAAAATGGCTTGCTGAACAAATTTTATAAAATGCGATAGTGACTCATTTGGGTCGGCAGTCTTATAAACGATACTAAAGTCAATATTGCATAAATCACATTCCAGTTTGTTTATGTTTAGCTTAGACTTTGTCCGGAGACGAATTTGCTTAAGCAGTGTTAAATTTAAGGTAAGTAGGACAGCATGATGATCAGTGATAGTTGAATTAGTAACAAGCGTATTATATTGATGATTAGATTTTACAAACATATGATCGATACATGAACCACTATTATGTGTAGGCAGTATGTGAGCCGGTAGTAGCCCATGGTATGCGCAGATATTAAGATATTCTTGGGTACCTGTATCATGATATTCAGATCCAATATTAACATTTATATCTCCTGTTAGTATTACATTTTGGATAGAAAAAAGCGCCTGAAGTGTACTATGGAGGGAATTTTGGAATACGTCTAAATGCCGTTGCGCTGGTGATCTATACATAGCAATAATTGCTGTGTTGGGGCCAATTTTAATCACTGAGCAATTACAATCCTGTAAAATTGGTTGTTCGATAGTCACTTTTAGCAAGGATTTGGCATAGACAACAATTCCATCATTCTGATTGTGGAGGTGGAGGTAAGTAGGACAGCATGATGATCAGTGATAGTTGAATAAGTAACAAGCGTATTATATTTATGGTTAGATTTTACAAACCTATGATCGATACATGAACCACTATTATGTGTAGGCAGTGTGTGAGCCGGTAGTAGCCCATGGTATGCGCAGATATTAAGATAGTCTTGGGTATCTGTATCACGATATTCAGATCCAATATTAATATTTATATCTCCTGTTAGTATAAGATTTTGGATAGAACAAAGTGCCTGAAGTGTACTATGGAGGGAATTTTGGAATACGTCTAAATGCCGTTGCGCTGGTGATCTATACATAGCAATAATTGCTGTGTTGAGGCCAATTTTAATCACTAAGCAATTACAATCCTGTAAAATTGGTTGTTCGATAGTCACTTTTAGCGAGGATTTGGCATAGACAACAATTCCATCATTCTGATTGTGGTATATTGTTGTGTAATATGTATTGTATCCCTGGATTTCTGGTAAGTTGCTTTGTCGGTTAGATATCCAACACTCCGTCAGCACTATTATGTCGCATGCAAAGTCTAGTCTACTTGAGAAAACATTAAAGCTGTCTATATTTTTGGAAATACTGCGAATATTTTGTGTTAGTACTTTTAGTGAGTTTTGGTAGCTGGAAAGATACTTGCTGCACTCCTCGACCTCACATGATTGTGCTTGGGGTACAAATATATTATCTAATTCCGTTATTAACTCTACAATACTTTATGCGTTCTATAAACTAAACAGTCTGAGAACCAAACCATGAGTTTGTTAAGGTCTTATTAATAACAAGTGGCTTTGAGTTGAACAAGTCCAGTTCAGGAAATGTTGACAATTTATTCAATTCCCTTGCAGCTCGCATGAAAAATGCATTTGATCGATAAACTGACGAAAAATGAGGAGTGTCCAGATATGTTTGATGTCTCTTTAACCTGCTTGGGATTTTAATGTTGATTTTAGACAATAGATACGGTGAGTCAATAATGCTTTGTGAGATTTTAGCAAGACACGTGATATCGGAATATTTGCGTCTTTCAACCAGAGGCAAAATATGATGTCTTTTGCATCTTGCCTCGTAAAAAGAATCAAAGGTATTAGACTTAAATTGTAAGTGTATTAGGAATCTTTTTTGTATAGATTCTAGTCGATTCACGTATATACAGTAACACGGATTCCAGACTTGCGAACGATAGTCGAGGATACTGCGAATCAAAGTGCAGTAAAGAATTTTGATAACTTTCAAGTTGGTAAATTGAGTACATGATCTAATCACAAAAACTAATGCTTTGTTGGCTTTTTTTGCTATGTGGTCTATGTGTTTCTCGCATGTTAATTTGAAGTCGTGAATAACACCGAGGTCTCGAATGGAATCCACTTTTTGCAACATCTGTCCTTTTATAAAATATTGAAAATGAAACGGTTTTGTTTTGCGAGTAAATGTGATAAATTGGCATTTTTTTACGTTTAATTCTAAGTAGTTTAGATAACAGTATTGTTCAAATCTATTTAAATCACTTTGAAGAAGTTGGCAGTCATTAATACAAGTAATATGTTTGAATAATTTCATGTCGTCAGCATAAAGTAAAAATTTTGATTGTTTGATGTGTGTGCCAATATAATTAATGAATATATTAAACAGAAGAGGTCCAAGCAACGAACCTTGAGGAACACCAGAAGGGACGTTCCACTAGGTAGAACAGAAGCCATTTAGTGTTACAGCCTGAAATCGGTTTTCAAAATATGAAACGAACCAGCGGTAAAGGTTACCATGGATCCCTGCCAGGATAAGCTTTTGTAATAATATCCTATGGTCAATTTTGTCAAATGCTTTCCTATAGTCCGTAAAAATTGTGTCCACCTGACCACCAGCATCCATGTGTGAAGTAGTATAATCAGTAAATACGAGTAGGTTAGTCAATGTGGAACGATTCCGTAAAAAACCACGTTGTTCCGGTATAAAAATTGTAGAAACCGTCTGGTAAACTTGCGTATAGACAATTTTTTCCAAGACCTTGGCAAAGACACATAATTTGATATGGGCCTGTAGTTTTTTGCATCGTTTTTGGCGCCATTTTTATGTATAGGTGTGATAAATGCCTTTTTCCAGATGTTGGGTATATAGCCTTCCGATATTGTTCTTTTATAAAGTACTAGAGGACGCCAGCAGCTACGCCTGCATTTTTTTTTAATTTACCCGTTTGGGCCGATCCCGTGGGAATTTCGGGAAATCCCTTCTTAGTGCACCCCTACGGTCCCCAAGGAACATACATGCCAAATTTCAGCTTCCTGCGCCCAATAGTTTCGGCTGTAGCGTGTCTGTCAGTATGTCAGTAACGCAATGATGTTATATATTAAGATTACGAGTGGATCTAGTAAGCTTGTCGCGCAATTAACGATGAATGAAGGTAATATATTATCCGGACCGGCGCCTTTCGTTACGTCAAAAGACTTTAGTAGTTTTAAAAGAAAATCAGCATTGACTTCAATATCACATATACTATTCGGCGCATTATCATCATATACGAGACTTGGACAAGAATGCGATGGTGGAAGGAAATTAGAGAAGAAATGAGCAGCAAAAAGGTTACATATTTCATCACCCATCTCAGCTGACTGTCCATCGTAAGATATGATAGAGGGGAATGCGGACGATCCTGTTTTATTAGATTTAATGTAAGACCAAAACGATCGGGGGTTGTTAATAATGGAATCCTCTGAATGTTGTAAGTATTTAGAATAAAATTCTTGCTCAATGGTTTGAGCACGTGTACGTATTGTAATCACTGAAATGGCCATATATTTTATATTTTTTTAAATACTTGTATTTTTCTTTTAGTATTTTTTTCAATGGAACGCAATACCAAGGCGTAAAAGAGCTGGGAGTAACCAATTTATGTGGGACATGGTGGTTTATTACATATTATAAATATTTATAAAACGTATCGACAGATTTCCTCCATAGTGTTATTATTTAGGCATGTTTTCCAATTGATACTATTTGAAGACAATTTAATTTCATCATAATTTGCTTTGTTATAAAAATATTTTAATCTTGGACTACTTTGCAGCAGACATTCTTAAGTAAAATTGAAGATAACATCCAACGATTTATGATGATTATCTTCTATTACTAGCGGATCATTACATGAAGTAACTGTTACTTTATGGTTGCATAGTATATAATCTAAAATCCTGCCGTTAAAGTTTTTACTAAAATTATATTTGACAAGCCCACACTGCTAAAGTATCAAAAAAGGTCACTTGTGATTCTCCAGTGACGTCACTAGGTTGCAAAGAGTTGTCTTCAACTCTCCAATTTACGTTGCCTAAGTTGAAATCGCCCATTATTAAAAATAAATCATTTGGGCAAGAATTAAAATTGGCAGTGTTATTTTTTTTTAAAGTAATAGTAATCCATATATCCTCCGCTGTAGATCGCCATTCCGAACGTTCAACCGCGGCTATATCGTGCCGAATAGCCAGGAGCACCCCACCACCGTACCTTTCCACAGTGGACGCATAGTTCCTATCCCGTCTAAAGACATTATACCTTTTATCAAACAGTTCAGCGTCATACACACCTTCCAGTAACCAGGTTTCCGTTAACGACACTATATCATAGGAGGCAAGCATGAGTTTCCGTTTAAAAATGTGCGTCTTGGTGCGCAGTCCTCGAGTATTCTGATAATATACGTTTAAATTACAAGTAGCCATTAAATTCAACATTATAAACACGTAGGAGAAGCAAATCAAACAAATAAATAAATCCTTTCAAGATAAACGCTCTCAGCATAACGAGTAACGTACTCATAACATTGACATTAATACCCTTGTATTGTAGCAAAGCAAGATCGTAATAGTACAAGTACCGCAAATAATTATAGATAATACGCACTGTGATACATAATAATATAATAGCCGACGGGGATAAAACACATATAAAACCATTTCGTATAAACGCAAAAAGAAACTTTTTCATTATAATTACATACAAGTAACATTATTTTATTTTTAAAGGAGAAATACCAAATACGGCCTGTAGCGGCCAGAAAGTTGTGAATCGTTGAAATTAAATATATAATTTTTAAAATTTATACATCGTTTTCGTTTCTTGATAGAACTTCGGTGAAAGATTTTAGTTTTTAAAGAGTATTGTTTTGAATAGGCTATGGTAATAGCGGATGAATGTCTTATGTTGCCAGCATTAAATATAAAATGAAGTAGGCAGAAATTCTTTTAAGGAAATAATATTTTTATTATTATATTAGAAAACAATATCTTTTATTTACTTTATACATATATTTGTAAAACGATTCAAGAAATATATATTTTTTTATTTATTCCATAATTATTAATCGGTAAAAATCGTTTTGTTTTTAATCCATAGTATAAATATTTTTTCAAACTATTTGCAACACATTTTTTATCTGTTATGTAATTCGTGTTGCTACTGCGAATTGTGAATATTTTGCTGTGATTTATTGGTGTTTTCGTACGGTTTTAATTGTAATGTATTTGAATATAAATTCAATAATAATGATCACTACCTTCTACACATGCTAAGAATATGCAGCGCTGTTTGCGATTATAGTTAGTTTTTTTGGACGAGTATAGTACGAGGTTCCCTAGTACACAGGTGATTATTCATTATTATTGGCCTCTTTTTATGTAGTTTTTGTTCTATATAACACAAAGACATACCCTTATTTACATCTAGGTATTATATTTATGTTAAAATTCAATTTTGAGGTATATTTAGTTGTGGAATAATTTCCATTTCAAATATCTCGTATCTTATTTCCACCAAGAGTTATTTAAAAAAAAAATATACAGGGTAATAGAGTAGTTATTTATCTTCAAAACACACATGGATTCGTGTTTGTTCTTGCCAGGCCCATTATGTATGGCCAAATGGTACATCTCCTTTAAGGTAAACATAAAATAAACCTAATGCTTTGTTGGTTTTTTTTGCTATGTGATCTATGTGTTTCTCGTATGTTAATTTGGAGTCGTGAATAACACCGAGGTCTCGAATGGAATCCACTTTTTGCAACATTCATTCTTTTATAAAATATTGAAAATGAAATGGTTTTGTTTTGCGAGTAAATGTGATAAATTGGCATTTTTTTACGTTTAATTCTAAGTGGTTTAGATGACAGTATTGTTCAAATCTATTTAAATCACTTTGAAGAAGTTGGCAGTCATTAATACAAGTAATATGTTTGAATAATTTCATGTCGTCAGCATAAAGTAAAAATTTTGAGTGTTTGATGTGTGTGCTAATATCATTAATGAATATATTAAACAGAAGAGGTCCAAGCAACGAACCTTGAGAAACACCAGAAGGGACGTTCCACCAGGTAGAACAGAAGCCATTTAGTGCTACAGCCTGAAATCGGTTTTCAAAATATGAAATGAACCAGCGGTAAAGGTTACCATGGATCCCTGCCAGGATAAGCTTTTGTAATAATATCCTATGGTCAATTTTGTCAAATGCTTTCCTATAGTCCGTAAAAATTGTGTCCACCTGACCACCAGCATCCATGTGTGAAGTAGTGTAATCAGTAAATACGAGTAGGTTAGTCAATGTGGAACGATTCCGTAAAAAACCATGTTGTTCCGGTATAAAAATTGTAGAAACCGTCTGGTAAACTTGCGTATAGACAATTTTTTCCAAGACCTTGGCAAAGACACATAATTTTGATATGGGCCTGTAGTTTTTCGCATCGTTTTTGGCGCCATGTTTATGTATAGGTGTGATAAATGCCTTTTTCCAGATGTTGGGTATATAGCCTTCCGATATTGTTCTTTTATAAAGTATTAGAGGACGCCAGCAGCTACGCCTGCATTTTTTTTTAATTTACCCGTTTGGGCCGATCCCGTGGGAATTTCGGGAAATCCCTTCTTAGTGCACCCCTACGGTCCCCAAGGAACATACATGCCAAATTTCAGCTTCCTGCGCCCAATAGTTTCGGCTGTAGCGTGTCTGTCAGTCAGTCAGTAACGCAAGGATGTTATATATTAAGATTACGAGTGGATCTAGTAAGCTTGTCGCGCAATTAACGATGAATGAAGGTAATATATTATCCGGACCGGCGCCTTTCGTTACGTCAAGAAACTTTAGTAGTTTTAAAAGAAAATCAGCATTGACTTCAATATCACATATACTATTCGGCGCATTATCATCATATACGAGACTTGGACAAGAATGCGATGGTGGAAGGAAATTAGAGAAGAAATGAGCAGCAAAAAGGTTACATATTTCATCACCCATCTCAGCTGACTGTCCATCGTAAGGTATGATAGAGGGGAATGCGGACGATCCTGTTTTATTAGATTTAATGTAAGACCAAAACGATCGGGGGTTGTTAATAATGGAATCCTCTGAATGTTGTAAGTATTTAAAATAAAATTCTTGCTCAATGGTTTTAGCACGTGTACGTATTGTAATCACTGAAATGGCCATATATTTTATATTTTTTTAAATACTTGTATTTTTCTTTTCAGCGTTATTTTTTTTTAAAGTAATAGTTATCCATATATCCTCCGCTGTAGATCGCCATTCCGAACGTTCAACCGCGGCTTTATCGCGCCGAATAGCCAGGAGCACCCCACCACCGTACCTTTCCACGGTGGACGCATAGTTCCTATCCCGTCTAAAGACATTATACCTTTTATCAAACAGTTCAGCGTCATACACACCTTCCAGTAACCAGGTTTCCGTTAACGACACTATATCATAGGAGGCAAGCATGAGTTTCCGTTTAAAAATGTGCGTCTTGGTGCGCAGTCCTCGAGTATTCTGATAATATACGTTTAAATTACAAGTAGCCATTAAATTCAACATTATAAACACGTAGGAGAAGCAAATCAAACAAATAAATAAATCCTTTCAAGATAAACGCTCCCAGCATAACGAGTAACGTATTCATAACATTGACATTAATACCCTTGTATTGTAGCAAAGCAAGATCGTAATAGTACAAGTGCCGCAAATAATAATTATTGATAATACTCACTGTGATACATAATAATATAATAGCCCACGGGGATAAAACACATATAAAACCATTTCGTATAAATGCAAAAAGAAACTTTTACATTATAATAACATACAAGTAACATAATTTTATTTTTAAATATAAGGTAAACATAAAATAATCTTCCGTGGCCGAGAATGTTAG
Source organism: Euclidia mi (assembly GCA_944739405.2). Classification (NCBI taxonomy): domain Eukaryota; kingdom Metazoa; phylum Arthropoda; class Insecta; order Lepidoptera; family Erebidae; genus Euclidia; species Euclidia mi. The sequence continues at coordinate 25,452,226 of OX123191.2, read as the reverse complement.
ATATCGACACTTATGCCAATGCACAAGCAATTTTGAACTTAGATCACTCAAACTGCACGCGATAATGACCTTATTAAGTATGCATAAATGCGAGAATAAGTGTAAGAAATTCTTATCAGGTTGAGTACTTATGCGCGAAAACCGGTTGAGTGGACTTGTTGAGCACACATGACGACGATCATAAATCATTAGACAAAAGGCAGGTAAACTGCTGGTGGTTCTCAATCTGTTTATTATCTCGAGTAATAGGTTGTAATAGGTGATTATAGCACAGTAAATAAATATTGATGTAAATATGAAATTAAATTCTGGTTATACAATTTTTGCGAGTACTTCTTCGCGTTTTATAAAAAATATAGGCGAACTATCTGACTTTCGTGCCATTATTTTTGAGTGCTTCAACCATATGTATTGAAAGTTCCGCTCCTTTGCCAGTGATCTTGCTCTGCTAAGTAACTGCTTCTTCCGTTTAGTCAAGTGATCATTGACGTAGAAGTTGCCAGATAATGAGAAGCCCATGTTGTTGAACGTAAGCTGCTTACTTCTACGAGCTGATGCAACTAATTCCTCCTTAATGTAGCGATTGTTAAATGCTATAATAATTGGTTTAGCAGTATTAGGTACAATGGGAATCCTCGATGTCCGTGTGGTGACGGATTAAGAATACGGAATGTCACCACCCCATATCATCCCATGGGTGTCGTAAGAACCGACAGAGGGAGCATATTATGCAGAGAACATCACTGTAAGAGAAGGAAAACTTGACAATACAAACCCTATACCAACCCGTTTGGCCAGGGTGATATAGTAGGCCAATTCCTCCTTTCAAAGGAGAGGCCTAGTCCAGCAGTGGATTGTTAAAGGCTGATGATGTGAGGTACAAGTGTGGGTATCTGGGCAATATAGTTGATTTCTTCCTTCTTTATACGAAAGTTACATAGACTGCCGACCTTCAGGGCGAGTTCAAACAGATTCTCGTTATTCTTCTGAGGAATGCCACGAATCTGAACATTATTTGCTCTACCCCACTGATCCTTATCGTCAAGTTCACGATTCAGTCTATTAATCTCAGCCTGAATAGTTGGCATTACAGATACAATTTTCTCCACTGAGGATACTCGATCTTCCAAGGCCTTAGTACTATTCGAGAAATTCGAATTCGATTATCAAAGTTATTGGAGACAGTAAGCAATTGCATATAAATGCTATTGCTTACTGGACAAAAGTAAATAAACTTCCCTTTAATCAAACTAAATTTAAGCACATAAAATTTCATCGCAAACGTAACTATTTACACACATCATACGTTATAGAACACTCTGAACTGGAAGAGGTTGTTCAAATAAGGGATCTAGGCGTGCTTTTGGACTCAAAATTAACGTTCATTCCTCATATAGATAATCTTATTACAAAATCGTACCAAATTCTGGGGTTTATATGGAGAAATTGTAAAATTTTTAAAAACAGAACTGCTCTAGTAACTGCATATAACGCGCTAGTGCGAAGTAGATTGGAATACTGCAGCAGTGCCTGGAATCCTCACTATCAATGCCATATTGATAGAATTGAAGGAGGTCAGAAGCGCTTTCTTTTTCTTTTATCTGTTCAGGCTAGAGAACTACAATCTCTCCATAGTTATCGACAAAGATTAGATTTTTTCAAAATCAATTCTCTTGTGGATCGTCGGTGGGTTGCAGATCAAGTGCTCCCGTTTAAAATTTTGTCGGGAATTCTCGATTGTCCATCACTACTGAGAAAAATAAACTTGTCAATACCACGCACTGGTCACAGGTTAGTTAACTTCCGCCCTTTCGCAATTAAGCATTATGTAACAAATATTGGTTACAATAGTGTGATTCCTAGAAATTGTCGCGAGCACAATGCCTTTTATAAATGTGAAAAGGTTGATATCCTATCAGTGTCCTTACTGTCATTTAAAAATCTTTATATAAATTTCGCAACAATTGTGATGGTTCATTAAGTTCTTTTTGTTTTTTAGTTATTTAATTTCTTTAATGGATTTGCATTATGTTCAAGATAGATATATACCTTTGTTAGTCTATAAGTTAAAAATGTAAAATCTGTTGGCGAACCTTACAATAAATAAATAAAATAAAAATTAATCCTTAATCCACAATCACTATGTTTCAAATCTTGCAAACAACTGACCATGAAGAGGTTGAACAGCCACGGCGACGCTACACATCCCGGTCTAACACCTGTGTTGATGCCTTGATGGTCAGATTGAACCAGTCAGTGTATGCCCCGTTTATCCTCACAAGCTCTAGAATCCTCATAAAGGGATTTCAGAGCTCGAATGAGGCTGCTGTTCACCCCATACATCGACAATACCAACCACATTTCGTTCCTCACCACTTTATCGTAAGCCTTTTCCAAATCCAAAGATGTGCAGTAGACCTTTCGACCTTTGGCCAAAAATTTCTTGGCTATGCATCACAAGTAAAAGACTTGATCCGTACACCGCATACCTTTTCGGAATCCCGCTTGTAGATCCCATATTTTCTTGTCGGTTACTTTCATAACTCCTTCAATCAGTACCTTCGCATACAATTTGCCAACAATGCTGTGAAGGCTAATGCCTCTATAGTTTTTGCAGTCTTGTTGCGAGCCTTTTCCTTTATAAAGAGGCACAACTACTACTGCGGCCCAGTCATCAGGTACTCGGCCGGTGCTTCAGCACAAGTTAAATAAACGCTTCAGCTGACTAACTATGATGCCCTGTCCAGTCTTCAGCATTTCGACTGTAATCCTATTATACCCTGCAGCCTTACCTAATTTCATACTGGCCAGTGCCTTCAAAATCTCACCCACGCCAATATCGCTTTCATCATTGCTATCATTACCATTCATTTCACCTGTTGATGTCTCTGTCGTCGTTCTTTCAAATAATCCTTCAAAATACTCTTTCCATCTCTTCAGCACGCACGATTCACCATTCAGTATCTTTCCATTCTTGTCTCTGATTGCTGTGTATTCTGAGGATAGGATTTTTATTATTTAAAATAAAATATTGTTGGGAAGACTATAATTTTAACAAATACTTGTACATAAATGCCGTGTAGTTGAGGGCATAGAATACAAGTGTCACCACCCCCTATCTTCCCGTGGGTGTCGTAAGAGGCGACTAAGGGATAACACGATGCAAATACCATCTTTGCGTAGAGACGGAAAACTCGACATCAAACCCTATACGACTGCCTCGTTGGTCTCGCAGCATAAATGTGCGCGTTGGATCGGGAGGTCCCGGGTTCGATTCCTGGGTCGGGCAGTGTTATTGGGTTTTTCTGTCACGAAATTCTCAGTAGCAGCACGGAGTCTGGAAATGTGCCCGGTACGGCAATAGGCTCGCCCCTTATTACGTGGGACTAAAGTATATCTGGCGAAAAGTGGGTGTAGAAATACACCTCTGCCTACCCCTTTGGGGATAAAAGGCGTGACGTTATGTTTGTATGTATGTACTTGTACATATTCCTTAAGAGTTATGACTGGTATAAAATAATTGTCTTTATTTATTTTTCTTCTAAAATTTTACTCACGTTGTACTGAATAACTTGGTACGAAAAAATTGAATCTGTGATTTATAAGCGCACTGGTAATCCTTATAGTATTATATTCCTACCATTTTATTGCCTTTATCGTTGTGATTCTACATAGCTTTCCAAATTAAGGCGAAATTCAAATATATTATTTTTTAATTTTGTTTCATAAGTTCATAATTTTAATTCACAGTACTTAATTAATCTTAGGCAGTTCATCCTGGCCAGACGGGTTGGTGTAGGGTTTTGATGTCTAGCTCCTTCAGAAGGATACTATTTTATTCATTTATTTTTTCTTAGTCGCCTCTTTCAACAACCACGGAATCAAATGGGGTAGTGACCACATTTGATTCCGTGTTCAGTTCCTTTTTGCTTCAGCACACAGATTTTTATAAAGTAGAAATTTAAATAACACTCCCAAATAATAATGTACACATACTTCTTCGAGAATACAAAACCTACTGCCAATTAAGAGAAGAAAATATGCCGTGTTTGACAAAAATACAAGTTAATTATAACAGTATTTATTCAATGAAACACAGACATCAATTATGTTTGTATGTTCTAGTTAACAGCGTAACCTATTTATATTTATTAAATAACATAGCCTCACACCTTTTAGCCCGGAAGGGGTAGGCAGAGGTGTATTACTCACCCACATTTCGCTAGTTATGTTTAGGTCCCAATGTAATAGGGGGCAAGCCTATTTCCATCTACCGGGCACATTATTAAGCGAGCGATAATTAATTAACAATATATTAATTAATAGACAATTTAATAAATTTCTTTTGAAACTGTGTGATATTAATAAATTGTAAAGAGATTTCCCATAATTAATACGTCTAAATATAGAACATCGTGGGAGTTTAAGGAGTGTTGTACTTTAACAATACCTAACTTATTACTAAATAAGTAAGATATTTGTTCACGTTATCTACCTATATAAGATGCTCAGAAAATGAAGCTCTTCAGTATTCAAAATAGACGAAGAATGTTCTATCTAAACTCATTACCATAAATATATGCTTTTATCACATGTTGCTTTTCCAAATACTGCCTCCGTGGTACAGCGGATAGCGGTATGTGTCTGCTGATCGGAGGTCCCGAGTTTGATTCCCGGGTCGAGCAAAAGTGTTACTGGGTTTGCCGAATTCTCAGAAGCAGCACGGAGTCTGGTCATGTGCCCGGTAACGGTAATAGGCTCGCCCCCTATTACGTGGGAGCTAGAAGTTTTTGGCGAAATGTGGGTGTATTATTACACCTCTACATACCCCTTCGGGGATACAGGCATGAGTATATATATATATATATTGCTTTTCCAAATACTTATGCCGTATGTACCGCTCATATCGTGACTTGGCTCGCCATTCGTAATACGACGGCAAAGCTAAGCTATGCTTGCACAGGTCGCCACTTGGATGACATTCCGCATGTGGAATTTTAGGCGCTACCGTATTTCGAAGGGCACATAAAGCTGTCGTTCCTGGTTAGGTCATGCTGGATGCCTTCGAGCAGTCTGAAAACTCTGACACCAGAGTTGGCCCCACAATAAAAAAAAAAAGTGAGAAAGAATGGCGCATGTTCGTCTTGTATAATTAGACGAAACCTCTCTTTGAATTGCAGTTCAAGGATCTTATCTGCAAACTTTCTATATACCGTAATGATATTTACCAGTTGTTTACTTTTTGGGTCAGCAAACTAATAGTCGTCGTTTTCAATGAGTATCCTCTTGTTGACAGTTATAATTTGATTAGCCTCTCCAAATGGTGGAAGTTGTCTATATAATTACTCGTGTGTTTCTTGTGAACTTTGATGTTTGCGCGCACATTAATGTTTTGGGTATGCTTCCGTAGTGAATTCAACTGCGTATGTATCATTTCCTTAATGGTGAATGGATAATTTTGTGATGTATGTTAAAGCTCTCACGTTCTCAGAATTTATATATAGAGCTGCCATATTGAGAGTCGGAAACTATATTTAAGTACTGCTTTGTGTTATGAAAACCTTTTGTAAATAAATTAATAGTTTAAAAAACACTAGAAAACACGCTTTTGAAAATGCACGTAAAAAGAAAAAATAAATTATGGATCGTTCAAGTCTCTATTTCTGGGCTAAACTATGTGTTTTAATTATAATATTTGATTGTAAAAGCGTGGGGCGCTGGAACAGGACAGACTTTCTTGTTAACTAATACTAACTTCCTGGTGGAAGCTGCATGAGGTCGCACAAGAGCATAGCATTTATGCCGCCAAAGGGTTACCAAAGGGAACCAAAGATATCACGTCCACGAAAAAGAACTCTACACTTTGCCACTGTGAAGAGCCTCCAGTATTGGATAATATAGAACACAATGAAGACTATCCTGAAAATATTTCAATATCAAAGACTATATCCGTGTGGTGACGGATTAAAAATACGGATTGTCACCACCCCATATCATCCCATGGGTGTCGTAAGAGCCGACAGAGGGTGCATATTATGCAGAAAACAGCACTGTAAGAGAAGGAAAACTTGATACAAATCCTATACCAACCCGTTTGGCCAGCGTGGTATAGTAGGCCAATTCCTCCTTTCAAAGGAGAGGCCTAGTCCAGCAGTGGACTGATAAAGGCTGATGATGATGATGATGATCAAAGACTAAAAAGTATAAAATAATTTAATAGTTTAAAAAACACTAGAAAACACGCTTTTATAAATGCACGTAAAAACAAAAAATAAATTATGGATCGTTCAAGTTGTCTCTATTTCTGGGCTAAACTATGTGTTTTAATTATAATATTTGATTGTAAAAGCGTGGGGCGCTCCTACGGAACCATAGATATCTCATCCACGAACAAGAACTCTACATTTTGCCACTGTTGACGCATAATTCTCAAGAAGTTGCCGGAGAGTTGAGGCATGTTCACTAAGACGCCGTTGGTAATTTGAGCAAGCTATGCAGTCTAGAGCCACCTACTAGTTGTGCTTCAACTCCAGTCAGACCGCCAATCTTTGTAACCTGCTTCCCGTAACATCTGTTCACTTTATTTTTCAACAAGCTAATCAAGAACGTCTTTCCTGTTCCAGCGCCACCAGTTACGAAAACGTTAAACCTTTTGTTGATCGCCCTGTTGTTGCGACTGTATGTTTGACGTGATAGTATTGAATAGTTGTCCTTGGTCCATATTCATAGCGTGTCGTGCTGAGTCGAATTGATCATTAGTCATAGTCTGTTCAGGATAGTCTTCATTGTGTTCTATATTATCCAATACTGGAGGCTCTTCGAGGATCTGAAATGCGTGCACTTGATTGAATGCAATTTCCAGCTGCCGGTCGCACTCTTTTTGCCGCTCCATGTGACTGCTAATTGCCTTCAACTGCTCTTCTCGAGCTAAGAAAGCCTCTCTTGCACTATAAAACCCTTGTAACAGTTCTGCTTCTGAGCGATAAGGCATATACTGAACCAGCAAACTGTAATAAAAGTTCGCCGGATCAGTGGACACTATGAAGTATGATACTCGAACAGCAGCAGGCACAGTTCTTGCGATCATTTTGCTGTTGTCTTTGGTTTTTTATGAAATTTGAAAAATGTTTATGAATATTTGGCAAATATTTTATTTTATTTTATTCGAAATATTTAAAAAAATCAAAGTCCATTACGTGGCCTTTCTCACAAGTGCAAACACGACTTCTTCTTTCTCTTAGCGTTATCCCAGTTTCAATCTGCGGTCCGCTTTCTAGTCTAACCAAATTTGACTGAATATTAGATTTTCCACGGAGCGACTGCCTGTCTGACCTCCGCAACCCGAAGGGATAGCGATATTCCATGGTTTAGACTAGTGTCAGTTTATTTAGAAGGTACTGACGGCCTGTAACGACTGTCAAAGATCTTCATGACAACTGGGACCGACGGCTTAACGTGCTCTCCGAGGCACGGGACAAGCAATATTTAACAATTTAATACGCACATAACTCCGAAAAGTCATTGGTGCGCGCCGTGGATTCGAACCCGATACCCTCTGCATGGCAGTCTGTTGGTATATCCACTCGGCTATCGCCGCCTGTAAGTGCAAACACGACTATGATACGATATTCCATCATGGAATGCCATAGCCTATCTTCCAGCTTCATCATCAGACCTTGAAACCTAATTGTAGTCAAAGTTCATCACAAGACTTTTATAAGAAATCCAAAACAGCTATGATACGTTTTTCCATCATGAAGTTCCGGGTCATATCTTCCGGTTCCATCATCAGATCAGTTCGGCAGTACCATATTATGAAATTATCATCAGAACTACATACAGCTGCCAATTTTCATTACGCTACGACCCTTGGAAGATAGTTAAATTAGTTACCTGAGATTCCATTACATAGTTATTTACATACACGACGACCTAATAAAAGCGTGTTAAAAACAGCTACTTTTACAAAACATTTCTGGGATACTTCATTCTTAGGCAGGTTAAACAGCCGAATATTTTGCTGGGCTGGTACTTTCATTATCATACCCTTTCCCCCCTTTCCCGATACATTTAAAAGGTTACGAAAACATTTATACGGGTAACATAACGTTATTCACAAAAGGCATAGGTAAGTACAGCCTACGGTTTTCTTTTGATTTCGCTCAAAGACAATACTGAAGTCCCTTAGGGCTTAAGTTCGTTACTTAAGGCCAATACATACGAAGAAAGTGGCATTTTATATTACGTATGTCAATATATTGAAGAAGAAGAATATGAGAAAGAATTTTCGGGGATTAAGACAGGATTAGATTTGGAGTCAATTGCTGTGATTTGGGTCCAATATATTTTAATCAGATGTCAATTTGGTACGTTCGCGAGTATGACGTTGAATTAATTTGATCAGATCAATTTCAAAGCGTACTCTGAGATATTATATTTTATAATGTCTGTTAATTATATACTTAAGAGATGTAACAAGAAAGGATATGCAGGGACGATGAAGTTGAAATGTGGAATATTTAATGAATGTAAATTAATGAAGTGACTGAATGCTTACAGCCTTACTTAGTAAGACTTTACAAGTATACGAGGGTTATAACTTTTCAACTGAATAGGTATGTCAAAGATTTAATCAAAATCTTGGATCGAGAATGGCATTTAAAAGCGGGACATTATTATAAATATTTATTTATTTATTTATTCTCTCAAACTCTTACTACTAACATTACAGGACACTTATCCTAATGCGTTAGTGAGGCATTTTAAATATAACATATTTACAAAACAAATAACTTAAACACTATAGACACAACAGAAATTTAACATTAAGAAAGTAACAATACAATAATATGTCACTTAACATTTCCACTTAACCTAAAACTACTCTAGCCTATAGCATAATATGTATAAAATAATCTTTGCGAGTTCACTAAACTGACACCCGAATATATCTATAATGTTCTGGATTTTGTTAATCGTACTAATTGCTCGCGTCAGAGGCTTTTTGGCCAGTAGGTTGGTCCTGCCAGCTGGCACGGCTAGCAGTGGCGGACGCCGGCGCCTCCATATGTAGCGGTCCGGAACACAAAAACTCAAGCGCTGCAGTACTTCAGGATTGTGTTCCTTGCCGTGGAGTAATTTAATTAGATAGGCGACTAGTGTGAACTGTCGCCGCACCCCCAATTCATTGTTCCCTACCATACCCAGTACAAAAAGTGTGGGATACATCAACGGGTATAACGGGTATACTCCATACAGTCTCCAGTACAAGTGGCGCGTAAACTTGTCCTGTATACGTTCCAGCATGACAGAGTACTTGGCTTCGTAAATATAATATAATAATATACGGTGTAAAAAGACCGTTAACGAAAATCATAATCCTATATTGTACCAATCTTTATTGATATATTTTACCCAGGTAGGATACTTGAGAAATAACGGCTTCAGGTGATATTGAATCTCTTTATCACCATTTTTCTAATTATTACAAAGTCGATACATTTCTCCCACCGTGGATAGCTACATAGGTATCTCGGACGTGGCACTCACTTTTATTTTAATATTAGTTTTGCTTCGTATGACTTGGCAAAATGTGCAAATTGAGTAAACTTCGGCTTGGTGACGGGACTTTTAACACTGCGTATGGCGCCATCCAGATACTAATTTGAATTGACAATACTATTTTAAATTATTCTAAGAATCGCTTACTTCGTTTCCTGTATCTTAATTTATTATTTGACAATTAGTCCAAACTACCCTTTAATTTATTAAAATTTCCTTTCAAGAAAAACAAGGTGAATGCCCGGCCCTAAAACTTGAGGCTACAAAAAAACTAGTTTGCGAACATTTTCCAAACAGCCAATCACTCAGCAACTGCCAAACAAATATTAAAAGCCGTCCGTTAAGTAATAATGATTATAACTCATCGAAGAGAAGCCTAGGTTTATAACTTACGATGTTTTTCCTCTTTGGTTTAGATAAATACCTTACAGCGCGGCCACAACTTTAGACTTAGTGAGAAATACAAAGATCAATTGTATAACCACTTTATTTTGTACTACACTTACTTAAAATCTCTGCAAGACTTCTTCATGATCTAGATTATGTAAAAAGCCTAGTGCAGATACCAACAGACTGCCATGGATGGTATCGGATTTGGATCCTCAATTCGCACCACTGATTTGTCGAAGTTATGTGCGTATTGTGCCTTGTAGAGCACACTAAGCCATCGGTGCTGGTTGTCATGAGAACTTTGACAGTCGTTTCAGGGGGTCAGTACCTATGAATAAACTAACACTAGTTTAAACCATGGAACATCGCTATCTTCTTGTGTTGCAGTGATTAGAAAGGCATTTGCTCTGCGGAAAAGCAAATATCCCATAAAAACAATACTTGTCAAAAATACCAAGTCTCGCGACCGTAAAAAGTTGTGAGATCCATGTAATACCAAGCCGGTTAATTAAAAATCTTTAGTGTTTGAAATAAGTAGATTGACTCGGCCATCGCTCGTGTCAGAATCAGGGAAGCTTCCTATAGTGTAGAGACAGTTTGATAAATAAAAGAGACAACTATCAAATCATACTTTCATTTATTCAGTTTGGCACAAGGATAATATATCTTTGGATTACGTAGTGATTCTACATTTACATTTACAGCCCAGTTCGCAAAGCAAAGACATAGAACCAAGAGAAAGAACGGGCAATAAAACTCTTGATCATTCTTTTCAATAACTATATATAACAATAATTAACAAACAGTGGTACAACCAATTTATATCAAATATCAATGTTGTGGGTAGTTTTATATTACTAGATAGGTTTGTCTTACAACAGAACATAAAAAGCATTATTTAGCATCAATACAATTTAGTAAATGTTTACCACAGGTATATACCTAATGAATCTCATTGATACGACTTGATCCACAGTATATTATTCTATCCTATATAACAATCTATAATATCTCACAAACGATCAAACTACCCACAACACAATATCAATAAGATAATGATTACACTATCTTACATTGTTTCCTAGATGATGAAACAAAAGAACAAGCAACACAGAATATTGGAACACAGTGGCAATTAAATAGTCAGAACCATATCGTACCTGAGCCGTCGTCGAAGGAGAATAGGACGAGCTAGCCGAGCCTGTCGACTTATATAGGTACACCTTATTTACACGTTTGACAGTTTAACTGCCAAACGTCATGTCAGTGTCATTTAGTTGCCACTATCCTCTTACATATTATGTATAAATACTTGGATATCAGTAATTTCAGCCCAAAGCCTAGATATTATTACATATCTCTCACTCGCAAGAAAACACAATATATCTCATAACATACATACATACATATCGTCACGCCTTTTATCCCCGAAGGGGTAGGCAGAGGTGTATTTCTACACCCACTTTTCGCCAGATATAATTTAGTCCCACGTAATAAGGGGCGAGCCTATTGCCGTACCGGGCACATTTCCAGACTCGGTGCTGCTACTGAGAATTTCGTCGCAGAAAAACCCAATAACACTGCCCGACCCAGGAATCGAACCCGGGACCTCCCGATCCCACGCGCACATTTATGCCGCGAGACCAACGAGGCAGTCGTATAGGGTTTGATGTCGAGTTTTCCGTCTCTACGCAAAGATGGTATTTGCATCGTGTTATCCCTTAGTCGCCTCTTATGACACCCACGCACGGGAAGATAGGGGGTGGTGACACTTGTATTCTATGCCGTCAACCACACGGCTCACGGCACAGGTTTTGTAGCTTGAATCTAAAAATAGAATAGATACGAAAACGCAAAGCTCTAGATGATTATCCATTCCAAAAATGATTTTGGAAATTTATTATCATTATTTGTGGAGTGGCGACCACGTACCGGACGACGCAGCCGGGGTAGGACTCCCACAAGGTGGTCCAACGATCCGGATAAGATTGCGGGAAGTGCTTAGATGCTCAAGGAGTAGAGAACCTTGAGGTCGGCCTATGTCCAGCAGTGTACGTCTCTAGACCGAAATTATATTATATTACATTATATTTTATAATTAGACTTGTAGTTGTAACTCAAGACGCACGTGTTCCGGCAAAATGAGCCCAGTGCGAGGTATGGCATTGTTTAGTGCCCATCTTACAGGCGTTTATGTCACTCCTACATCACCCTTAATTATTAAGGCTGTGTCTGCTACGGCTCGCGTGGATACCGATTATCTTAGTGATATCCATTACGTACCCAAATATTTTATATACTGCGGGTACGTTACATATTAACATGTAATATATTAAGATAGTCAGTTAGGTTGGGACAAAATTCATCAGGTAGGTGATAAATTTACATAGATTAGGTATGAAAATTGACAAGATACTTAGGTATATTTTATAATCTGTACATATACCCACAAATTATTTTGATAAATCCTTTTCTGTTCAGGCAGTGCGTCTGTGGAATGCATTGCCATTACAAATTCGAAGAGCAACATCATTGACTATTTTTAAAAATTTGTTATACAAACACTACTTAAATTCTTAACGTATTTAAATTTATGTAGTTTACTTTTTACTCGAGTTCTAGGTATGTATTTCAATGTATCTATCATGTTTGTTATATATGTTTATATATATATTCATATATAATTTATATTGTATGTATGTATCATGTATATACTTAATCTATGTATGTGTAAGTATTTATATGTGATATGTAAATGTATGTATGTATATTATGTAAATCTTTTTTATTGCGAATTCTACTTATTAACTACACCATCGCCTCATAAAACGCTAACATCATTCCTGTCCATCCAAAGGTTGCCTGGAAGAGATCGCACTTAGCGATAAGGCCGCCGATTGTGCATTACTCGTAGTTTTTAAGCCTATATTGTAAACATTTATTTTGGTGTGCAATAAAGTATATTCTTATCTTATCTTATCTTATACAATTCTTGCGTTGTTAACTGGCTGACAATGCACAGCTGAAACTATTGGAGTCTGTAGGGGTGCACTAAGTAGGAAGTTTCCAAAATTCCCAAGGGATCAGACAGAATAAAGATATAAAAAGATAAATTCAAAAATTTCTGATTTTTGATTTCGTAGTATTGCAGTCAAAGCAATTCATCGAAACCGTTGCTTATTGGGAAGAGAATACGAAAGAAAGTTCAGATTCTGTTACGTAACATTAAGTCCTTTTAGTTTCAAGCAACTCAAATATATTTTAAATTTGAAACTCCTGTCTCGGTTATGACTACTAAATTACTTGTAAGTAACCAACTGTCAAATTCCAGTGTTCTCCCTTTCTATTACAATCTAAATGAATATCCAACTGGATGTATCGCTTCTATCTGAATTAACAACCCATTCTAAACCCTAGATTACTAACCTTCGTCAATTCGACTACGCGGGTTTGTTTAAATCTGTTTGAAAATTATTTTGCACATTTACTTTAAAATAATAAAAAAAAAAATTTTAAATGTTACCATTGTAAATTTGCCATAAAAGCTACGATCTCATTTATAAGGCTGATTTTTTAATAAATATGCCGTTTTGGTTTATGTAAGTTTATTAATTAATAAGAAGAATATAATAAATTTATAATAAAAATAAAAAATATGCATGTTTAATTCAAATGAAACCCATTATCCCCTTTATTAAATACCGTAGTCGAAAGTACGAGGGTTAGTAATAAGGGTCGAAAAATAAGGTTAGTGATCTAGGGTTAAGTTACAGCCTCATAAATTATAAGCAAATTCCCTTCCCCGAATCTCAAAAAAGCCGCACCGGGATTTCAAAATCATCACCAAAACGACATACATCTTGTTGTGAACTCTATAGAGTACATCTTCACATGCACGATAAAATTGTTGCGATAAAGAAATAGATGTATGTTGTTGTAGTGCTGTTCCTCTCCAACAGATTACGTCCCCACAGTCGAATTCATTAAAAATAGGGTGTTGATTTAAAGCAGTACAAGATTAAGATAGTAATAACAGTCACAGATTTAAGCGCTTTGGGTACACGGCTTGTACACGGTTGACTCCCTGTTTTGGTTAACGTTTTCTTTAGATTACAATGTGATTATAGCTGCGTAGAATATTCTATTTACACGACGGCAAAGGCATTTGTTTATTACGATATATTGTGTATTTTAATTAGCGAATTATTTATAAAACTCAATGTGAATAATAATACTCTGATAGATTACACATACCTATATACTACGATTTAGAAGACAGGAACTCTGGCACTAGAATTGTCCACACACTCACACGCAAAAGAAACAAGAAGACGTATCTAATTTGTCATTTGATGTAGTATTTATTTATTTTCATGTCATATTTGACTTTAATCGTCGCACACATATATGTATACATTTTTTTTTTAAAGATATCTCCCATACTAGAAAGAAATTCCTGTGTCGCGGGGGACTTTACAAACATTCAATCATCGGACACAAAGAACGCGAGACTCGAGACAACAATTTGTAGATAACACAAAATGTTATCTCGCGTGGGAATCGAATCCACGACACGCGGTGCAGTACCAAGCGGCGAGGCGAACGCTTAAACCACTACGTCAACCTGGCAGTCAAGATACATAAATTGGACATCATAATAAATACAAAATAACTTTCAAATTATGCATATCATCATCAACATATCAGCCGATAGACGACCATTTTTTTACAGTAATAGGCGGCAAACGAGCTGACGGATCGCCTGATGGTTAGCAATTACCGCCACCCATGGACACAAACAACACCACAGGAGTCACAAGTGCGTTGCCGCCCCTGGAGGTAGGGAAAAGGGATAGAATGAGCAGTGGGATGAGGTAGAAAGAATAGGGGAGAGGGCCTCCGGAACTCTCACTCACCGAACGAAACGCAAAAGTTTAGGTATTGTTACTTTACGTCAATTTCAACTCATTAAAACGAAAGTAACGCGATAAACATAACTTATCCATACAAAAGAAAATAAAATAAAAATATTTCCTTTTGATTACTGTCGATAAAATAAAGTTCTACAGCTCATTTTATCAAAATTCCAGAGATTTCACAATAATATAATGAATAAAGCTTTTACTAAGAACTAATAGTAATATTTTATTAAAGTTAAATATTACGCAAAAGTATCACTTTGTGACCTATTATTAAGTTATAAGTGACGAAAATTAAAATTGTAATTTTATGGGTTTCTTTTTTATGGGAGATTCAGATTGAGATAATTAAAAATGATAATTGCTTCCATTATTATCTCTTTTATAATCATCATTATCATCAGCCTTTTATACTGTCCCACTGCTGGGCACGGGCTTCTTCTCACTATGAGAAGGGTAAGGCCATATTCCACCACGCTGGCCAAGTGCGGGTTGGCAGACTTCACATGTCTTTCGAGAACATTGTGGAGAACTCTCAGACAAGCAGGTTTCCTCACGATGTTTTCCTTCACCGATTAGCAAGCGATAATTAACAATTTAATACGCATTTAACTCCGAAAAGTCATTGGTGCGTGCCGTGGATTCGAACCCGTGATCCTCTGTGTAGCAGTCTATCGGTCACTCTACTAAGCTATCGCTGCTTTTTATAATGACTTGGTATATTTTTTTGTAATATCTGCTTAGTTTAGGTTTTATTAGACTGTTTCTGTCTTAAAATATTTTTCCTTTGCAATAGATTCTCTGTCATAAAAGGCCGCGTCCTCGCTGTCGTTAGTCGGTTTCAGATTAGCGTATTTTTCTGCGTGTATACGGTCGTTTCAGCATATGGACTTACGCGCTTCACAAAACCGGACTCGCGTTAACGGGCATACTTCGGCGTATTCCCTCAAAACGGTAGTGACATCTTGTCAGTGTCAACATGGATTCCGACGGCTCAGTGCGTCAACGGTCGTACGAGTTGCGCGTGTGCCAGAAGGCACGCATATACGCGCCTACATGCGCTTCCAAAAACAAGCTTATACGCGCGTATAAAACGCTAATCTTAAACCGCCCTTAAGACAAATGATCGTGCCGTTTAAAGTTGCATTTCGTCGTAAATGACCCTATCTTTTTGCAGTGACGTCAGATTGTAAAGTCAATTAGCCGTCTATTGTGCAGCACAAAAGTCGTCCAACGACAAATTAGTGGAAACGCGCTCAAAGATGGATGGACTCTTTAATTTGTCTATTGTTTTACAAGACAAGTATATTTTAAAACGCAATTAAACAACAAATTCATGATAGCAATAAGGTACCTAGCTTATCCAGTATTTGGTAAGTAATTAGAGAAATTTTGTTTTATCTGCAAAATTAAAGCTCAACTGCATTTTAAGCAACATGGCAAATTTAAGGTTTAATATTTCATTTAATTATTTTCCAGTAAAATCAAAAATTTCGTGTCAACCCTACAGTTAAAACGGTAGTTTGTCCCGATTACGCATTCACAAAAAACCTTACATGCCCAAACCACAGTCATGTTTACTGACGTAGTAAAAGCAAGATTGAACCGTTCATGTTGTACGGAAACAGTGACGAGGGTTAGCCTGTCCGCTAGAATTAGGGCTGTCACCAACCCCGGACGATCCGGACACGTCTCCATTAATGACGTGCGGGTTTTCCGTCCGGACGTCCGGTGAGCCGCGGTTAATTATTGCCGAGCGCAGCTTATTAAAACCCTAAGGTTTATTGTCAGTGATTATAGTTCGACGGGTATTAAGATGAAAGGGAATTGAAGAGGAAGCTTTGTGTGATTCGAAGAGAATGTGCTATTACGTAATGAGTTGCCAAGTCAATATTGCGTGACATTAGTTTATTAGCACTCAGGTAGCGAGGCTTATCACGTCATCATCATCATCCTAGCACTGTCCCGGTTGCGCTCCAAAACCCACGCCTTGGAGCCAGGGGGCCGCTTTCCGGCTATGTCTCCTCCACTTCGCACGGTCTTCAGCATCCCTGGTGGTTGGCACGCATATCATCCCTTACGACGTCAAGCCAGCATTTCTTTGGCCTTCCCCGTTTACCGGGGCCCGGTGGAGGTAGCATGGCAAGACATTTGTTACCCACGTAAGATGCCGGTTGACGTAAGACGTGGCCATACCAGCGTAGACGACACTCTTGCAGTTTGTCAGCAATGTCACGGACATGAAGGCTACCCCGGATGCGGGAGTTCCTAACGCGGTCCTACCGCGTGACACCACACATCCAGCGCAGCATGTTCATCTCCGTGACACGCAGACTCTGCTTGTGTCGCTCAAGCACAGGCCACGTCTCACTGCCATATAACAGGACAGGTCTAATGATGGATTTATAGACCTGTCCTTTGAGCTTAACCGGCATTTTGGGGTCACAAATGACACGCTCACCTCACGCCATTTGGCCCAGGCTGCCGAAATGCATGCCTTGACGTCGCAATCGATGTCACCAGACGCGTGCAGTACTGATCCCAGGTACTTGACCAGGTCCTTTCGCTGGGCAATATCTCCGCCTATACGAATTGACGCGGGAACAGTACTGTTGCAGGCCAAGTACTCGGTCTTCGCCACGTTTATTTTCAGACCGCCGTTCTCAAGCGACTCCTTCCACGCATTTACACGCCGCACCAAGCGTCCCCTGTCCGCATCCGCCAGCGCGATATCATCAGCATACATGAGCAGCCACGGGGGCTGCTCATGTGAGTCTCTGATGCTGTCTGACAGTACGTCTAATATGACACTGAATAGGTACGGACTAAGGACGGAACCCTGGTGGTCCCCGACGGTGATGGGAAAGGTTCTTGTGTCGCCAACAGCAGTCCGAACTACGGAATCGGAATTGGAGTACATGTCTCGGATGATGTCAATATATGCTTCTGGTTTACCTTTGGATCTTAGCGCCCACCAGATCATCTGTCGCGGCACACAGTCGAAGGCCTTCTGCATGTCTAGAAACAGAAGATGCAGAGGCGTGTTCTTCGACCTGTACCGCTCCATGACGATCCTGAGGGCGAAACTTGGGTCCATGGTGCCGTGACCAGGGCGAAACCCATATTGACACTCCGAGACTGTGGTCTCCTGTCGGATCCGGGAGTCGATGATTCGCTCAAAGAGCTTTAGGGTATGGGACATCACCTTAATACCGCGATAACTACTGCACTCCTGTACCGATCCCTTGCCTTTAAAGACTGGAGTAATGATACTCAGTCTCCATTGGTTCGGGATTTTTCCGGTAAGGAGTATGCGGTTAAATAGATTAGTAAGGGTGCCCACACCCCGCAGGCCCATTGCCTTCCAGGCCTCAATGGGGACTCCATCAGTTCCGATTCTTCATGTGGTGAAGGGCCCTCTGGACTTCTTCAGGCGTTACCAGCGGCACTAGTCTTTGGTTCGGAGGGAGTTCCGGTGGCTGCACCTCTTTATGCTGCTTGTTAAGCAGCTCGTGGAAGTACGAGCGCCATCTCTCCTTCACCGCGCTTGACGCGCATAATAGGTTGCCCTCAGAGTCTTTAACACAGCGACACTTAGTAATGTCCTGTGCCGCTTTGACCCTGGAGCGTGCCAACTTGTATAAGAGCTTCTTCCCCTCAGATGATTCCAGCTTGGTATAAAGCGGTTCCAAGTGGTCTCGTCTGGCTCTGGCTACAGGCCTCTTAGTGGCACGTTTGGCAGCCCTGTATGCGTCGCGGTCTTCAGGAGATTTGGACGCTTGCCACGCTTTAAAGAGGGCTTTCTTCACCCTTATCTCCCTCTGGACTGTGTCGTTCCACCACCAAGTCTCCTTGTCACACTTGTGTCCGCCCTTAGACATGCCCAGCACTGCCTTCGCCGCTCCAGTGATGACCGCCTGGATTCTATCCCACTGGCTCTGAGTTGGTTCGCCTTCAGTAGCAGCGCACTTGTCACCGATAGCTGAGGCGAACTCCAGGGATTTGGCATCCTTGAGCAGCCACCACCGAATTTGACGTTGACAGCGGTCGGCGTGCTTGCCTTTGGGCTTCACGCGGAGGTCCATGACAAGGAGGCGGTGTTGTGCCGTGAGACTCTCACCGGGTATGACCTTGCAGTTGGCTACTTTGCTGATATGGTGTCTCCTAGTAAGTAGGAAATCAATCTGGGTCGCGTGCCTCCCACTCTTGTAGGTGACAAGGTGTTCGGCTTTCTTTTTGAAGTACGTGTTCACAATGGCAAGGTCGGCAGCCGCGCAAGTTCGGAGGATATACTCCCCTCCCTCATTACGGCCACCGTAGCCAAAGCCACCGTGAACACGCTCAAATTCCTCACACCCCTCACCCACATGACCATTCAGATCACCACCCAGAATGATTCCTTGTGAGAGCGGGATTTCAAGAAGAACTTCGCCGAGTTGATCCCAGAACGACATCTTGACGGCGTCGGTGCAACCTGCCTGTGGTGCATAGGCGCTTATTAAATGGGTCACAACCCCTTCAATAAGCACGCCTACAGCCATAAGCCGGTCACTGTAACGCTTCACCTCCATGATCCCGTCCTGAAACTCCTCGGCGAGCACAACCGCTACCCCGCTTTCCCCGCCAGTTCCACCCGTGTAGATCAGCTTGTAGCCACTCCCAATGGACCGGGATCTGCTGCCTTTTCGGCCTACGGCCACCCTCCGCCTGGAGAGTACATCGGCCAGCTGTCTCACGCGTCCGGTTAGCGTGCCAATGTTCCAAGATGCGAAGCGGATTTTCCGGGTTGGGGCTAACTTCTTTGGCCGTGTCCACCCCCGACACGGTAGCCCTTGCCCACTTGCCACAAGAGTCGGGCGAGGCTCCTGCGCACCGTTTTGCGGCGGTGCCCTACCCGAAACACTGTTTCCAATTCTGTTGCTTTCCATTTGATTTGACGGTTTTGCCTTTACGGGAGCGACTGCCGTCTGACCTCCCAACCCCTAGGGAAGGCTTGCGCCAGAGCCTCGTCCGTCATTCAGCAGGTGCACCGACTCGCAGGGGAGGTTGGCTTGGGCCCCGAAGAACTTGGTAGGGCCCCGTGCACCCACCACCGAGCGAGGCTTATCACGTAGCTATTTTAAAAGAAAAGTTTAATACATTCTTATTACCAGTCACGGTCAAGGAAAATCTCTGACCAAGGATACTGCGTGCCAGCAAATACAACCTACGTGTAACTCACTTCCCAAACTAACTATTCGTGTACTATAACAAATAACACAATATGAAAAATAAAAAAAAGCGATTATGATTTGATAATACTATTATATTTAATATTCATCACTTTGTTACAGCAAAAAATGAAAACAAAGGCTCTATAATGTATCGGAAGTCTTTGCAGACCTTTTGTGCGACAACCGTTTAATGGATGAATCCATTCACAACGATAATATCGGAACGTCCTTATAACACCATTAGTCATTATTAGCTTAAGCACCTTTACTCAACCTGCAATCTGGAAAGTTATAACGAGGACAGATTTATTTTTTCATGTAATAGGCGGCAAACGAGTAAACGTATCGCAATATGGTAGCCGATTATCGTCGCTCATGGACACAGGTAACACCAGTGAAGTCACAAGTGCATTGCCGGCGTTTTGGTTGGGGAGTAATAAGAAATAGGGAATAGTAAGAGCAGTAGCATGAGGTAGCAGAAATCGAGGATGGGGCCTTTGGCACTCTCACTCACCTAACAAAACGCAACAGTACAGGTCCAACAGGACCTAAACAAAGTAACAACTTTACGTCGATTTTCTGTGAGAAGGTAGCACTTCTTCGGTTGAGGCGGTGAAATCAGCAAGGCTCTGCTACTTATAATAGTGAAATCGTTTTGCATCATCAATACACTGCTGATATAGCGAAGAAAACAATGGGCATAGCTGACATATTTGTGTTGCCTGTTTGTAGAACAAAGAGTTAACGATGTCAGGCGAATGAGCTGGGAATATCTCACGCTTCATGTTCATTGAAATGTGAATACAAGTGTTAATTTGTACGGTGATGTTGTGTTTATATGAGGTAAGGTTTCGGGTGAAATGGATTTGCGAATAACAATATTCTGTATCTATTATTTACGTGAAGTGTATAATTTAATGGATTCTGTTGTACGCTCTGTTTGTTTGTAATGTCTCTTATTTGGTCACGACGTGTCAATCTAAACTTTGTGTTTAGGCATTAATGTATTAAGTTCTCTCTGCTGTAGCTTTGTTAGCGAATTGGCTCAAAACATAAATTGAAGGCATTTTAGCTGTACTTTCTTGTGTGCATATATAGCTTTAATGACTGCTCTGCATATAGGTTTGTTTCATATTTTACCAACATTTTTTACTTTCACCTGTATCTTGACTGCACGGTTGGCGTAGTGGTTTAAGTGGCCGCCTCGCGGCTCGACACTGCGTCGAGTGTTGTGGGTTCGATTCCCACACGAGACAACACTTTGTTTGATACATAAATTGTTGTTTCGAGTCCAGACTGGAAACAACAATTTATGTATCAATGAACACCCAGGTTTTCATTGTGTCTGTTGGTTGTATCGCGACACAGGATTTATTCCTAGTGCGGGAGTTGTCTTTTTAAAAAGAGCAAAAGAAAAGAACCTGTCCCGGTGTCTTTAAAATTTGACCAACTGCCAGGTTTTGTGTTGAGCTGAAATGTGATATTATGATGTCGTGGAGCTGATCTGATATCGGAGCTGAAAGGTGACCATCGGCACTCCGCTATTTAACGATACAATCCAATCGACATTAGGCGCGTTCAATTCGTTTTGAGGAGTACTTTGACCTTTAATGTATAACGCACATGAAACCTTGTTTTAAAAATTATTTTTTTACTTTTAATTTATTAAGCTTTTGAAACCATTATACGCAAGATTTGCAAGTATTTTTTTGTATTTGTTAAAGTGTTCAATATAAAAAATGTGCGTTTTTTTTTGTAAAATATGACCTCAAAATAAATACTTCATACCATTTTGAACGAGGATTAATGTATAAGTTCGATTTCTGTTTTCATTCCTAAAACAAGCTTGCCTCTAAGGGTCGGAACATATCTGACGAAAGATCCGTCGCGTTTTATCGGTCGCGTAACGCCGATACATACAAATGTATAGAAAAACGTTCAACCTTTCACACCTGACCGATGATCCGTTAGTACGTCGAGTGTACAGCATCTGTTCCGTTTCCGTCAACGCATTATCCGTCGACCTCGCGCGCAACACGCACCATGTGATGTTTGATCTTTGAGTAAGGAATATACATGGAGAGGGCAAATAGTACATATAGAAAAATTACATTATACACATATATGTCTTAGGGATATCTCTGTCAGAAAAAAGAGATAGCCATAGTTTACTGAATAAATTAATCATGACGATATTTTATTAGAAATTTCATTCGTGCCACTGTCGCCATATTTTTCGCCAAGGTTTTGTGGTATATCTGCTGTGAAATCGTTGTATATCGAATATAATAATTTTGTTTTTGTGCATAAACATGTCTAAAAACCAGATGAATCAGTACTTCAGGCTGTGTGTTTCATTATAGAGCAAGAGCCCGTGAACTTCAGACTTACGTTATTTTATAAAAGCTGAAAGTTTGTCAGCGGATGCTCCCAACACAGGTAAGAACGATGGACCATTATGGAGTTTGGGTTATAGTGGCTTTGGCAGGTAAACGGTACTAAAGGTGTCTAAAATACCGATCTAATTACATCAAATAATAAAGTCCAATTTTTCGGTATTACCTTCAGAATATCATTCAAAATCACGTTATTCATTGCCAGACATTTAACATCGTGGCAACCTCTTGCCAGACACCCTTAATGTTCATGAAATTATAATTTTACTTGCGTTATAGTATAAAAGCTGATTTTTATATATAATACTTGGGTAATAAGTAGATAATGTTTCCTCATAAGCCAGACACTTTTGATAGTTCCAACCCCTTGCCAGACAAACATTGTAAATCGTAAGAAGAGATTTGTGATTAGAATGACTTATGCAAATAAACTTTTTGGCGCAGACTTATATAACTGATAGTCTATGTAAATTTTGAAAATATCCTAAGAAAACTCATCGATGCTACAACTAACTTAAATTGTTAAAATTTTTAATTTATTCTGTCAACAACAGGATTAAAAAAAGCAAAATAAAATATTCCTTAAAAATTTAATAAAAAATTGGTTAATGATACAAGTTTTTATAAATGATAAAAAAAATAGATTGATGACATTACATATTATTATAGAGCATAAAAGATAATATTATTTCATTCATTATCATTTTCTTCGTCACTGTTACTCCATTCGATATCGTGATCTTCGTCTTATTCGTCAGTTTCTGTAAAAATCTAAAAAACCATTAAGTTTTTTAGAATTTAAAAGTATTAAAAAAAAATGAAAAATAGATTGAAATATTTATACCTAAAACAGTTTTCAGTGAATCTCTAACGAAATTTGGTAACTGATTCGGTAACCTTGAAACCATTTAAAATGGTAATGATTATTTTCGAGTACCCATTCATTATTCTAGGGTTGATAAATTGTTGGAATTTGCTGATTTGCATTATTCCAAATGCTAGACACATAGTTGGCTCGCAGTAATTGTTGTAGCAGTTCGGATTTACACGGTGGCAGACTACTAGCATCAAAATTCCGTAGTTTTTTTTACGACTAAACGCTTCATTAATATCTGAAACCTGATGAAGAACAATATAAATCAAATATCAATAAGACTTGCGAAGAAAAGCCGATACCCAAAAATTCAACGTCGACGTGTAACGGCATCCCAAAATAAATTAACCTCAAGAAATAAACCTCCATATCGGAAACCTAAACCAAACAACAAGTCTCTCGGGGATGATACAGATTCGTCTGCGCCTTCTGTCCCCAGTGCAACTAAAGTATCGTCTGTGGCTCCTATCCTCAGTGCTCATAAGGTCATAAAGTCAGAACTTTCCACATCGGTCTCAACGGTCAATAGCCATGACTGTGAAGACAAGAAGTGGGGCGTAGACGGTCTCGATCTTCACTTCCCGGGGTACTCAGTGGTACCGCTGAACCTGGCTCCACGATGCTACATGCCGCTGAGAGGCGAAGATACTTGCACCTATATTACATGCAGGAGGGCACCACAGTCGAGCAAGTACGCGGCTATCTTAAGTTAATATGTGGCAGTGATGAATGCACTGTTGAAAAACTGAAATCTCGTGGCCACTACGCTTCCTTTAGCCTTGGAGTACCATTGAAATATGCCGAAAATATAATGTCTTCAGATAACTGGGCTATAAACATATATGTGTTAAGCCTTGGCGGCAGAACTTTCGTGCTAAGAACAACTATCAAGTGTCGACCGCGATCCCGTGAGATGAAAATATGCTATTAAAATGTTCGTGGTCTAAGGACGAAGACTAGTACCTTCCTTAATAATGTTATGCATAGTGAATATGATATAATAGCATTAACTGAGACTTTTCTTACGAGCTCCGTGTTAGACAGTTGACCTTTCCCTCCGGGCTTTCATGTGATACGTAAAGATAGATCAGGTGACTGTGGATGGGGAGGAGTTTTGTTCGCATTTCGTGATTATTATAATGTAAAAATAGTTACAGACATTGATGGTATGACTGATGGCAAGGAAATAATATTTGCTATTGTGTCATATAAAAGTGTAAAAATATTATGCTGTGTCGTGTATTTGCCTCATAAATAAAAAGATGAGCAGTATTTGAATGTTTTGACATGTATAGAAAATATAGTTTTAACTGCGCGCTCTCCTACAGACAGCTACCCTCCATGCTTGACTGGCAAGGGGTTGGAACTATCAAAAGTGTCTGGCTAAAGAGGAAACATCACCTACTTATTACCCAAGTATTATATATAAAAATTAGCTTTTATACTATAATACATACATACATACATACATAACGTCACGCCTTTTATCCCCGAAGGGGTAGACAGAGGTGTATTTCTACACCCACTTTTCGCCAGATATACTTTAGTCCCACGTAATAAGGGGCGAGCCTATTGCCGTACTATACTATAATGTAAGTAAAATTATAATTTCAAGAACATTAAGGGTGTCTGGCAAGAGGTTGCCACGATGTTAAGTGTCTGGCAACGAATAACGTGATTTTTAATGATATTCTGAAGGTAATACTGAAAAATTGGACTTTATTATTTGATGTAATTAGATCGGTATTTTAGACACCTTTAGTACCGTTTACCTGCCAAAGCCACTATAACCCAAACTCCATAATGGTCCATCGTTCTTACCTGTGTTGGTAGCATCCGCTGACAAACTTTCAGCTTTTATAAAATAACGTAGGTCTGGTGTTCACGGGCTCTTAGACTATTACCGTATGTATGGTGTCATTCATGTCCGGTACTTTCTCAGCGACACAGTATCGATATTGGCTCTCAGAGAATATTTTGTTACATGTTTTGATACAAGGGTCGCCTTTCGCTTTGCCATGATCGCCGACATTTACATTATGGAATAAACGAATCTGGCAAAAGATTTAAAGTAACTAAAGTAACTTACTACAAAAATGTATTATTTGCCTCTAACCGGCTCCATAGCGATATCGATTACATTCTGGAGTACAACCCAAATGACAGCCATTTTATTTGGTACGGTAACGTTTCGTAGGTATGCACGCTAAATTCGTAGGTATTGGACATACCATATCCATATCATTCCCAGATCGATGATTTTTAACATCGTAAGATTCCAGGGCCGCCAGACCATACTTATTTTTTCAGAAACGAAATGTGTAGAATAATTTAGTGTTAGTATGTGCTTTGAGTGTACGCATACTTGCTAGCTTGGATCGAGGGCCAATTTTTAGGTATAAGGTGCTAAAGGTCCACGGTAACAATTTTCATACATACCTATATAGAAAATATTTTGTGTTATGCTCTGCAACTGTAACCCCTTCTATATAATTTGTATAAATTTTGTTAAAAACCGTAACCAAATCGTATCATCGACTTTAATTTTTGAACCTCCATACCTATATAGGAAATATATTCAAATAACGCTTTTTGGCTACTATAAAAAATCTCCGAAGTCCGACATATTTTTAATAGTCAAACTCGAATTGCAATTGAAATAACTACAGGACCTCAGTGACTACATAACATCAGGGAACACGAAAAATGATTATACAAAATAAATTAGCGGGTCTTAATCGCGTACAATTAATTTATTTAAGGTATAAATACCTATTTGTTTCCGACGTTTCACTCGTCTTGCACCGAGCGTGGTCGCGGAGAGACTCTATTTTTGTATGATGTATACAAATCGCGAAAGTTTAAAATCGATTACGAAAAATGATTATGTAAAAGAATATGACAGTAAAATATTGAGCTGCCCTGAGTACGGCCCTGCACGAACAAACTGATATGTATGCATAATAGCATAGTTTATACTATGATAATAGCCACGCTTTCAGCGAATGTGTGCAGATACGCTCGACGCATTTTCCGTCAGATGTGTACCGATTCATTGACGGAATAGACGCGACCGAAGATACGTTCGACGTATCTTCCGTCAGATATGTTCTGACCCCTATACCAATTAGCAGAATTGGAAAATATGTTTGCAGTGCGGGCACACGGTGGGTTTAATAAGTAAAGCAAACATATGCCTCGTTTGTTGTACTAATGCTTCCTAGAAAATTTGTACTATAGCTGAACCTGTTTACAACGAAATATAATTAAATATGAAACTGTAGTCTCTTGCAATATCTATTGCTGTTTGTTGTCATTACGTGTATAATGGTGATCACTATTACTGATTGTAACTTAGCGCAATGCAGTAGTTACACAATTTATTTTATACCAATAATTGGCTGAGTAATGTTATATCCGCAATATTTAGGGCCACTGTTTCGCACCCGTGCCGTGCCTCATAGCGTGATGTTATAGTAAGTCTATAGCCTATCAATTTTTTTTTGTACCACATACACACATCACCATCTAGTCCCATGCTAAGCAGAGCTTGTGTTATGGGTACTAGATAATGGATAATCATACATAATATATACTTCTTTTTTGTAAATACATACAAATTACACACGGAAACACCCATACCAAGACAAACATCCATGTTCATGCACATAAATGTTTGACTTGAGCAGGAATCGAACCTGCGACCTTCGGCGTAGCAGTCGCTTACACTCCCGCTGCGCCAACCGGTCGTCAAATCGGATCAGTAGTTCTTTGGAACTACTGATCAGATTTAAAGAGAGATTAGCGTGTTCAACCAAACATAAAAAGTCTTCAACCTTATGGTGGCATTAGTATAAATACTGAGATTTTGGAGAGCCCTAGTTGACGTCTATAAGCTGAGATGATGATAAATATTAATAGATTAAAGATCATTATTTCTAGACAACACACTGATTGAACGAGACACATTCAAATGAATCGCAACTTCTTAATTGTTAGTATATAGTGATCAAATAAAGTATTTATCGATTCATACTATAGATATTGAGAAAAATAACAATTTAGAATGACATAACTATCGGCAATGTCGCAAATGTTTATTTACTTACGTGCGTAGCGAAAATACAGACGTCTACGGCGATAAAAGTCTTTATCGTTTAAATGGGTCTCTTCAAAATATCCTTTGACAAAAGGTAAACTGAACAATTGAAGTCTAATTGTATGGTCGATATTCTGTCTCAATAAGCAATTCAACAATGTATATAAAATGTTTGCGTGACTGTCTGACTGACAGACAGCGCACGGTTGAAACTAATGTTCGCAGAGAGCTGAAATGTGGCATAATGATATGAGTATGTGCTTTGGGGATCGTAGAGGTTAGTTCCCTTTACAATCCCCAAAGTACATATATTACAGAACAGATTTGCCGAAATTTGTACGCAATCGGGTAGAAACGCTTAAATAAATTAATTTACAAGCGTAGCATCCTCTTGTTCTTGTATATATTTCTGAATCTCGGCAACAGCTTCGACAATTTTCATGAAACAATAAAAAAAAATACGGGTGATAAATTGATTAAGCAATGATTAAGCATATGTACGGGACTTGATTAGATGGATCGGCCAAAAGGCTCCATGGCCACTTTCGGGTTTGGGACGTAATGAATAGCTAGATTTTCGACAGTGGATAATATTATAGCATGATTTTATTTGTTTTATGAAAGTGTTTATGGGGATAAGCCTTATTAGATGTACCGATTATGTGGTGTATTTGCGATGACAGAATAATTTGGTGGCAAGATGTTGGTGTGGCTGATCTGTTGCTCGGCTGTCCTATGTTTTCATGTGTTGAATATGTTTCAATATTATATGATATGGCTCCATTTTTGAGCCGTTAGTGTATCAAAATCTGTATACAGTATTTTATTATTTTACGGGCTTTAATGTACCAAAACCTCCACTGTACACGGATCAAAAAATTATATCATCATATCAGCCAAACGACGTCCACTGCTGGACATAGGCCTCCCCCAAGGTTCTCCACACAGACCGGTCTTGAGCCGCCCGCATCCAACCGCCTCCCGCGATCTTGATGAGATCGTCGGTCCACCTTGCGGGGGGCCTACCTCCTACCTCTGCTGCGTCGTCCGGTACGTGGCCGCCACTCCAGAACCTTTCTGCCCCAACGGCCATCGGTTCTTCGAGCTATATGCCCTGCCCACTGCCACTTCAGCTTGGCTATCCGGAGAGCTATGTCGGCGACTTTGGTTCTACTGCGGATCTCCTCATTTTTCGATCTCGCAGGGAAACTCCAAGGATAGCTCTCTCCATCGCCCTCTGAGTGACCTTGAGTATAAAATTAATTATATTTTCAGATGTACATACATACATAGACTAACACCTGTTCCCGGAGTGGAAGGCAGAGACTACGGAACGCCATTTGTAACGAACCCTACATATATTATCTCCCTTGCTTAACTCACTCCAATCCAAATTTATCATATATTTTCATACATATCTTGAATATATTTATGGAACAATTGAATAAATGTGTACATTTAATACCAAAACAAATGTTTATATTTAGTTGAACCGAAAGATAACGCATAAGGGTGCCTCTGTATAACACTTTCAGTTGGTTAACAATAGATGGCACTGCCACGGCAAGCAGGAAAGGTAGACGTGTACTATAAGTATTCTGTATAAACAATGTACTGCGAGTTGATTAGACAGATAAGATCTGATTATTCCCATGTCAATTTGGGGATGTGCGTAAATATAGTGTAGGAACTTGAATGGGGTATAATAAGCTTAAGAGGCAGGGCAGATCGATTACTCTACAGAGTACCTTTTGTGATCTATTGTTTTAATCGAGTTTCGAGATTTGAGCTTTGCATGGGTTTTTGCTCGAGTGGTAGATGGTTATAGAGATAAAAGGTTGCCCATTTGCTACTCGATGATATAAGTAGGTCTGTACTGTAAAGTTTCATCAAAACCCCTTTGGTAGTTGGCGTGAAAGTGTTACAAACATCGATTCATCCATTCTCAGACTTTCGTGTTTATAATACCTAGTTGTAAGAAGCTATAAAATTGTAATATATTTGTTGTTCCATTAGGTACTCATTACGGCATTTCAACTGTATGTTTCCCACAAAAAAATAACGTTAAGCAATAACCTTAGTTTAAATTCAGATGGTAAGTAGCTTAACACTGTTTGACTGAGAACCATGTCTTCTCGCGAAACTACTCTATAAATATTTCCCGAAGTTATGAGATATTTTTTTAGCTCGGAATAGCGGCTGTAGGCTACATGTCAGCGAGGAAATGACAATCTTCTTACCTTGTCCTCACTGCGATCTAATTTCTTTTTGCAGAGTTGGCAACTTGTGATGACGTACCTAATAACATCTTCTCGCGAAATAGATAGCCGTTTTGAACATCTTCTGTTCATATAATTAATTGCGTTACTGACTGCTACTGCTATAAGGCTACTGGGTA
The DNA here is from genome assembly GCA_944739405.2 of Euclidia mi. NCBI lineage: Eukaryota > Metazoa > Arthropoda > Insecta > Lepidoptera > Erebidae > Euclidia > Euclidia mi. The sequence continues at coordinate 25,422,376 of OX123191.2, read as the reverse complement.
CAAGAACCTGAAATATGGCATGTATGTTCCTTGGGGACAGTTATAATGGTCCACTGAGAGATTTCGAGAAAAACACACGGTATCGCAAAAACACTTAAAAAAAATGGCGGTCGGAGCTTTTGGCTGTCTCTAGTATAAGAACTTGTACAGTGACAAGTAGCATTATTTACCACCTTACATCATTGTATACTCACTGAGCTATAAAATACGATTCCCGAGTAAAGCAAAAGTAATCATAAAGAGATTTTTTCTTTTAAAATTTTGAGTTCTTGGCAGTTCAAGAAGAAGCTTAACATTTTATATTTTAAATTGAATATTTAGTTTGCATACTCGAATGCATAGTTTTAAAACTTACAAAAAAACACCTCGAAATTTACTTTTGAAAACGAACGTACAAAAGAGCCAAAAATATTTGCTCTTATGGTGTACAGAAGCCTACTCATTTAAAAAAAGAACATGTCTGCAAATGTAATTCTTTTTGTTCACACCAATACATTGAGAACGATATTTATAATAAAAGTTCGCATTACAGTAAATGCATCAGCAATACAATCCGTTATTTAAATTAAAGTACAACACAATCTTCACATTCAGCCATTATTTATCTCTTAGCTGCTTTCTTTATTAAAACGCGGTTTGTTGGTATTTTGGTATTTTTTTATTCATGCTGTGTGTTGGTATTTTCATTCGATTCAAAAAGTAGAAGTAAATATTGCTGTATACAAAAAAAAATTAAAAAAGCTTTGTTTGAATAAGGTTGTATGAATAAACAAGACAAACAGGCTTTTATGCAAGGCTCTGTTTATCACCATCAGCCTGTCATAGTCCACAGAACAGTACGCCGGCGGGCGGTGCGGGTGGAGCGGGCGGCGGCACGCGCGTCTTGATCAATGTCATAGATTTGGTTGCAGCTGTTCTCGATGACAGCGGTGCGGGCGGCGGAGCACGAGCGTCGAGCTGTAGTTGTGTGGCGACCGCGCGTTGGAATCTCTCCCCTTTGTTTTCTTTGTTTGTAGTATGGGTTCACGCATTACTTTGCCCACAATATCTCATAATTAATAAAATAACTGCTACATAAAATATCACGTTGCAGTACCGACATCGCGTATATTCTCGACACTTCACTTCGCCGAGCCATCTGGCGGCTGGCGTCGTAGACGGACCTCGTACACCGCGCAAACCTCCCGCACCGCCCGCGCCGCCCGCTGGCGTCCAGGACGCGGCCTAATGGTACGCCACTAAGTGATTTTCGGCTTTTCGAGTCCAGCCGCTGCCAGCCACTTTACGTATATTTATTTACTTCTTTATGCACAAACATGGTGTACAAAGGTGGACATAATGCCATAAGGCATTTTCTACCTGTCAACCTTAAGGTGGTGCAGAGATAACAGTGGTAGGTGCATTTTACTAAGTATAAATTTAAATACTAGTTATAAGGAAAAACAATAAAATAGTTATATACATAATAGGGATAAAATACATACAATATATTATATATTTCTATAAATACATACATAAATATAAATCTATATACACCTAAATATACATACATACAATATATACATAAATACTTATAATAATGGATGAGATTGATGTGCTGATTCCTTCAATCTCTCAAAAAGAAGCTCTCGAACTTTCATTTTGAAAGCATAACGGTTGGTGGACAATCTGATTTCAGGAGGGAGTGTATTCCATAAAATAATAGACTGCACAACAAAAGAAGAGTTAATGAACCCAGTAGTGTGACTGGGGCCAGAAAGAAGAAAATTGTGAGAAGAACGAAGATCTCTCTCATAGATAGAAGATAGATATTGGAAGTATGAGGTGAGATAAGCTGGAGGGGAAGGGGACTTACATTGTCACTCCATATAGCTGGAGGGCGTCTATTTGCCAAGGCGCGGGCTCCACTTTAACTAGACTACAATGACTCAATCAATTCTGCGACATATGTGACCAGACCACTGCCACTTCAGCATGTTAATTTTTTGAGCGATGTCTATTACATTGGTTCTCTGTCGGATCACTTAATTTGTTACAGGTTCAAAATATATGTTAGTAACAAAACATTTTTATGATACAGTTTGGGCACTATCTCTCTTCTGGACTCATACTATCAATTTACTACTAGGAATTGCCTGAATTCGGTTAAATTAGAAATAGATTTGAGGAAACGAAAGTCAAAATTGTATGATAGATATATCTTGACAGGTATTATTCACGTAGACTCAGCTTAACTTTACCTCTTTTGCAACCACAATTCGACCGACTGGCATTGGTTGTAGTCACAAGAAGAATGGCAAAAAAATTCACTGCTTACAATATACCTACCTCGTTTATATTTCCTTCTAGCGTGATTTGATCCAAATGCTTCCAACCATACAATTATTTTCGTAATACTATAAAAATAATAATGAAATCTATATACTGAAATCGATACATTAAAAACATTTACTGTACATTAACCGGCAGTAACAAAATCCGTAAATTTATATAAACAGAAATGTCGATTTAATTCGCTATGTATCCGTAATTTTGTACCGAAAAGGAAAGGAAGATAAAACGATACTAGATACTAGATTCTGCGTACGGAATTTCTATTCCTAATTAAAGTTATCCCGAGCGTGACTAAAATGACTTCTGCGAGTGCCAGTAATGACTTGGTCGGTGCCAAATGGATATGGCTAGTTGGATAAGTCGTATCGAGGCGGTTGGACGTCACGTTTTTGTGATAAAGTACAGCCTATAACGATGTTGTGGCTATTGGTCGTATGTTATGTGTCTACATGAACTAATATCTACAACGTTCTAGTTTTATAGGTTTCTTGTATTAAAAGGAATATTACATTTACTTACTACAGCGCGATGTCTCATCCATTAACTGTATTGCTCGTGTTTCAATAGTAATGCAAATTTATTTTCTTATATACAATATAAGAAAATAAATTTGAAAATAAAGGTAGTGTGATAAGAGTATTTTACTAAATTAAAATTCTACGAATATAATCACATTTCTACAATCAATATATTTTAGAAACTGAGACGTGATTATAAAATATTGAAATTTTGTGGCTGACTTTTTACATCAAGACGTTTTCATTTATATAAAAACATGACCCCCATATTTCAAAAGTCTAAGAGCTATTTAGATATTCCAAGTATTTTTTCCTAAGATACGAATTAAATCATTAGTTAATTTATTAAAGAATTTCAATACTAAATTGTTGTACGTGTCATGACAGGCTAGCTGTCAAAAATTTATGAAAAATGCATGCTTAGGAGATTAATTAGTTATTGTAACAAATTTGACATTATAAACAGCGACCAGTATGGCTTTCAAAAACAGAAATCAACAACACTGGCAGTATGAACATTTTTGAAGGAAATATTGACAGGTATTAACGTTAACCATTTTACTACAGGGCTATTTTTTGACCTATCCAAAGCGTTTGATCTCGTATCACATGAGATTCTACTTAAAAAGCTGGAAATGTTTGGAATCAGAGGTCTAGCACTACAGTGGATATCTTCATATCTAAGTAATAGACAACAAAGAGTTGTCATCACTAGAATGGATAAAAATCGAGAAATGACGCCGTATATATCCGAATATCAATCTATTAAACACGGTGTGCCACAAGGTAGTGTTCTAGGACCTATTCTCTTCCTACTGTATATTAATGACATTACACAGATATGCAATCACAATGCATTCTCTTCGCAGACGACATTTCTATTATAGTGACCTCAAATAAAAAACATAATACAATACGTAATCACGAAACTGACATTAATAATATAATAATAACTTTATTCAATAAAATAAAACGTCACATGTTACATATAAGAAAAATATTACAGTAAAAATAATTAAATTAAATTTTATAATTCAGTATAATGTATGCGATAAGTGCCTTTGTTAAATTGTGGTACATTGATGCGTACTTACTTTATTTATTACGGTAATACATTATATTTGGTAAATATAGCTATTTTAATGTTTACCTGAACTAGGCTTTAACACCTGTGTTTCAGAAAAAAAAATCTTAAATAATAATAATAAAGGGCTATATTTTAACATAATAATAATCATGAACTGCCAATATGTAATAGAAAGTAGACTTAATATTATGATTTGTTGTAACTTAGCGTAGGTACTTACACACTATTTTATTACTGTAAGCAAATTCTCTGTATCAGAGTAGGTCATTGTCATTAGGTGTTTTGTAACAACAAGATGACACTGCTTATAACTTATGCTATATAAATCTAAGGTTTTATTTAATTTATTATATAGGAAAGGTCCGAGGAAAGCAAAGAATCTATTTACATAAACATGTTTACCTATAGGTTTGGTGCAGACTAGATCTTTCCGTCTTTTGCCTGATGGGATTGGTGTATAAGGAAGAAGGGTGTGTTGTTTTAGGATGGTGCGTAGAATAAATAATTGGCGCACAGTTAGAACACCGGTGGACTGATATAACTCGTAAGTGGGAAAAATGAAAGGGCGAAGGGTTGCTACCTTTAAGATAGCTCTTTGAGCCCGTTCTAAAGGCAGTAGGATCGTTTTAGCTGCCCCTCCCCATGCGGTTATACAATATGAGATGATGGATTCACATAGTGCAGTGTAAACCTGTCTTAACAATTTTAAGTTTACAACATCGCGTATATTTTTAAATATGGAAATTAGTTTCCGCACTCTTTTACACAATAATTCGATATGTTTGCGGAAGTTCAGATTAGTGTCAAGCGTAATTCCTAGATATTTAATATAATCAGTTTTTTCTAAAGTAGGGCAAGCGCATGCAGTGTCAGCATGTGAGTGAAGCTTGTTGTGAGCCACTAAACTGTTAGATGAGATGTGTCTGCTATTGTTTTTCATTGTAAAATGAATGTACTTTGTTTTATGTGCATTTAGGGTCAACAAATTTTTAAATAGCCAAGTGTTTACGGTGTTGAAGCCAAGTTGAGCCAGTTCATATACCTCATCGAGCGACTTTGCAGTAAAAATAAGTGCTGTATCGTCTGCATATGACATAATGACACCATTTTGAAGTTTTAGGTTGCAAAGGTCGTTTATATATATCAAGAACAGGGTAGCTCCTAATATACTTCCTTGGGGTACACCAAATGTAGTGTTAGGGACATCGTTACTTATGTTGTTGCCTATTCTTACACATTGATACCTGTCAGAGAGGTAATCAGTGAACAGAGCTAACTGTTTACCTCTTATACCGACAGATTCAAGTTTCTTAAGCAGTATAGAAGACGACACAGAGTCAAAAGCTTTAGCAAGGTCTAGAAATATCCCAATAGCATGCTGTCCACTATCTAAATTAGTTGTAATGTGGTCAGTGAGTTGCTCAACTGCCTGGCTTGTTGACCTGTGAGGCCGAAAACCAAATTGCCTGTCTGAAAGAATGTTGTTGGTTTCAAGATATTTTATTAGTCGATTGTTTATTATTTTCTCTAATATCTTAGATAGCACTGGTAATATAGAAATGGGGCGATAATTATTAACACAGCTCTTGTCGCCTGCTTTGTGGATAGGTATCACAATAACCTTTTTTAAGCATTTTGGAAATATTCCTTCAGACATACAAATTTGGAATATGTGTGTTAGTGGCGGTGCAAGAATGTGCTTAAACCTTTTAATTATGTTTGTGGGGATGTTATCCCATCCCAGCGCAGAAGTATCTTTTAACCCAGTAATGACTTGAATAACTTCGTCTATATCGGTATCCAGCATAACAAAAGATTTAAGCCTGGAAATGGGTGAGGTATTCGAAGCATAGTTAGTAGATGAATGATCGGAAAAAGAGATTCTGTCTGCTAGATTTTTGCCAACGTCGGAAAAGAATGTGTTGATTTCATCTAGTGCTGCTGTAGGATTTGATCGGTTTTTGAGCAAATCCAAGGGTTGTTCAAATGATTTTGCAGTAAATGATCGTTTTTTTAAGAATTTCCATACTAGTTTAGTGTTGTTACCTGCTTTATTCAACTGAGATGTATCGTACTCGACCTTTAGTTTTTTAAGAAGTTTATTGCAAAAGTTTCTATATCTCTTATATGTTATAGCTAGAATCTCATTTTCAGGTGCCTTTTTAGCTTTCATGTGTAAATTATCTCTGTGTCTAATACAGCGGAGAAGACCCGGAGTAATCCATGGCTTTATATTCATATATTTTCGCGACAATGTTACTGTGTATGTGTTTTTGCTAATTGCGTACTGTATGGAAGCTATGACGTAAGATATTGATTCGTTAACGTCGGCACAAAAGTAAACTGGGGCAAAATTTGTATTACGAATGCTTTTTTCAAGGCCTGCCATGTTTACTTTTGTATAGCTAGGTACGCAATTAAGTTTTCCACATGATAATTTTAGTGTTAGTAATATGGCTTGGTGGTCTGTGATAGTTGAGTTAGTAACTAAAGTGGTAGATGGCTGTTTAGTTTTAACAATGAAATGATCCAGGCATGATCCACTTTCATGTGTAGGGAAGGTGTGCACCGGCAGAAGACCATGGAAAGCACAAATATTTAGATAGTCTTGTCCTTGAAGGTTACATTTTCCGGACAGAATATTTATGTTTATGTCACCCGTAATTACAATATTCTTATATGCTGATAACTTACTTAATTCTAAATGGAGAGATCGCAAAAATGTGTCAGTACTTTGTGAAGGAGGTCTGTACACTCCTAAAATAGCAGTGTCTGAATTAATTGTAATAAGTAGACAATTACAGTCCTGGATTTGTGGCTTTGCAACAATTACATTTAAGTGTTTTTTTGTATAGACCACTACACCATCATTTTAGTTAATTATGTTCTCAGTTGAGTGTGAGTTATAGCCATCTAAAGATGGTAAGCAGAACGCCCGCTTAGACAGCCAGCATTCGGTTAGAACAATTACGTCACAGTTTATATTAATGGTCTGTAGGAGTAATTCTAGGGCGTCTATATTCTTATAAATACTTCGGATGTTCTGTGTCATTATAACTAAGTTTTTATCAGACGCGGGTAGTAGACTTTTGCATTCCTCTATTTTACAAGTCATACTATTTGATACACAGTAATTATCTATATCAATAAGTACTTGATTGTCCATAGTTATAATAAAATACCTTATAAATAAGTAAGAAAATATAAACTAGTTTTAAGTGCCTATTAATAAACTTTAACAGTGACGCTCTTAGGCGCCCTCATAGTCTATGCTATTAATATAATTGTCCTCTGCATATTTACGTGCCGGGCAACCTATTTCTCCCGTTTGGTGATCACATTTCCTCTTGAAGCGTTTACAAGTAGCACACTTAGGAGGTGAAGTTTTGCTGTTACATTCCTTAAAAGAGTGGCCAAGCTCTCCACAATGATGACATGTGGGACTAGTTTCACGGCAATATTTGGCTGCGTGACCAAACTGTTGGCAATTAAAGCACCTAGTCACAAAGGTGAAGTCTTTAACCGGGCATGACGTCCAATTAATATAAATACGACCTTGGTTAATGAGGCATTTTCTGATGTTAGCGGCTACTTCTAGGACATAGGTACAGGTGGGCATATTTTTCTTACCGGCTTTGTGGCTCAATTTCACAGCTTTCATAAAGGACTCACGTGTAGAGTTCGGAAACTTGTCGGCTATGTTTTGCTCGTAAATGCACTCAAATACTTCTTTTTCCGTTAGAGTATCGGGAACTCCAACTACAGCTATTCTAGGGCGGCGTTTAGTAGGTTCTTCGACGGTCAAGCCAGACGAGACAAGTTTCTCTGACTTCCTGAGCTTTTCGATGTCTCCTTTTGACTCCGTGCTAATTATAACGCCCCCATTCCTCACTTTTCTCACAGCACGAACATGTAATTTCATCTCTTCAGGAGATATAATTTTTTGGACAAGGGACTTCGTTTCGTCACTACTTTTGTTCTTGTCGTTAGGGTAGATGGCAAGAGAGCTCAAATTGTTTGGGCGGACAAAATTGTTTGTGCTTTTTTTCACCATGTCAGCAAAGGAGTGGTGTTCGGCTGGTTTCAGCTTTTCTTCTACAGCCTCTTTGAACTGCTGCAAAGAACTCGTCAGGTCTTGCTTTTCCTGAAGGTGGCGAATAGTTGCGTGAGCTAGAATAGTTTTCTGCTTAAGTGCTTGGTACAGGGTGGACATTTGTGCCGATACTGATGTTATTTTACGGCACTCGTGAGCTACACGCAGCTTCTGGTCAGAGTTCATTTTGCTCTCTGAGGTGATGGAGCCAATTTCATTCAAATATGACTCTATTGTGCTCATCCATCTTTGGATCTCTGAAGTTGGTATAACTTCAGCGGGTACGTCATAATACTCAGGTGCAGGTGGATTCGGGTCAAGAGTTTGGGATGCTTGACTTGGTGTTGGTGGAGGACTTCGCGTAGTTTTTCGGCTTTTGCCAAAAGGGCTAAAGTCAGGCACAGACATCACTGTTAATCAGTAATTTCGTCCACACAAATGTTTCTAGTTCATATTCGCAGCTTATGAAAAGGTATGCACAAATCACTCGCGACACACTTCGATTTACTTATTGACACTGCAATTTGGTAAAAATAATTATTGGCCGTAATTATTTTAATTCATTTTAACGTTAGCTAAAACGCGTCTGCATAGTCGCACGTTCGGATGCAGAATACAATTGACATACTCATTAACTGGCTAAACACACATAATTTAAAAATAAATCTTGACAAATCTCTATATATTCAATTTAATAAATGTTATAATGACAAATACAATCTCAAATTAAATATACCTAAAATTAAACAAGCTACACACACAAAGTTTCTAGGAGTGACAATTGACGAGGATATTAACTGGAAAACACATATTGATATAGTGTCTAGTAAAATAAATAGATTTGTTTATGCACTAAAACATATTAGAAATATAACAAATACAAATACAGCTATTGTAACATACCGAGCATACGTTGAATCTGTACTTCGTTATGGACTTGTTATGTGGGGAAACAGTACTGGTATAGAAAGAGCTTTCGTAGCTCAAAAAAAATGTTTAAGGGCTATATATGGTATGCGACCGGATCAATCATGTAGACCGATATTTAAAACAAATGGTTTGTTACCACTACCATCACTATACATCTACGAAACTTGTATGTTTGTACGTAGACACAAAGAACATTTCAAAACTGCGAATGATGTGAGTTTTAGAAATCGCCGAGATCCAGATAGGCTTGTATTGGCTGATATCCCCAAATCTACGAAATATAACAAAAGCTGTCTGGCAATGTGTGTAAGAGTTTATAATAAAGTACCGAATGAAATTAAAGTATTGAACACAAATTTATTTAAATTAAAACTACAGAACTGGTTAACTGAACACAATTTCTATAGTATTAAGGAATTTATTGACAAAAAATTGTAACTTATATTTGTAACTAATATTTGCATGCTGAATATGTCCGGCTAAACATGTAAGAACTATTGCCTTTGATATATAACATCTCTGTATACCGTGTTTTATGCAAATAAATTATTATTATTAATATAATTATTATTAGTGAATAACAAAGGGATTTCATGGCCCTACGCTTAAGTTTGATATTTCAAAGTTCACTGGCACAACAACCCCACTATCGCAAACAAAAGTTTGGGTTCCTACATCAGCCGCATCACTAAACAAGTTAATTTCAATATAATTACGACTAAACACAAATTAATATAGACCATTTCTCATAAACTTGCACTCATAACAGCCAGTGAATTTAGTACTCTATTTGAATTACGACCTAAGATACCTACTTGAGTATCGTGATAAAATTGAAATTGTCTTAGAACGTCTTGATTTTTACGAGAAATCTTAAAACACTGTAACAATTTCGACAAAGACTACTCAGACCTAAAACGACACTGATTACTTTCAAACGTCTACTTTACTCATAATTACAAATTGAGAGTTTGCACGGAGTTTCCCAGCGAGATCGAATCAGAAATGAGGAGATCCGCAAGCAACCAAATAGCTTCCCGGATAGTCAAGATGCAGTGACAGAGGGCAGGGCACACAGCCAGAAGAACTGATGGTGGTTGGAGCAGAAAGCTTTTGAATTGGCAGCCACGCACCGGACGTCATAGTCGAGGTAGACCTCTCGCAAGGTAGACTGATTCTTGTTGAGATCGCGGGCAGCGGATAGATGTTCAAGATCGGTTATGTGAACAGCTTTGAGGAGGCCTATGTCCAGCAGTGGACATCTTTTTACTGATATTATGAGAGAAAACTAGCATTGTTGTATAGAAAATACCTCTAGACCTATTTATAAAAGCCAGACAATATTTAAGATTAGTAAAATTAATTTACTTTTTTATAGCTGGCGTAGAATACAAAGTTATGGTCCATATTATACGGCACAAGCTTATTACCATCGCCTGAGCGCAATTCCAGATTCCAATTTGTTATGAGGAATTTTTTGATGGAATATTAATAATACTTTAGCCGATGTTGGACCTTTATTTTTATCGTCGTCCACTTAAATAAATAAAATTTCTATGCTGATTAACTTAGAAGATATTATAATAATATTATATTGTAAGTACCTATTCTTATATAATTATTAAATTAATATGACATAGAACTCACTTTCAAAGGCTTTAAATGCCACAAAGTTCTTTGTGTTAACACGAATTTTAATTAACAGTATATAAATTGGAATGCAAACATTTTTTAAAGCTTTAAAGAATAATTGGAAAACATTCACTAGGAAAAATTACACACACGATAGATGGGAAATTGACACAACAAATTGAGGTTTTAAATCATAAACTCACTCGTGAAGTATTTTTATTCTCAGTATTTGCCATACTTACGTTCCATTTGTAATTAATATACAATGTACTCGTAAATATGACATATTGTTTGTACGTGATGCATACTTATTCTAATATCTTGAAGGCTGCTAGAAACATTTAGTCTTTCTTTTGGCTTCGCCATACAAAGGCCAGCCAAAGTGGTGCTATTTCAAATGTGAATTGTAGAATCCCCAAAAAAATACCGTTGTGCTTCTTCTTTCGTGTCAATGAGGAGTCTCAAGTTTTAATGCATCAAATTTTTTTCGCCCAGTACGCAGCCTTATTTTACTGCATTTTCGGAGGCGTTCATTACGTCTTGAAGCGAACATGTGTCTGGGCAGTTTGGGCACGATAGTAGGTGGAACATTGACTGTATGCTAGTGCCACACTCACACAGGGTTAAATAAGGCATAGGTATCGCTCTACGAGAAGGCTTCGTAGCAAGCCTCTTTTTAATACCGTGGTTATAAATTAAGAATACCTTTTACGAATTCTTCGTGAAAATTACAATTTTATAATACAAAAAGGATGAGTACTTTTCCGAGGCTGGAAAGTACGCCACTCATCATGATGATGATACATATCAGGCGGCTTAAACCCCGAGGCTATCGTCGCATGCTGACGTCCCATTGAAATACCTCACCACTATCGACTCATTATTTCAGTGGGTCGCTTTTATTTGTCCGCGAGATAATGAAGTATCTTTCGCAGATCAGATAGCGCCTCCATTGTTGCCAACAACGGCTGACTTGTTTAAGAATTTCGTGCTAAATTTTCGTACTAAGTTTTTTTGGTGATTAAGATAGTATTGAGCAAAAGTTCAGCAGTTTGCGGGATAATGGATTTAATGTGGATGACTTTTACTTAAAAAAGTGATTATCTCAGTAGATTAGCTACATTTCAAGATGCTTCATGCTTTAATATCTCTTCTTCTTTCTCTTAGCGTTATCCCAGTTTCAATCTGGGGTCCGCTTACTAGTCTAACTGGATTTGGCTGAATATTAGCTTTTCCACAGAGCGACTGCCTGTCTGACCTCCGCAACCCGAAGGGATAGCGATATTCCATGGTATAGACTAGTGTCAGTTTATGCTTTAATATCTCTGTCTTTCCCTTAAAGTAAGCAAAAGACATTAAGCTCGAATAACACTGTTTACATTTAAGTATTTAATGGACGAACTGTTACTTATATCCTTGGTCACAGTATTTCATCAAATTCTATCCTGCTAACGAGATGTCAATAACAAGAGAACCTTTCAAAAGTGGCAAGTCATTTCCAACATAGACAAATATCGACCCTGGCAATACTGAAACTTACTACCAGATTTCTTTATCTCAGAGATTTGTTTGAAACGATGGGCTGGATTTTTAAATATATATTTATAGACGATTACAACCATCAATATAACATCACGCACCCTGAGAAGCGGAGCAAAACACATATAGGCGATTAATGCGATATGATAGTTCAATGGATAAAGTAAACCAAGGAGCTAATATGAAATAAAGCAAGACTGGCATCAGCCATATATTTCTATTTACGTTATGCCGTGGCCATACAATATGTCGTCTACACAAATGTGAGAAATGTAATTGTATCTAAGAGGTTTATGACATGGGTGCAGATGCATCACATAATATATAGCGCATCCCTTTTCATCAGCAACTTTACGACTTTCTCAAGATAATCTGTCGAAATCGTTTATGATCTGTTTACGCTTGGGTGTGGTCGTATCTTGCTGAGCGTTCTCTAATTTTGTTTGTAACAAATACAGCTATTGATGACATGTATTAATGTAAACTAAGCCAAATTATACACAATGTACTACCGGAAATATATGGCTGAAGAGACTTCAAATTGAATATGGAGGCATAACTTGAAAACTACGTAACCGATTTTGATGTGACTTACACTGTATAATATGAGCCATAAGCTTCATCGTAAGGTGCAAAATACTTGACCAACTAAAATACTTACTGGCGGACACCGCGGTGATTTTAGTGAGTAGACCCCTAACGCATGTAAGGAACAGTCACACACTCCCTTGGCCTGTGCCAATAGGTGGCGCATGACCAGGTAATTTATGTTTCCAACTTTAAGAAAAAATAAACTTATGTTATTTACTACCGATATTATTAAAATCAATGTATTTTCAAACATAAGCCGTGATAGAAAAGAAAGAAATAAATGAATTTCTTTTCAGAAATATCTATAAATTCAGTCGGCTTTGGTCAGTCTAGAAGCCGGCCCAACCCACCACGGAATAAATAATATAACTTACAAGATACGCGTAAATATATTCAAAGCTAGATGAATAATATTGATATTCGTGTCTCCAAACTGTTATGAATTGTTGATATAGCAATAAAAATATCGCCAAGGGCAAACAATAAAACTAATATTCTTAACAACTTTTCGCAATCGACTGGTTGACTTAATCCTCTCGTAAGTTGCTTCACAATATCGAATATGTTAGTATATGATGTATATGGCGTACACTACGTTAGCCAGATGGGTTGCAGTTTAATGTCTTCCGTCACACATGTTTATAATATATCATCACACTTAAAAGTCAAAGATGCACTGTCATGATATCCAGTGAATAGAACCTGATGTCCAACAGGACATCAGGTTCTATTATATGTTTAACAAAACAGTTAAGGCTTTCGTTAGAAAGCTGAAGTAAAACGGTTATATCAGATATATAAATTGAAATCGCAAGCAACATTTACTATAAACTTTTAATAATGGTTACAGATTTCTTGCACCATAATGATGAGGATAAGTATTTAAAGATTATATAGCGGGTCTTACTCGCGATAAATCTTATATTTAAGGCATAAATACCTCGGTTTTTTGCCAACGTTTCGGCTGACTTGCTTCAGCCGTGGTCGCGGCGGGACTGGTGAGCTCAGCGCCGTCCTTGTGTTGTGCGGGTTTTGGCACCTACCCTCACTGGATTTTTATTTTTGTTTTTAACCGCACTGTCGGTACCTCTACACACTACACTAATGACGTCTACACACTGTTGAACTGTATCATTACGGCGTTGTTTACACTTATTGATGACTGGATTCCAAGTTGTTGATAATCTAAATCCATCCTCCCGGTTGAAATTCTTGTGTTTTTTTATTTAAACTGCTTCACGCACTATCCTGGAGTAATAGTGACGTTCGGTGGACAAGACCTGTGGTTGATGTAGTTCTATCCAGTGGTTTGGTCCAGACTCCAATAAATGTTCAGCTATAGCGGACTTATTTACTTGTCGATTTTTCACAGCTGCGATATGTTCCTTGACCCTTTCCGCAATTGTTCGCTTGGTCTGTCCGATATAGGAGCTACCACAACTGCAATCGACCTTGTAGACGCCAGGTGTCTGGAAAGGAACGACATCCTTTGGGCTGCGCAGATTGTGTGCTATCTTGGAAAGCGGACTATATACAGTCTGAATGGAGTATTTCTTTAGTACTGTTCCAACTTTGTCCGTTACTCCTTTTAGGTAAGGCATGTAAGGCGGCACCCTGCTCACCTCAGGTTTACGGTCCCTCCTCTTCAGACGGTGTATCTCATTCTTGTATCCGTTACGTCTAAGTACCTCCTGAACATGTGAGAGCTCACTGTTTAAGTGTTCAGGGTCACAGAGGTCATACGCCCTGTTCACTAGGGACGTCACAACGGATGCCAAGTGTCGCGGGTGATGATGCGAAAACGCGTTGAGATACCTGTCAGTGTGTGTCGGTTTTCTGTATACAGTGTGTCCCAGGGTACCATTGTCTTTAACTGTCACTTTTACGTCAAGAAAGGACAACGATCTATCCACCTCCATTTCAAATGTAAATCTGATGTTCGTATGTATGGAGTTTAATCTATGTGCGAATTGTTCTACGTCTTTCTTATTGCCCTTCATTATACAGAATACATCATCGACGTACCATTTCCATAGCTTCACATTGGATGTCTGCATATCTATGGATTCTTCGAAGTACTCAATCCAGATATTGGCCATTACCGGTGCTACTGGGCTACCCATAGCCACCCCGTCAATCTGGAGATAATGTTGTCCTCTGTATAAGAAGTAGTTTCCTTCTAAGCAATTTTTTAGCAGAACAGTGTATGCTTTAGATATACCGTTTTCCTTTAACTTCCTCTCAACGACCTCAAGGCAATCTTGAACTGGAACATTGGTAAATATTTACCAATGTTCCAGTTCAAGATTGCCTTGAGGTCGTTGAGAGGAAGTTAAAGGAAAACGAAGGCAATCTTACATGCCTTACCTAAAAGGAGTAACGGACAAAGTTGGAACAGTACTAAAGAAATACTCCATTCAGACTGTATATAGTCCGCTTTCCAAGATAGCACACAATCTGCGCAGCCCAAAGGATGTCGTTCCTTTCCAGACACCTGGCGTCTACAAGGTCGATTGCAGTTGTGGTAGCTCCTATATCGGACAGACCAAGCGAACAATTGCGGAAAGGATCAAGGAACATATCGCAGCTGTGAAAAATCGACAAGTAAATAAGTCCGCTATAGCTGAACATTTATTGGAGTCTGGACCAAACCACTGGATAGAACTACATCAACCACAGGTCTTGTCCACCGAACGTCACTATTACTCCAGGATAGTGCGTGAAGCGGCTGAAATCAAAAAACACAAGAATTTCAACCGGGAGGATGGATTTAGATTATCAACAACTTGGAATCCAGTCATCAATAAGTGTAAACAACGCCGTAATGATACAGCTCAACAGTGTGTAGACGTCATTAGTGTAGTGTGTAGAGGTACCGACAGTGCGGTTAAAAACAAAAATAAAAATCCAGTGAGGGTAGGTGCCAAAACCCGCACAACACAAGGACGGCGCTGAGCTCACCAGTCCCGCCGCGACCACGGCTGAAGCAAGTCAGCCGAAACGTTGGCAAAAAACCGAGGTATTTATGCCTTAAATATAAGATTTATCGCGAGTAAGACCCGCTATATAACCTTGTATAATGTATACTAATCGCGAAAGTTTAAAATCGTTTAAGTATCTAAAGAACCCAGTTCGAAGGTTTCGTTTAGAATGTATGAAAAATATAAGATTACTTCTTTTTTTAAACTAAAGTACTCGGTAATATGTATGAAACTGGGTAGGAAATAAATTCTGTTAAATACTAAACTGAAAATACCTTAGACTACAGTGTCAAAGTATCTCAAGCTCTTTGATACTATAGAATGCTTCAAAACTGTCAAGCAAGTCAACCGAAACCGCTAGGGTTAAAATTTGAAAAGCTTTTTAGACAGCGGTTTTCTTTGTATATAGGGCAATAAAATTATCCGCCAGATGTTGCAATTTGTAAATTGCGATAAATCTAATTTAGAATAATCCATAAGCAAAAAAGAAAGTATCAACACTGTTTCTATCCAGCTGTCATATATTTCGTAGCTATATCACTACATATATAGTTCAAAATATACTTAGTATACTGGTAGTTCATAAATATACTTATAGTAAAAGCAATATTACGCACTATACATATATCGCGCTCATAAATTATTCACAATTTTTACACGATCTATTCTCACAGGAAAGGTTATATTATGTTAATTTGTTAAAGTGCTGCAAATGCTTTTATCATACTCACGAATAAAACTAATCATTTACGTTGCCCTTATTGCTATTACATAAAAAAAGCTAATTCTGGCCAATAATAGTGTATTAATAAGGCGAATAACATGTATTTGATCACGTGTATTAAGGCTCTTATAACGAATGTTACCGCTTCTTTAAATCTTTTAGTTAAACACTTGTCATCCAACTGAATGAATTAATTACTTTAGTAGTATTTGTATAGTATATTCTTTGTAAAGGGAACAATATTACCACCATAGTTGATCAACAAAACGAAGAAAATACTATCTTTGAAGCTCAGAGACCTACAATCTTGTGCTTCCGCTCAAAGCAGATGTTTGCACTACATCTTACAAGTTTTCACCCTTTTAAATTGTGTTAGATTCGTTGACTTAAAGGTCTTTGTAAGAATTTTAAGTTTGCTATTTTATTTAAGTGTGCTATTACAGTCATTTAAAATAACTTTTTTTTTCAACCTATACTGTCCCATTGTTGGGCAAAGGTCACCCCTACATTTCTGCAAAGGTCCCTGTCTCCAGCTGTTACTTTCCAAGTATCTGAGAAGGCATCTCTCAGCTCATCTCGCCAACGTTTCCTGGGTCTACCTCGACCACGACGTCCCTCCGGTGTCCACTACGTGGCGATATGTGCCCATTTCTCGGGATGCATTCTGCAGATTTGATCTGCCCAATCCCACTTTAATTTCGCGGCCTTCTTGCCAACATCACTGATGCCAGTCTTAACGCGTATGGTTGTGTTGCGGATTCTATGTTAAAATAACTTACAAGTGTAAAATAAAAATATAGGTTAATTTATAGTCATAAATTGTTTTTTATTGATATATGCCAGGGATTTAATTTAAAAAAGGATTTTAATCAAGTAGTGGATACTTAAGGTACACGTTGGCATCAGTTCCATGTGTGTTGGTATATGGGGACGGAGCCCATACATTTTTGCCCATAGTCCTTTAATGGCACTTTTGTAATACCGTTGAGATTTGGAATACCCCAGGTACCCCAGGTGCCAACTTCTGCACCTTATTCCTTTGTCAGTACCATACTATTTAAATATTTTATAGTTCATGGAAATAGTTGAAAAGCACTATATTGGTAAAAACAAATTAAATTTGACAGAATATGTCTGTAAAGTTATGAAGTTGCTGGAAATTATGAATAGCGGTCTGAATGACTGAAAAATAAATGAGAAGCTGTAACATTATGTGAACTATAATTATTTTATTAGAAAGTGGGTATTTAGTGGAAGGTAAGGTTATAATTTTACTCTTAATTACGTGGTCTTAACAGCGTGAACGTGCGCAACCTCTTATTAATCTTTAAAGTATATTTTATATTGTGTTCTGTATAGTAACTTTGACTTCTTACGTATTTTGACTGTTTGTGCTTTCTGTAGTCATAATTAAGATTTACACAAGTTTCTACTAAGCTCGCATTTTGCAGTCCTGCTCGAAAATAGATCGTGAATCATTGATCACTTCGTAGTAAGCAACAGTAGGCTAAAAATCTTGTACCTATTAATAATCATTACTTTCTGGAGAGTCTGATGTTTAGGTAATTTTTTGTACTTTGATGGCCTGGAGAAAAGCTTTTTCATGCCATGCTTATGAAATTGCCTATATCTATGGTATTTCGATAGTTTATACCATCACAAACCTCGACTTCCTTTCGATTTTATTAAAAAATGCCGTAAATTGTCAGCTAAAAGACAGTTGTTTGGCTTTTTCATGTCCCGCTAAAAATTAAGAAATTCGTTATGAAGTTGCTAACATCTATGACATTTTGATGGTTTGTACCATAACAAACCTCAACTTCCTGTAGATTTTATTAAAAATGTCGTAAACTGCCAAATAAAAGAAAGTTGCTTTTTCGTCCTAGTCAGTAGATTGCAGCTCCACCTCTCTATCCACCTATTAACTCGAAAAACATTTTATGTACAGATCTGATGAGAATAAAAGAAATGAAATTTTCGTTGAGCACATAACGTGTCGTATCTAATAGCCTCTTTTCGATTACTTCTACGCTATAATGGCTGACTCGTACTGTTTTTTGTCTTCAACATAATCATGAATATAAAATCGGTTTTCAATAAAACGTACAACGATCCTAAAAGCCACATTAGATGAGACTGAATTTGTTTTAGGCACTGCTTCAACTTGTTAAATACCATCTACTGGAAACCCATTTAATTTGATGGGTAAATAAGTATTAGACTGCTTAGAACGCAAACTAGTTTAAATGTTTACTACGTCAAGCCGAAATCGTAGTGGATCCAAACTCGAGAGAAAAAATTGATTTTACAACAAACAATTATTTGGAATCTCAATATTGTTTGTTGCGTGCTATTGGAAAGGGCAAAGGCAGCGATAGGTCAGTGGAGAGACCGACAGAGTGCTACGCAGAGGGTCTCGGGTTTGAATCCACGGCACGCACCAATGGCTTTTCGGAGTTAAGTGCGTATTAAATTGTTAATAATCGCTTGCTAATCGGTGAAGGAAAATATCGTGAGGAAAGCTGCATGTCTGAGAGTTCTCCATAATGTTCTCGAAAGACATGTGAAGTCTGCCAACCCGCACTTGGCCAGCGTAGTGGACTATGGTCTTACCCTTCTCATAGTGAAAAGAAGCCCGTGCCCAGCAGTGGGACAGTAAAAAGGGCTGATGATGATTGGAAAGGGCTATGTCCAACAGTGGACTGCATCAGGCTGCTGATGAGTCTTTGTTGCGAAACTAGTAATATAAGCCGAGACACAGGATTACATTTTACTTTTGTAGGGACAGACTACCCTGGCACATTGAAAGTGAGCAGTCACAATTTTATATGTAGGGATATTTTGAACAGGAAAAATACCCAAGATGCCCCAAGACTTTAGAAACGTTTCAGTATACTTGCTGAGCAAAAGCAAAACATAACTAAGTATTTTATTTCATTTTCATTCAAGTGACGATATTCCCGTTATATGAATCGTTTGAGCCGGCAAGCTTTATAGAATTCTAGTTGACAATTCTTTCTTTATGAATTGTTATAAGTAGATTTATATCAGTAACATCAAGGTTTCACAAAGGCGTTTAATGCAATGAAACAGAGATAAGAATCTCTCGTACTCTGGGTCAGACGAGCGACTCTAAATCTTCTCTATATTCTACCTACCTTCCATTTACGATTGCGATTTTTGTCTTCGGAACATGGTACATAAGGATAGATATATTATTTGTATTAAACCAGCCATAAGTTCAAGTCACAATGTCACCATAATCAATGTTAGATTCTTTCTAAAAGTGATTTCTTTTAGGCAACCATCTAAAGTATAATTTCTCGTCTACTAAAATAGGTTGGTTAAGAAGACTATAAAAGTGCCCTACTTTCTTAGTCTGCTAATAAAATAAAATATAACTATTATATTAGACACAGCAGTGCGCTTGTAGGCATATGGCTCTACCACTCGCAAATACTTACTCACGCCTAAATATACAAAACTTATGTCTCCGTAGTGTCCCTACAGTACATTAATAGTTATCAGGGACATTCTGCTGGGTGATATTTACAGGTAAATATTGCTGTACGCAGAATAAATATTGCTATAGCATTATTAGCTTTAGGTTTGATAGTGGCTTCTTTCTTACGCTCACTCCAAATACTGTATACTATATACCAAATAATTACAACGCAAAATAATCTTAAGTAAAACTGTTGTCAATATGTATAATTTTAGTAATGACGCTGTCCTTAATAACGAAACATATTGTCATATTAATACTGGGTAAGACAACAAACCGACAAAAACATACAACTTCCATAATAAAATTCGCCATTGCTAACTACTGTAATAAAATACTGTGAATAAGTTTTAACACGCGTAAAAAGAGCTTTTCGTTTCTAGCCCATACTATTGCCAAGAAACTGTCAATCAACATCTAAATATTTTTTATTAAAAAGTGCTTGAAAGTGCTTTTGATACGTCATCTGTCTATTCTTTCGGGAAACAAACGTGAGTCTATATTTGTGTTTATGCTTAGTACAGAATTCATCACAGACCTCATATTTTCTATAACTAAGCTGAGATTTCTGGTGACAAGTTTATTTAACTCTTATTTATCTCATGAAATAATGTAATCGCATCTGTTGTTCCGACTGTTTATACAAATAATTGCGTTATTTTGAAATCTAGTGACATAATTGACGTTTTAATAAAATAATGTAATACGCGCAGCTCAGCACTGAAACAAAAACTTCGCGACAGTTCTAAAATATAGCTAACAATAAAAATAAAATGCTTGAAAATGATATTAT
Source organism: Euclidia mi (assembly GCA_944739405.2). Lineage (NCBI taxonomy): Eukaryota > Metazoa > Arthropoda > Insecta > Lepidoptera > Erebidae > Euclidia > Euclidia mi. The sequence continues at coordinate 25,401,649 of OX123191.2, read as the reverse complement.
AATGCATAAACATAAAAATCAAATGCAATGAGATTGAGCAATCTGGGAAGTAGTAAATCAAGTTTTAATATCTCTGCACTCAGCCATTCCTTACCAGGACATAAAACTGTTGGACAGAATCGTAGTCATCAAACATTTACCAGAGATCTTTTAGATAAGAATTCAAAAAATTGGGTGGTCGATAAAATGCCGAATAAAGATTTGAGTATTGTTTAAATTGATTAGGACGGAAATTAATAATTTTAATCCATTGGAATAATTCAAATAGATCATGGTTCAGTTATTGAAACATTTATTAAAGAACAAAATCTGTGCATACTTACAGTAATACGATAGTGAACTTGTAATTGTAACAAATATTAATTACGGTACATATAAATAGAAAAATAAAGGGCGTCATGAAAGGCTGTCATATTGTTAATAATTGGGATAGTGCCCCGAAGATTGAAACTATTGTATCAGTATATAAGTACTGTGACAGTGAGTGGAAATAGAAAGGTCAACAGAAGGTAAAATTGCGTACGAGGACCATATTTATATAGCTTTAAAATATCAAACAGATGACAAATAGGTAAGTTTTTTTCAGTTAAGATTTGCTAGGTAATTAAATATCCGCGAAGTTCCATAAAATAGCGATTAACAAGATAACTGTGTAAACATATTGCTGAATGCTACTTAACCTGCGAGGCATTTCCAAAAAAATATACATCCTATTAAGAAAGACCAAATAGAAAATAGTCAATACGGCACGCGTCCAAGTAAAGAATCAAATAATATTCAGTCTAGGCCCCATTGGGTTTTATTAGTTATTTTCTACTACACATGCCACCAAGAGGTTAGATTTATCCGATTTCATAATACAAGTCGTTTAACACAAATAGACATTGCCAAGCTCTCGTACGAGCAAAGTCGATTTGGAATCGAAATATCGGATTCCTTTGTCGATTCGTTTGTGTTCGGATTCCCTGTATGACAACAATTGGATACGAATTCACTGTTACATGATAGTGTATTGATGGGATAAATTAAATAAGGCATAAGTACCATTTTATTTTTGTCTTCCTTTTACCTCGATTTCATGTCGTGGGGAGAATAAATATTTCTGTGTTTGCTCTCTTTTTTTCTACCTTGATATCATAATAAGAAATTATTATATACATTTACCTGCAGATGGAACTAAATAAATATTGAAGGTATGAGACTATTTTCAACTGTTATATCAGGAACAATTTTAGCACTACGTTACAATTTTAGTCACGAACGAAATACTGTTCTGAGAAAAATATTCTACGAGAAAATGATTTTCTCCGCTCATTAACGCCGAAGTTATGCAGGCTGTATGCAAAAAAGTTGCGTTTGCGTAACTTTTATGCGCTACTGCAAAGCAAGTTAATCGTCATTTTCTGTTTTATACCTCAGGCAAGATAAAGACAACATGATACTACAGACAGCATAACTGTTAATAGTTCACTTTTAAATTATGCTGACATCCAATTCCTGTCCTATATTTAAAATTATTTCTGTCCTATATCTACTAATCTACTTCTTTATTTATTTTTTAAGTACCTAAGCTTAAAGTTCGTTCATGGTTTTGTAAGTAATTGACTCAGAGACAGCTGTGTAAAATTAAGACCAGATATCACATTATAACACTAAATAATATAAAATGGGTCAAAGGGTTCGGAAAACATATATCCACTATTTCGTTTATTATTTAAATAACCTAAAATTACGTGGTGATGGGTATGAATTATATGACTATGTAAACTTGTTCTATTAAATATGTTAAAAGTTTAGCTTAAGGCTAAAACTGAGAAAAAGTAGAGACGGTTTAAAGGGAAATAGAAACCGGGATTTATTTGTAACTGGATAGAAAGTAGGACGATGCTTTTTATTTTCGCAAAGATGTCTATCTGCGTTTGGACAGGGATATTTCAAAATGATTTTCTTTTTTTTCTTTTCATTGTGAACATTTGCAGCAGGTGCTATGGTTTGAAATAATACAAGTATTTTTGAAAAAAATAATAACTTTGCCGTGGCGTAAATTTGCCATTCCGTTTCGGGAGTGCTGTGAAGCGTAGAGTTTTATAAAAATGTCTGGCAAAACCGAAATTGTCCATGTTTTTATTTTACAAAAATTGGACTGCAAATTGGTAACTCCTCGAGAACAATACTATACACAGTATGCTTATATCTCAAAATCTAGGTTGTTTAACAATGGCAAGCAATATACTCTTCGTCTTTTTGTAAAAGAATCATCAAAAAAAGTCCACGGAAAACATGAATCCGTTTATCTTTTTATTTCTAAAGCTGTTCCGTTCGTACATTACTTCCATTTCATAATGAATTATCCTCTCATAATTCATCTCATCGTCTTTCAGCTGATATGATGAATAAACCTCCGTTGTCAAATAATATTATCAAAATAAACCTAAAAACCACACCATACAACGCATGTTAAGAGTAAAACAAGAACTTTCACCTCCGTATCTATCTTGTACATAGTTCGCAAGATAAGGGCTGAATTACAGGCTAAGTCCCTTAACTCTATCTGGCAGTCTATTGTCGTGCTACAAGTTACCTCCAACATAAACCCTCTAATAACTACCGTGTTTTAACCTTTACCGAAACATATTACCATGTTAACACTGTAACTTATACTTGCAAGACACTCGGCAAAGTTAGTTATAGTAGCAAACATGCCCAATAAAATACAAGTTCCTATGCCTTTGTATCGTGTCTTTGATGGGTTACATAACGCCGTAGGTATAATGTTACTGTGTGATATTTATACGGGGTAGTCGTGGGGGCGTTGTTCGAAAGGAGTAATTGCGCACTCGTAGACGTCAAGTGCAGCGCTCATATTACACGAAACTTTACGGTTGTCGTGTAGATTTTACTAATAGCCTCGTACCTGGTGAACCAGGAATTGGTCAAAGAACAGAATCCTGAAAACTGTTATTAAAAATCTCTTATTCGATTTGAATCTTTTGGGGTATTTTTGTATGCTGTTGTTTGCAATGGTTGTCGTAAAATATCTCATTACACACGGATTTTATCTCTGAAACAAGGTATTCAAGGATTCTTGTGATTAAACCATATAAATCGTTATGCGATGCTATGGTAAGTCCACGTTAGGCGGCTTTACGTATGTTTCTCTTGAAGGCAGCAGTTTTAGCCTAGTGGAGATACCAACAGACCGCCAAATGTGCATGGTATTCAAACCGATGGCGCATACTACTGATTGTTCCAAATTATGTGTGAATTAAATGATTAATTACTTACTGCCTAATGCTTCTGAGAACACTGTTTAGCCGTTAAATTCAGCTGACATGAAGATATTTGTGAATCGTTAATGTCATTGAATATACTGGTCGATAACGTTGGGGCGAAAGGTATTTTACTACCCATAGGTATATTATAACCTATAACTTAGCCTGAGTACATACACATAAGCATTGTATTGCGTTCATATAGCATATTCCTCCACACGCGATACCCACTAATCTTCATCCGCAAATACGGCTCACGTCCCTTAGAGCTCACATCTCTACTGAATTTATTCTACTTCATATTACTTCGACTAGGGCCAAGTTTTACTACCATACTTAAGTATCGGCTCACTCTTCGTATATCCACGTACGGTCGGTGGCTTTTGAGTGTGTTCACTTGAGCGTAATGATTGCAGCACCACCTTACTTGCAGGCACGATTTCTGACATACCGTGAAATTTTAAATTAATGGCTTTTTAAATGGAACCTTGGCAGAATATATTGAAATGGTTTTTTTTTTATTCCAAAATTTGCCGTAACTATATATGCCTTTACAGCCTCTACTGTAGTAGTAGAGGCTGTAAAGGCATATATAGTTACGTTAAATGTCAACTAATAAGTAGCTTATTAGTTGACATTTAATTTAGCAAACCCGAATGACTTAGCTCTACATGCTTATAATAGTTTAGTACCTAAGCGATACTAAACGGTATAGGAATTTGAAATGTTGGTTGCCTGAAATGTCTAACTGCTAAGTCACTTACAGGCTGCCAAAATTTGAAAGGCCTCTCCCCTAGATTTCAATTTAAAAATCTCTGTTCTTTGCAATCTCTGGCCATTTCCCTCAAAAGTATCTAGGTCATCCCTCCATCTCCGTTTGCGACATCCCTGTCAGCGGCGACCGCTTGGTACCCAACTGATAGCTGCATGAGTCCACCTATCAGAGTGCATGCGGCGGACGTGTCCAGCCCAATCACGCTTCAGTCGAGCTGATTTTTTCCTATGTCGACTGAGTTATATAACAATTCAATACGCATGTATCCGTGAAAAGTTGTGTTGAACCCCAGGGCCACTGCTTCTTAGACTGTCGGTATCTGTACTACGCAATAATTTTAATTTAAATTTGTGAAACGATATATTATGAACGAAAGATTAACTAACGTCAGATAGTATGTATAGTTTGACGTCGCTAATTAGACATTACTACAACCCACCGCGTCTTGGCGTTACCTCGTTACTCGTATGAACTCAACAAAATGCTAAATATATATTATAAATAACGTTACTCGAAGGTCATATATTCGTCATTAGTACTACATTCAGTACCGCGTACGGTATTTCACTTGAAATTCGTAATAAACAAGAGATTTCATCTCAACATTCCCAATTAATTGATTGCCGAGCTAACATCACGTCTGAGTTTTAACACGGGCCAAGTAGTAATTATAATTGAATACTTTGTAATACAAAACTTAAAGAGAATAACACATTTGCTTGTTTATTTGTATCTCCTAATAATAAATAATTACGGGCGTGTTCCCGCAAATTTAACATAAATTCAAAGTAATTAATCCCATCAAAGTCACTTGTAATAATTTGAAACGGCAAAATAAATCCAAACATATTATAATACCCAGTCCCCGCCACAACTCTCTGTCTACTCCTGAAACCTCAAAAACCACTGAATAGTATTTTTATAAATATCCATCTGCTTTTTCAGGCTATCTTCTTAAATATTCATTTTTAGAAATCATTTTTGTGCAATCAAGGTACTTGACCAACATAATAAAAGACTTGGTTATAAGCTACTGTGATGGCCAACTATACAATCGTTTCTATTTCACAGATGGTGTTAGACGATACCTCAAAGGAGTAACTTACCGAACGTAACCCCTTTGAGGTTTCTAGTACATATTACGAAAGTAATACTAGAATTTGCTTTTCACATGTGGAACCGCAATATCTTGGCTATTAGGTAACAAATAATTGATACGCCTTTTCCACAGATGAAATGAAACATATACGCATCTAAGTTAACCCAAAAACTTGTACTTACAAAAGCTTGATACAATATCAAATATGTTTCATAAAACCCTAACAATGCTTGTCTTGGCTGACTTAGGTTACTTGTTAACATAATACCTCGCCTTAGTTTTGGTCGCTGTGACTTTTTATGTAAGGAACACTTATGAAAATTGTAACAATAGGTCTATTGTAACCCAGTTTCTTTTGAGGGTTTGCTTAACTAAATTCTAACGATCTTGCCTTTGTTGCATAATTTTGGGGACTTGTTAGTTGAAAGGGTTGCTTCTTTTGTAAGGTGCAAAATGTCCTTGTGTTGTTTGATTTACGATTGAAAGGTTGTTGAGTAAACTATTCGTAACGTTAAAGACGTAGATTGGAGTATTGTCAATAATTCAGTTGCTAAAAAAAGTAGTACCATGCTTGTTTGTCATGGCATAAAATAGCGCAGTACAGTTCCACAAGTAATATGATTTTCAAAAATCATGTGACTAAAAAAGTGATGAATATGCGAGATGAGGGGATATAAGGTGAGAGGAAGACCAAAGAAAACATGGATGGATTGTGTGAAGGATGACATGAATGAAATGGTAGTCAATAATCGGATGACGTCTGATAGGAGAGAATGTAAGAGAAAGACATTCTGTGCCGACCCCAAGTGATACCGAAACAGGGCAGGCAGAAGAAAAAGAAGAATTCCCCATGTATTGGCCCCCTTTTTTCAACAGTAAAGTTCTTTGACAAAACATCGCTTGCAATTGTAACTTTATAGAATGCGGAAAGATTTGATTCAGTAGAAGTGACTACTGTAGAGTCACTTTCTTATTTTCTCAAACTCTCTTACCATTATCATCATTCATCACCCTAATGCAATACCAGATTGATGCAATATTTTCTGGTGACGCATGTCACTAATTTTTAGGTTGTTAATCACGCGCACTAATTTCAAACCATTACTACTACAGAACATGCACTTTTATTATATACTTAGTCATAGAAAAGGAAATATAAATATATAGCAATGGACTTTGCTTGCTCTTGTGTAAAATCGATTTCAAATGTTTCCGCAGCACAATTTTTTTACATATTCAATAAATTGTGTTTATTTCAGTTATTGAAACAAAAACCTAGAAACGGCATCCAAGAGAGAGACCAAAATATTAACCAACCTGGTTATTATTCTGGTCTCAATCTTTCCTTGCTCACGTCAGCGGCTTATGATGAGTACACGATATCGCCCTTTCTTGTAACAGTACATGAACACAAGTGTATCACATTTTCATGAAACGTATTTCGAGCATCACGCGCGACAATTTGTTACAACCTAGTTTTATAAACTGACTGACCAACTACTGACTATTATATTTATCTTTTCTTCTTTCTCCGTGCCTCTTCCCATATAATTTGGGGTCGGCCCTCTGAATATGTTTGCGCCATTCGGCTCTGTCATTTATATCTGCTGGAATCAAATTGCATAGTTGGTTAAGGTTTCTCCACCAAGTGGCTTTTGGGCGTCCTCGGGGTTGTTTGCCTGTGTCAATTTTAAGCGCGAATTTAACTGGGTGGTCTTCCTCGCGGCGCATCACATGTCCGCACCAGCGAAGTTGGGTTTCCTGCAGTTTATCTGGTATGGCTCGAACTTTGAAACTTTGAAACTTACTTACTACTACTACTTTACTGACTATTATCTATAGACATAAAATTCTCGTGTCATGGTGTTAGTTAAAATACTACTCCGAAACGGCTGGACCGATTTGTATGAAATTTTGTATGTATATTTGGTAGGCCTGAGAAGCGGTCGTAATCTATTTTTCAAACTTCCAAGTCATAAGGGTGGTCAGCCCAAAAAATCTTTTTTTTATTTTTGTATGATATGGCAGTACAAAATACATACAACTCTTAATTTTCACCCCTTTATCACCAACTTCTTTTTTTTAATACCTAATTTCATCTTATCACTAGATCAATCCTGTTGGCTACGCCACGCGCATACTGGAGTCAAAAAAGTCGTTTCTCAGTGTTTGTTACAATACTCCTCCGAAACGGCTGAACTGAGTTGTATGAAATTTTAAACGTATATTCTTTAGGTCTGAGAATCGGCCGCAGTTTAGTTTTTAAACCCCTAAGTAAAAAGGACGGGCCAACCCAAACATATATTTTTCAAGTTATACTTCTTTGAAAAAGCGCGTTATGAAATAATGATGAGAGTCACATTTTACGATGCGCATGTGTGACACAAAATTCTCACGGGAAGAGTTTTTAGTGTCTACATTCACAAGATGGCGGACGAGACTTTTTTAATAAAATGAATATGGGTATCATTTTCGGGGTTTTCATGGATTCTGATCACGAAAATGACATCTATTTGGGAATCCAAGATGGCGGACGAGAAATTTTTAATAAAATTAATATGGGTACCATTTTCGGGGTTTTCATGGATTCTGATCACGAAAGTGACATCTATTTGGGAATCCAAGATGGCAGACGGGACATTTTTAATAAAATTAATGTGGGTGTCATTTTCGGGGTTTTCATGGATTCTGGTCACGAAAATGACATCTATTTGGGAATCCAAGATGGCGGACGGGACATTTTTAATAAAATTAATATGAGTACAATTTTCGGGGTTATCATGCATTCTGATAACGAAAATGGCATTTATTTGGGGATCCAAGATGGCGGACGGGACATTTTTAGTAAAATTAATATCTTTAACATCATAATATAATTGGTCCAATTATCATTTGGCATCGTTTTACTGTGTCAACGTTACTTTACTTTTACTTTTTTTTATTGACTCACGCCTGTATATTCCTGAAAGGGTAGGCAGAAGTGTAATATGACACCCACATTTCACCATGAATTTTTAGGTCCCACGTAATAAGGGGTGAGGCTATTGCCGTTACCGGGCACATCACTAGACTCCGTGCTGCTACTGAGAATTCGGAAAAACCCAGTGACACTTTTGCCCGACCTGGGAATTGAACCCGGGACCTCCGATCTGCAGTCGCATACGCTATCCACTGGACCACGGAGGCAGTCTATTTCTTTATGACATCGCGATGTGTGTATTTTCAATGCGATGCATCGCATTGAAAATACAAACAACTCTTAATTTTCACCCTTCTAACACCAATCCCTATTTTTATTAGCCATCTTAGTAAGTTAATCATATCACTAGATCAGTCATACGTGCCAGTCGCATACTGGAGTTATTAAATCGTTTTACAGCTGCGTTAGTGAAACAATTCAGCAATTTCACAGTGTTAGTGATACAATACTCCTCCGAAATAATATTTTTTGCTCAATTTCTTAAGCCCTGATGGATGGATGGATGGAAAAAAAAGAATGAGAAAAAATACCTTAAAAAGGCGATACGGAGTCCGCCGGGTCAGCTAGTATAAATACAATATCGAAAGACAATTTATACATAGACATTTTGATCCGAATCTCTTTTTTTGTTGACAAGGGTGGAAATTCTCCTAATGAGCCATCTCAACTCGACGCCAACCTGGCCGTGCGTGTTATCGACCGGGCTTGGGAATGGCGGTGGAGGCGTGAGGAGGCTCGCCCCTACGGGCTTTCGGGACATACCCACTAAAACCATCGCGGTGTCCCTACGGGTCCCGAATGTTGGCCGGGTCACGCCATTCGCGGATTGCATACTTTGCCGTGACCCCGCCCGGGATTAGCCCGCCGTTGGTGTTGGCGGGCTTCGTCTTCTTGGGAGGTGGCGCGGACAATACGTCGCCCCCTTGCCTTTTGGCGGACGGGGAGTAACCCCTGCGCTCGCCGTCCGCAGGCACTAAAACCCATCGGCCGCAGAGGCTAGGGAGGACGGCAACCTGACAACACCTCATCTCCTCTTGGAATATATATATATATACATATATACTGGAATTAACCCGAACATGCATTAGGTATTAACATACCTTATTTTGCTTGACGTTTCGAGACAGTTGCAAACCATATCCTCTTCCTCTGCGGCCCACTGCAACGCAGCAAATGGTGCGCCCCTATTTGGTCGCAGGTGAAAGGGCGCGCGGCAACGCAACTGCAACACGCCTCTCCTCCCGCGACTGCCGACTGCGAGGGACGACAGAACTGTCCCCCGCACCCACACTCTTGGACGCACCCTACGCAGGCCTCCGGGATCCGGTTCGGTTACTGAGCCCCCCACCACGAAAAGGTGAAGATCCTATGGGGGGGAAGCTTGGGTTTGAAAATGGTACCTATCTAATGTATAATTTTGCCAAACAAAATACTGCGAAAGAGAAACTTCACAAAAAAATAATTTTATATATTCATTCCTAAATCAATAAAATATCGATTTCCTATTAGCACATATGAAAATGGTCAATATAGAAACATTACACTTTGGTAAAGTTGTATACATAAAAGTCTTATGTACAATGATGCAATTAATTATTTTATTATATTGCTAGTTATTACTAAAGAACTCTAAACTATAAGTCCATGAAACACACCTACAATTCCATGAAATACGCCGAGAACGTACGAATAAATCAAAACTATAAAGCGTTCCTAGTAGTTTACTACGACATACTAAATAAAAAACAATGAAAATGTGACGTGAATACTCATTATGAAAGGCGAGCTACCGGCCTTAACACCGGAACGTGTGTAAAGGCAATTACTCACCATGAGAAGTTAAATAAAAACTCAAACACTTTTTTATTTGCTGTCCTAGCGGAGAACGGGGTAGACGGTGTGAACGGAGAATAAAATAGCTAGAACATTTTATAGGTACCGCCTTAAACTAGGTTATGAGGTCTAGCCATAGTAAAAAAGAGGCAAGAACAAAAATGTTTGAGAACTACTTTGCTAGCGAATAGTGCGGCCAATTTTATTTAAATAATTGTTTTGCTTTATTATATATTGTGTTGTTTTAGTAGCTTTATATGATAGTTTTGTAAAGACCATTTCTTAATTGATTTGGAATCCCGAGTTTATATTACAAACTATTCACCCCGCAAGGATAGTCCAAATTACCGTAAGTTACTATGGATATTCTGCTCTGTGGGACTGATGGGGTAGAAAATTATGAGATCTATAACAAAATGTCCTGATATCAGATCAATTTCTTATGGCGTTGAAGAAAATCTTCTAATAGCCATAGTTTGGGCGGCGGTTGGTTCTTGAGCTAAACACCGGAGCGCACACAACTGACTTTTCAAAGTGAAGTGCGTATTAAAATATTATTTATCGCTTGTTTAGTAAGCAAGTAGTGAAAGAAAGCATAGGGTGGAGACGTGCATGACTAGTATATAATTTTCTCAAAATAAGACTGAAGTCTGCCAACCCGCAATTAAGTCAGCATAATGGACTGTGGTATGATGCCAGTCATAGTGAAACCGGCACCCAGAAATTGAAGAATTAAAGAAAACTTGCGCTATTATTATTGTTAAGAAATAATAAATGTGGAACAAAAACGCTTTATTAACAAACCAATATAAATTTACTATAAAAGGCTGTTTCCAAATTTATCTTCAGTCTCAGCTTCTTAATCTGATGCAAGTATGACATTCCAATCCGCAATATATACAGCAGAAACATTTCAAGAATCACCAATCCACCATATTGGGCGACCTGTGACATTTGAATTTGCGAGGCGTACGTTCACGCTCCTATGTATGGAATTAATGAGGAAGCAATAATATATCTACATAGTCAGCAATAATAAAATATATTTTTGTCTCTTGAATCGTCATCGTATCTTCATCCGCTAAAAATAACTCAAAATAATCGCTTTGATCGATTTTGTTAACAACGAAACTGTTTTGGATTTGAATCCTTTCCTGGACAGGATCATTGTAAAAGCTTTTTGTAACGAATTTTAAATCATTGAATTTACGTGGACAAGGGTTTCGACATCTACAATATATTTGTAAATATCGGAACTCTTAATAACCCCGGAATACTGCAAATAAAAATCAGTTTTGTTACTCAATTCATTATTTCTTCAAATAGATCCTGTATTAGAAAAACAGAAAAACTGTTTAGGGAGAGGATGTTAGGCTCTCTCTAGATAGGCTTGATGCCTGGTACCTGCAACTACAATCTAACTAAACCTACAACTTAGTACAACGAATACCCAGAGACCAAATACCGATTTGCACTTTACACCAAGTTTGGCCATTGCGTTAGAATCAAACGCATAACACTCGCTACGTGATAAGTTATTACAATTTTATGTACCTTAGATAGTAATTTAATTTATTAAATAAAGTAAATGTAACCTCAATCTCGTGAAAATGTACCTGTAAACTTTGCTTCGCAATATTTTATAATAACAAATTACAACATACTTGCCGTTTTATTCTACCTGCTTCCCAAAGTGCCAGATAATACAAAACAATACATTACGGGTAATACTGCCTGCCCTCAGAATTATTATTTGTATTGTACAGCCCGTTACGAGTATAACGCAAATAAAAAACATCCGGATGTATTTAATCCCATTTAAACATCTTTGGGCATTTTTTTTGTTTATATTTACTCATTGTTTGCAAATTTAAAAAGCTGACGATGCATGTTACAGAGAGAAGTAATGATTAAAGGATTCTACAGTAACTTTTTGTATTTGATTGTTATCATCATCCCCTTAGCGTTATCCCAGTTTCAATGTGGGGTTCCGCTTACTAGTCTAACCGGATTTGGCTGAATATTAGCTTTTCACAGAGCAACTGCCTGTCTGACCGCCGCAACCCAAAGGGATAGCGATATTCCATGGTTAAGACTAGTGTCAGTTTGTGTTTAATTTTTATATACATCTTTATTTAAATAACGATTTTATGATATTGAACGCTATAATTTATAAGGACTGAATAAATCCAATGCTGCAGGAATAGTGCAGTGGTTACAAAAACTATCTTTTTTAACTCTGTTTCGAGTGGAGGTTTCGTTCACTATACGTACCAACACTTTCTTTATTTGTACAATATCAACCAAATAATAGTCAGTTCATAATTCAAGCCTCCATACTAGAATAGTATTGAGGAACGAACTATTTACTACCTAAATAAATAATTCATTATTCTTACCAATGCGATGTCAAAATACGTACGTACATAACTACGTGAAGAAATCTTCCTAATAATTGGCACTGTTCGTATGTGAATCCACTGCGAACAAATAAAACATTTCTCATCATGATATTCATATGAAATACAAGACCACAAAAAAAAACATGTCGGTGTGCTGAATAATTTAATTAAAATTAAGAAAATAATTAAGTATTTCTGCCTGATCTGAACGAGATTACAAACTCAAGATCGTTCCTAGACGAACAAGAGGTTTTGTTTTACATTTGCGACTATATACATATACTTAGCGGATTAAAATCGCAAATTCCTCAAGCTGCCAGCCGTGCCTCACTTCGTACATTTAGGCGACCGTATGTTGGTCGCGCTACCTTGGTTGCTACCTAGGCTTCACCAGCAAGCAATTAGTGTTCACTTGAGTCTTTATGCCGCCGCCGAGCAACAAAAGCCTCAACGAAATTGTTTATTTATAATTATCTCTGCCTTCGTGACATGTGACAGTTTGTTTTGTAAATATTGTTAATGTGAATTTACTATTGTGATTTATTTTGTAAATATTATATAGTAATTAAACGAATGCAATCTTGTGATGGCACTGGCGATGTGGACGTGAGTGCTAGTCAACCTACCACATCGTTGACTGGTCTGGTGCGCTGTCCGGATTGCTCCCAGGACCGCTTTTTTCAAAGGTAAACGGGGCCTGAAATTGCATTTTGGTAAAGTACATAAATCCCAAAATGCACTTTCTGGCTCCACAATATCTTCACAACCTGTATTAGAAGAAACCACACAAATTCCTTTTTGGCAAACGCTATCAAAACTAAAACATTCGATCTCGGTTGTGAAAAGAGTTCCCCTGGGGCAAGACCATCAGTATCCAAAAAATTAGCGGAATGTATTGGTCTTGCCGTCAGGGAGAACTCGAGAACAGCCTGGGAGCAATTACTGACTTTTCCTTATAGGATTCTACACGTTGATAAAAATCAGGCAGGCCAAAATTCGTTGACATCCCAAATTAAATATAATTGTCAAGTTTCGGCACACTCTTTATATTCAAAACTTACGTTTAACAAGCAGAAGTCGCTGTATCAATATGTAGAATCTAAATTAAGGGAGGGCGATATACGGGGCGCTTCTAGACTCCTTTTCAGTAGCGATGTGGTGGCGCCTTGCTCTCCAGACACGCTTGCGGGTCTGAAGAGCAAGCATCCAACGCCTATTAATGATCTCTCCTTCCCTGAAGCTCCCGACAGGGAATCAGAACATCTGATCACCACAGTCAAGGACGTGTTAGCAGCGGTTGGCTCCTTCCGGAGTGGCTCGGCAGGGGGCCTAGATGCACTGACGCCCCAGCACCTGAAAGACCTTGTGTGTGCCAGTGCTGGGGTGGCTGGCGATACACTTCTGAGGGAGTTGACTGCGCTAATAAATATTATGCTCTCCGGTAATGTGGACGACGCCATCGTTGACATCTTGTATGGGGCGAGCTTGTGCGCCCTTAACAAGAGGGATGGTGGCATACGTCCCATTGCCGTGGGTTGCACATATCGGCGTATAGTAGCCAAGATATGCTGTAAATTTTACAGCAGGGAGCTATCGGAAAAATTCCAACCCCTCCAACTAGGTTTTGGTTCCAAGGAGGGTTGCGAGGCTGCTATACATGCCCTTTCTACGTACCTTGGAAGTGGTGATGGAGAGGTTATTTTGAAGGTTGACTTGAAAAACGCCTTCAATTCAGTGAATAGGGACACTTTGTTGGTACAAGCAAAATTAGAAACCCCTAAAATTTTTAAAATGCTTTGGCAATGTTACAGGTACCCCACAGAATTATTATATCAGGATAAGCTTTTGGAATCAGCAGTTGGGTGTCAACAAGGTGACCCTCTTGGACTAGTCATTTTTAGTTTAGCAATACACCCCATTATTCGACAAGTAAATTCTAAATTTAATGTATGGTTTTTAGATGACGGGACCCTAGGAGGTGACCCAGATATTGTATTACAAAATTTAGCTTTTTTTAAAAATAAATTCGCATCTATTAGGTTGGAACTAAATTCTAGTAAATGTGAGCTGTTTATAAATACAACAGACTCTACAAAAAGACTTTCGATACTATCTAAATTTAATAATTTGGCATCAAACATCAAAATTATTGATAAGACATCTCTTCGCCTCCTAGGTTCTCCAGTATTCGAAGAATCTTTCGATTCTTTCTTAAAGGAAAAGATAAAAAAATTCTGTGAAGTTTCAGATCGCCTATTCAAAATTAATATTCACTCGGCCTATACTATTATTCGATATTGTCTTTTCGTCCCAAAATTCACACATGCCTTAAGATCTTCCCAACTTTGGAAAAAATATGCACTTTTAGAACAAGTCGACAAAATTATCCAAAGTACTTTAAAGAGAATATTAAATGTGGACTTAGACGACCGAGCCTGGCTACAAGCGTCATTACCTATACGTCTGGGTGGCCTCGGTGTACGCAAAATTTCTAGTGTCAGTTTACCGGCCTTTCTATCTTCGGTTCACAGCACGGAAGAGTTAACTAGGAAAATTTTATCACCTACACTAGTTAACTCAGAAGTGCTGTGCAAAACCGAAGCTGTAAACGCCTGGAAAATGGCTTGTCCAAGCGCTGATTTGCCTACCAACCTATTCTCCCAGAGACAGTGGGACGCGCCGCTTTGTGACATTGTAAGGAAAAGTCTTTAAGATACAACTTTTAATGTTGCAGAGCATGCTCGCTTGCTGGCTGTGGGAGAATGGGAATCGGGTCTGTGGCTTCAGGCACTACCATCGTCCAACACTGGAACCATGTTGGACGATGAGACGTTCCGTATCGCCACTTGTCTTCGCTTAGGTGCTCCGTGTGTTTCTCCGCATCGATGTCACTGTGGAGAAGACGTCGATAGCCTCGGACACAATTCCCCGTCACGCCCATCTGAATGACATAATTCGTCGTGCTCTTGTCGCGTCTGGCGTACCAGCTGTACTTGAACCAAATGGTTTGGTACGCGACGACGGTAAGAGACCAGATGGTATGTCATTGTTGCCTTGGAAAATGGGTAGGCCTTTGGTGTGGGACGCAACCTGCGTAGACACCCTCGCGCCATCACATATTCCAAGCACGGGAGGCAATGCTGGCGCTGCTGCTGCAACTGCGGAAACCCTCAAACGGCGCAAATACAGTAATTTGGTGAGTAATTACGTGTTTGAGCCTTTGGGGTGGAAACGCTAGGCTCATGGGGCCCGAGCGCTCGTTCACTGTTCCGGGAAATTTCGAAACGTTTAATCGACGTCTCACGTGACCAGAAGGCTGATTTATTCTTTGCTCAGAGAATCAGCATTGCCATCCAGCGTGGCAATGCTGCCAGCCTTCTGGGCACGTTACCCGATGACATTGATGCGGAGGCATTTTACGACGCCTAAACCGTGTAAATATTTTAAATTTTCAATCTCTTTTTACGTTTTTTTGTACATATACTACTTAGACATTAAGATTAGATTAAGCTTCATGTAGATTATAAAATTATGTTTATTTAATGTATATTTCTAAATTTAATTAAAATTTCAGTCATCATAAAAAAAAACGTCCATCATTGCATATAAATTTATTTTCTTTGATTCTCACAAAAATTAAGCCATCTCCACACTTGGCTAGTCACATCCGTATCGTGTTTAATATGATGTCCGAAAATTGTTTACAAAAGCTTATGTGAGTGCGGGGCTGGCAAATAAAATATGTACTTTACGTGGAATTCTGATTTGTTTAGTTTCGTTTTATAGACAGTTAAAATGCTCATAATTATAACAAAGTGCGCTGCGATCTGCGTTTTTTATTACTATTGGTGAAATATAAACCATAAATATATTTGAAGGCTAGCATGAGTAGGTACACCTTTGTAAGACGATTTAAGATATTTGCTACACCGCTTCTGTATTACTGAATATGAAGCACTAAATTCCGTGTTAAAATTCACTTTGATAATTCGAAGAACAAAGAAATTCTTAATTCATTTCATTATCATAAATAACTTTCATAATAATAGTAACAAAATTTTACTTCAGTTGTAACTTTTCGTATCCTGGTTGACCGACACAGACACGGTGAACCAACGAGATATAAAGTGTGCAGGTAGATATTTATGATGATCTATCGTAGCTTAGATACTTGTCATGAATCATGGGCTAAAATTATATTTAACATACCCGTAACTACGCGCACCCACTAAGTGTAAAACTCATTATACAAAAATACTTTTCTACAAGAAACTTCGCTAGTTTAAGTTTCATACTAAAACTCGGCACGTAGGGCTGGACTAGCAGACAATACATCATCTCTTTCGCGACAAGGGAAAAGTAAAATATCCCGTAAATTATAGACAACAACGACAGGTGTCTCAGCGTAAATTATTCTTGAGTGTTGAAAAACTTTTAGGTTGTGCTAGTGTTCTTGCTTCGGTGTAAGGGAATGAATATATTCGTAGGTTTTTGTGGGAGTTTTATGTAAACACATAGTCGTTTCTGTGAATCATTGTTGGCTGTTTATTCAAAGTCTTGCTTTGTTTTGGAGAAGAAAGAAAAGTAGGTTTTGTTTTTTGGCTTTCTAGTCCAAGCAATTGCTGCTTGTGATTTCTTTGTTGATTTAATTATAAGGCAAACGAGATTTGGTGAAAATGTATCTACTGGTCAAATACGAAGCGTCGAAAACCGAGCTCTGTGGCGTGGCATCTGACAAGTCTATACTCATCAGTAGATTACGGCAGACTGATTGGTCAAGGGTACCAAGCGTAAAAAAATGACACCTAGTATCATATAATGTATATTAGAGGACGCCAGCAGCTACGCCTGCATTTTTTTTAAATTTACCCGTTTCGGCCGATCCCGTGGGAATTTCGGGAAATCCCTTCTTAGTGCATCTCTACGGTCCCCAAGGAACATACATGCCAAATTTCAGCTTCCTGCACCTAATAGTTTCGGCTGTAGCGTGTCTGTCAGTCAGTCAGTAACGCAAGGATTTTATATATTAAGATAATGAACCGCACCTGTTCGGTTCATGATAATTATGTACATGATTCAATGTGTCTTTTGTACGAAGCACATGGTCTTAATGTTGGTGTCGTGTCTACATTTTATTACACAGTAACGCCGTTATTTTAAAGTCATCATATCGTTATCGTAACTCAAAGGGATACCAATTTACCATGGTTTAGACCAGTATCAGTTTATTTGAGGGCACAGACTCCCCGTAACGACTGTCAAAGATCTTCATGAAAGCCGGGACCGACGGTTTAACGTGCAATCTGAGTCACGGGGCGATTATTAACAATTTAATACGCACACTTCAAAAAATCAGTGTTGCGCGCCGTGGATTTGAACCCGATACCCTCTGCATGGTAGTCCATTGGTCCATCTCCTTTAGGCTATCGTTGCCTCTAAATATTTGCTATACTGTCTTTTCAGCAAATTCCTGTCGGGGAAGGATAGTTTGATTTTTGTAATGAAATTTCAATATTGTTGATCAAAGAATCTCTCTATCCGTGTGGTGACGGATTAAGAATACGGATTGTCACCACCCCATATCATCCTGTGGGTGTCGTAAGAGCCGACAGAGGGAGCATACTATGCAGAGAACAGCAGTAAGAGAAGGAAAACTTGATACAAACCCTATACCAACCCGTTTGGCCAGCGTGGTTTAGTAGGCCAATTCCTCCTTTCAAAGGAGAGGCCTAGTCTAGCAGTGGACTGTAAAAGGCTGATGATGATGATGAACTAACTCTGAAAATAAGATGATGGTATGCTATCGATACTAGACATTGACTACTGCTGTAAAAAATAAGCTAATTTTATTTATTTATACAAATAATAATATACTATGGACATAAAAAGTTAGATTTGTAGTGGATTGTTTCTCTCCAAACATATATTAAAGTACCAAGATTTAATATTAAAAGCTCTCGATCAAAGTAAAAGCGAACAGATTCCGAGAAATAATTGGCTATTGAAATTGTCTGGAATTCGCAGAACTAAATAACTTGATGAAATCGGTTACTATATACGCCAAAATACAACGTGAATGAAATATTTCATCGAAAGGTTTGCATTATACAAATGAGATGCCTGGTATCCGTGCTTCGACCCTATGTTCGAGAAAGTTATTCTGTCTTCAGCTAGAATCAATTCGCAGGAAAACACTGAAATAAATTTTATTTGTAAAATTTATTAAATTTTGGTTTTTCTAAAAAAATAAGTTACACAATTATAATTTTACGTGAATATTTGTATGCATATCACAACTCATAGTAAACTGGAAAAAGTAGATATTTGCAATTGTTACGCCTGTAAATACAAAAGAAGATAGCTCTACCAGTATTATTACATGCATTATAGATACTTACATGCTTTTCACACTTTCAGTTAGTGAGTAAGAGAAAGTCAATTGCTGTGTATCGGTTACGTCCTTGCTTTAAGCGACAGCGTTATGATAAACAAAAACTGAATTATTGGAGTGTACTCGTAAAATACGAATTGCTATGGATTTGACGACCCGTTGGCGCCGCGGGACTGTAAGTGACTGCTACGCCGAAGGTCACGGGTTCGATTCCCGCTCAAGTCAAACATTTGTGTGCATGAACACGGATGTTTTTCTTGGCCTGGGTGTTTCTATGTATAATATGTATGTATTTACAAAAAAAAAGCATTTTTGTATGTTTATCCATTATCTAGTACCCATAACACAAGCTCTGCTTAGCTAGGGACTAGATGATGATGTGTGTATGTGGTAGTATATTATATTATATTATTACTAGAGGACGCCAGCAGCTACGCCTGCATTTTTTTTTAATTTACCCGTTTTGGCCGATCCCATGGGAATTTCGGGAAATCCCTTCTTAGTGCACCCCTACGGTCCCCAAGGAACATGCATGCCAAATTTCAGCTTCCTGCGCCAAATAGTTTCGGCTGTAGCGTGTCTGTCAGTCAGTCAGTAACGCAAGAATTTTATATATTAAGATATTATACATGTCGAAGCATTTTAGTGACTTCTAATAGATTCTAAAGTAGGTTTCTAAGGTAAAGCTGCCAAGATAGTAAAACAATTTTGCTTGTTCGAAGTAAAAGACCGGACAAAATGGAAAGAATTGTGCAGGAAGACGGAAGGACTCTGATATAGACCAGGATTAATAATCACCAGGCAGAAGAAGACATATGTGCACGTTTTACCAATAACTACTACTTCTCAATATCCTAACAAGATTGTCGGGCCACCTTGTGGCGGTATATCTGCTGAGTCATCTGGTACATATCCATCACTCCAGAACCTAGCCGGCCGCGATGGTTATCGACCGTTCAAGCATGTCCATTTTTGGTGTTCAAATTTGTGATTTGCTATACTTAGGTGCAGGCCACACATAAAAGACGTCGGGCGCGGACACGGCGCGGGTGGCTTCCTATTCCATGCAAATTTTATACCAAGTGCATAGAAATAAAGCGCCATGACATGATCCGTGTATCCTAAAATGCGCTTTATTTCTATGCACTTGGTATAAAATTTGCATGGAATAGGAAGCCGACCGCGCCGTGTCCTCGCCCGACGCCCTTTATGTGTGGCCAGCGCCTTATAGAAAAAGTGCGCATGGGAGGGCATTATTGTGTCGTTTGACTAAAATGATGATGACATGAGTAACTTAGATGCCTTTTCTAAAAGCAGCTATTTTTTTTTAAAGTTCGGTATAGACATGTTAAGAATAACTTTACATGTGTACCATAGAGATTAGTACACCAGCAAGTGTCTGTTTATATGGATTGACAAGCAGATATTTAATTATGCTGATAGTTCATATTATTTGTAAATTTACATAAGCGAGGATTGTGAACAGCATGTATTATAGCGTTCTATAGGAGAACCTCATCATTTAGTCAGTGATTATAAATTATAATATATTACTCTTAAAATTCATTGAAAGCATTGGCTGCCTTTTCAAAAATTAAATAAGGCGTCTATTGTTCGACACGATGAAAACATTTCACGGTCTCCGGGAAACGCTCCAATGAATCATTATTATTCAAACTTCCATGTTGAAAGTAAATTCTTTAATATATTCAGGTCAGCTATTTTCCAAATGAAACGGGTTACAATACCTTTCTATTGTGTAACTCGTAAATTGATTACGAGCTTATCTTAGCACTTAATGGTTGGCTATATTTAATTTTAAATACTATCGATTGTACGGTTAGTGTGTACCCACATATTAAATGCATGATTGTCATAAATACTTTCAGATTTTCTGAGATCTAAGCTAAATGGTCCTTGGTAATAGATCGACAAAGTTAAGTAACCTTTGATAAATCCTACATCAAATCTCAAGCGCCAGTCATCATCATCATCCAAAATGCGGAACTTCCCAAGGGAAGTCTCGGTTGTACCTCAGAAGACTTTCGCTCTGGAGAGACCTAGATGACAGATACCGGGGTGTCTGCCATATAGATTAGTGATTGATGACAGCATGTTAGCTTTCTACAGAGCGACTGCATACTGACCTTCGCAATAAAATTTAATCAAAATGGATAGCGATATGCCACGGCTTAAACTAGTCCAATGTTCAAGCTCCCATAAAAACTGTCAAATATCATCATAGCAGCTGAGGCCGATAGTCTAACGTGCTCTTCAAGGTAGGGATAAGCAATAACTTCGGAAAGACAGTGGTGCGCATCGTCAATTTGAACTCAAGAACTCTTGCGTAACGTTAGTTGATCTCTTCACTAAGCTATCGCTTATGCATCGCAGTTCGCGAATTCCCATTCTAAAAGGCAACTTGCCCATCGTAGCAAAGGTAACATAACTGCTTTTCTCTTTCAAGTCAACGGTATGCGCTAAACTTATTTAAACCGTCTATCTATCAGCTCCTTACAAAAACAAAATATGTACCATAACACTGGCGATTAAAAAGAGTGGCCACGAGTTTTATTGCCCGTTCTTTCTCGTGGTTCTACCTATTGCTTGCGAATGGGCAGTAAATGTAAATGTAGAAGCATTATTAATTTACTTTAAAAATTTGACGTTCATAAGCGTCACGTTGTGACCTAGATGAATAAATGATTTTTGACTTTGACTTTGACTATTTCCCGAGAAACGAATAGCGGCGACTTGTTACGTGATTCTTTTTCAGCGCATTTAAATTTTATGCTCAAAGCTTTAATAATTAAAAGTCCAAAGAAGTATTGCAATCAGCCATTACGCAATATAATTTTGTTTTGAAATAACAATGCCAAGCTGCAAAGTTGTATAGCATAAAAATGTTTTAATAGAGCTAAGAGTGTATTCAACTATACGACTGTGACAGAAACAATATATAAGACGATTCCTAGTGCAATAAGTTCACTTTTTGTTCCATGTTGGTTGCAAGTAAAAGTATATAGCTATTATTTCTGAGTGGCTTTGAAGAATCAAATTTAGTTAGAAGTATCGTTGTCCAGAACCTACCAGCCCCATCGTTAGAAAGGGCCTGGAATGGTGGCCACTAACTTGACGCCGCAGTAGTGGTAGGTTTCCCATAATGAGAACCGACGATTTGGTTCAGATTGCGGGGTGCTCGCTCTGTGTGGAGAAGGAGAGATCTATGTTCAGTAGTGGATGTCTCTAGGCTAAAATGATGATAATCGTACTTTTATGTTCCATTAAAAAAATTGATACTTAGCAAAAATAAATATCTTTAAATATTATGAATATGGTTCATTTAAAACATGCACAGATTTACGCTGAAAAGCGGAATTGTGTAAACGACCATAACCATGAAATTCATAATTTGGTGGTTATACAATTTGCCTACCTAGCGTCGATATAATAATATGTACATATCAAAACGACGATTCCAAATATCAGTAAATCACACAACGCTTTTTCTCCGTAGGATGATTGCAATCACAACGCGAGCCGCATAGACGCGGCGTGGCGAGGTGACTCCTTAAACTACCAGTTAAGTGATTGGTAAGTCTTTTACATTACATTAAATTTGATCTAATCATTTAGACCTCTCTAGTCACAATCTTGCTTCTACGAATATTTCCTCCTCTCATCATGATAGGCACCGACTTGAATGATCTGGTCGTTTTTTCTGTACCACTAAAACACAACAAGGTTTACAAGCCACTATAATGATTTACTATCATGGGTCAGTTTGGCTACTACAACAACTAGAGAAAAAATGAAATAATATAATCAAAAGCGCACTTTCATGTTTCAAATACTTGTATAAAGTCACTTCTATACTACGAAAGGCAGTATATTACACAATTTTCGTAACCGTGTTGCCGCACTGTTGTTTCAAGTAGAACACGGAACAAAGATGTCCCTTGCAGCCAAGAGGCTTTTAAATGCGTTGTACACACAAGTAAACTATGCCTGCATTTAAATTCATAAGAACCGTGTATTTTCTTGCGCTCTACGAGTCATAGCACGGCTACGTAGCAGTGTGCTATGGTGCTACGTGAGTCTATTATGTAGACTTAAATTCTTGAATGTAATGGAATGAAAGCTTTAGTGTATGTATCGTTAGAACAGAATAGTTTACTGTATATAAAAATATGCACTTTGTATGTGTACTGAGAGTTTTATTGTTGATCTTGTTACGTTCTTATGTCACTCCCACGCATACACCATTATGGTTTATGAAATGGAACTCATTATAAGAGACCGAATGTATTTTGTCTGTTAAAATATTTTTAAGATATTCCGTGAGTATTTTTTTACTGCGTGTATAGTTTTATTCTCTTTGAAATAATCTTGAAAACTAGGCTCGGGTATATTAGTACTATGACTACTAACTACTATACAGTTTGAAGATTGTTTAGTGAACGACAGGGACAAGGGTGTGAAAAATAAATTTTGAAGACATAGTGCAAAGTTCACCACAATACGATCTATGTTCAATTTAATTGAAAAATAATATAATAAAATACTTCACTAAGCAGCCATTGTGGACTGATGGCTGTTAGGGCAAAAAATAAAGAGTGGACTAGATACAGCATTGACAAACCGTTACGTCGACTGACACTCTTTGGTTCAAAACTGGTTCAGGGAACGTCTTTCGCTTGTGATAAAGGTCTATTAAGAAGCTCTTCATCTAATGACACTGCAAATGAGCTTTGACCAAAGCAGTAGATTTTACGTACTACTAGTTGACATTAGTTCGTTAAATATACTGTTTAAATAAATACGTAAAGCATGACTGCCACTAATATACAAACCAACGTATAACGGTGTAATTTCCTAGCAAAAACACTCGGCTTCGGGTTCACCAACATAGTCACAATACAATCTGTATAAAATATCTAAACTCAAACACAAAAGCCAGTCTCACCTATTCCTGAGTAGATAACGCAGACAGATATTGCGCTACGTTAACACGTTGTTAGTTTTATCTCGCTCACTCATTATTCAATGGGGAAACGCTTTTAGGGATAATTACAGTACCTACTATAAATATTTATTACGATCGACTCTACTTTGATGCTGCGTTTGATATAAAATGTTGAATTTGCTACTTAAATACTGCAATTTTCATAAGAGATTTTATTTTGAACATAATATTTCTAAAATTCGAGCTGCTATGTATGACATTACTCCGAGGTATTTGTTTTCAGAACATTTTGACCTGGAACGACTATTTGTGCCATCATTGCCGTCATTCTATCATAATCCCAAAGAACCAAGTCAATATTTTAAGATAGCCTTGGACGTAACTCTTTAGCATGCAGTCATGCTCTCTGAACTAAAAATAACTTATCAACGTATTGACTGACAATTTGATTTCTATAGCCCACATTATTATGAGACTGCCAAGAATATCCTAGAACGTAATTGTTCTGCTGCTGCCTCCGTGGTCCAGTGGATAGCGTATGCAACTGCTGATCGAAGGTCCCGGGTTCGATTCCCAGGTCAGGCAAAAATGTTACTGGGTTTATCCGAATACTCAGTAGCAGCCCGGAGTCTAGTTATGTGCCCGGTAACGGTAATAGGCTCGCCCCCTATTACGTGGGACCTAAATATTCATGGTGAATTGTGGGTGAATTATTTACACCTCTGCCTACCCCATCGGGGATACAGGCGTGAGACTTTGAAAAAAATTGTTCTAGGAGTTTCTTGACAGTCTATAGTGAAAGTTGCACATGCACTTCAAGCTAGGTTTTCTATCACTGTTGTCTATCTGTATATTTCTGTCACCCAACATTTTAGTGAATAGTTTTAGAGAATGGTAACAATAGCTTTTAACCTCTTGAATTCATATTTTCACATACCTCTCAGGAACAACTGTTTGACATTCACACATTTTTATCTACTTTGGTGGTTGCACAACAACCACGCAGAATATATCGGTTTGATCATATTATTAATTCTTACATCTGAGCAGTCTATAATATAATCAAATTAGAATAGAGAAACTAAAAAAATGTACTTAAAATAGTTACAGTTAACGCAAAATAAAATATCCGTTTTTGTAATACATGCCATACATTACAAAATACGTAATTACACAAGGCTATCGACCCGTTGAACTACAGCGCCACAGAGACATCGCGCACAGCAATTTGGACACCGTTCAGCCAGAATATCAATCAATTAATGCATGCGGAACGCCTGAACTACTTACATACTGAATATCATTTGTGCCTACAGTCAGCAATAAGTTAAAGTGCAGTAATGTATTGATTGCATAAGCAGTGTGATTCTGTAAGACTTCATTCTCAACTTCGAATCTGAATCCGCTATGAGTTTCTCAGATTGGCATTCTAAAACTCAGTTGATACTTGATACTTGATGGCACGGGCTATTTCTGCAACTCCACGTCTTGCCGTGTATTTGCGTAAAGTCAGTTGATAATTCGAATCTACACTAGCGCTACTTTTACGAGCGTGTTTTGCGAGTTGAACTAAATTGACCTCGAGATTTTGACAGATAAAGTATGAGATGACGTAAAAAGTGGCATTCTATAAGGTAATTTCCCCGTCAGTTCGACGCTCACTTTGCACTCAAAATCCAGGTCCTTTGAACCTCATGCGAAGTGAGAGCGAATAGCGACGTCAAATGCGAGTTGTTGTTTGAATTTTACAGAATTGACGTGAAGTACTAATAAGTAGTGTAGTGGGACAGGCAAAGAAAGCCCTAGTGGTAATACCAACAGAAGGTAACAGGTTCGAATCCACGGCGCGCACCAAAGGCATTTCGGAGTTATGTGCGTATTAAATTGTAAATGATCGCTTGCCCCGTGCTTCGGAGAGCACGTTAAGTCGTCGGTCCCAGCTGTCATGAAGATCTATGACAGTCGTTAAAGGGGAGCTATGAATAAACTGACACTAGTCTAAACCATGGAATATAGCTATCCCTTTGGGTTAAGGAGGTCAGACAGGCATTCGCTCTGTAGAAAAGGTAATATTAAGTAAAAACCGATTAGGCTAGAAAGCGAAACGCGGGTTTGAACTGGAGTAACGTTAGGACGATGATAGCAGTCATCGTGACCAGGGCTGTACTATGTAACCCATGCTGAACCTGACTTTGACTGGACGAATAGCGTAGTGGTTGAAGTTGTCACATCGCTGCTTGGCACTGGGGTGCTTTGATTCTCACACAAGACACTACTTTATGTGGAAGTTTCAAGTGTGAGTGTACTTTACATCCATTCATTTAATGATTTTAAAGTCACCTTCGAAAATGAATACATATACACACATCAACAAAGTCTAGGGATATTTTATATTTCATCAAATATCTAAAAATCTATGAAGAATTTTCTGATACAGTAAATAGAAGAATCATAGATTATTTTAAGGTCTTTAATAAAAATAAAAAACATTTCGTGTTTTTTTTTGTTTTAAATAAAAAAATTTTTTTTTTTAATCATCATGGAAAATTAGTATGATAACAACAAACATTTCTTCTTAAAAAACTATTAATTTTAATAAAAATGGAAAAAATCTTGTAAAATCTAATCATTAATAATCAGTGTTGCCACCTCTTACATTGATTACACATCGACATCGATTGTTAATACTTAAAATTAAATTGTCAATGTCTTGCTGCGGTATGAGGTCCCATGTCCTTTGCAAGTGTTCGTAAAGTTGTTGTTCAGTCGTCAAATTTGGTGGAAAATCTCTCAAAGCTTTTCGTTGTAACATGTCCCAGGCATGCTCGATAGGATTTAAGTCGGGCGACTGTGCAGGCCAATCCAAAACTTGAATATCGTGCTCTCGGAGAGCGGTCGATACCAGCCGCGCCGTATGGCAAGGAGCATTATCGTGCATGAGTAGAAATTCATGGCCTATTTGAGTTCTGTGTGGGACAATAACGGGCTCTACTACCTCCTCGTGGTATTTTTGTGCAGTCATGCTGCCTTGGATCCAAACGAGTTGGGTTCGTCCGCCAAGGCGAATTCCTGCCCACACCATGATTGTCCCGCCTTGGTATGGGTGGACCTCCTGAGGGTGCCGTAGACGGCTAACTCTCCCTGGAGCTCTCCAAACGCGTGTTCTTCGTGAATCCGGGTGAAACCCAAACCGGGACTCATCGGTGAACAGCACCAAAGACCATTGTTCGTCACTCCATGGTAAATGCTCCCGAGCCCACGAAAGCCGCCGACCGCGATTGGCACGTCGCAATGCTGGAACACGCAATGGTTTTCGAGCATGAAGATCAACTTCATGTAACCTTCTTCGCACGGTTTGGTCGCTTACCAGCAGCTGGTGGTCCTCCTGGAGCCTTTGCACTAGTTGCAGCGCTGTGATATTGGGTTGTCTTCTGGCGGTCATTTGGAGAAATCGATCCTGTCTCTGCGTAGTAACACGATATCTACCTGTGTGCTGTTCGGCCACATCTCCAGTACTGCGATAACGTGACCACAACCTTGATATCACATTTTGACTGGTATGTAGGGCCTCAGCAACGACGCGTTGAATTGAACCATTTTCTAACATGCCCACGGCTCGTAACATTTCATCTCGACTCAAATGACGACGTGACATGACTTTTAAAGTTCGTACGTCACGTTAAATTAAAAAAGAAAAACAATTAAAAACCCTTTTCATTAATAATTATAATAAAACAGTTTTAACTTTCTTTAATGTAACGAATTACTAGCAAATTTGCCGCCATATTTTGTTTATTATTATTTTTTTCTTTCCATGTTCAAATTTTGAAAATAGAATAAAAGAGGTTTTAATCTGTATATAAACTTTTTGTGGAAACTAACAAGGTTCTAAACTATAAACTCGTAAATAATTTAGGATTACGATATCCCTAGACTTTGTTGATGTGTGTATATATATATATATATATATATATATATATATATATATATATATATATATACTCTGCCGAACCATTATTATCAAATATTTACGGGATTAAGACCTGTCACGTAAATATTAATAAGCTGAACTGAGTTTTGCCATCTGTGCTTATCGAACCCACATCACGTGATGCCAAGTAGTGGTGAAGTAATCGCTTAAACAAGTTGTCATAACTTTTACTAAAATCCTTATTTATAGAGCAGCAAGTATTTGATTAAAAAATATCTAGGTATATTTGCTCATCCAACTTAGTAACATAATGACTCACTATCAACGCTTTAATAGCTGAATCAACTTTCAAATTAAGTAACAATGTGAATAGTTTTATGTAAAACAATTTGCAAAGATTTTCTCACAAACTCAAAATGAAAAACAACGCATCAAAGAATGGCGCCCTTCGTCTAAAGTAAGAAAACATCTATTACTTTTGTGTAAACATTAATGTATAAATATAAGCTACGCGTAAAATTAACGTAGTTTCTCTGAACATTTGTTGAAACAATAAACAAAAGCTTGTAGACAAATACGTGTTTGCTCATTAAAGAATGCGCTTCGCATGAAAAGACTTTGAAAAAAAATCAGGTCTATTGTTTCATACATACATAATGTATGCGTTTATAATGTATTTTATTATACAATATTCATTTTCATATGAATAAAATTTAATATAATCTAGTGGTAAATTTAAGGTGTGATTGTATGATTTGCTGGAGACAAAGTCATATTTCGGTTGGATCAAAAACTTGTACTTCTGAATTTATATTCAAATCTACTCAATTTATTAAAAACTAGCTGACCCAGCGAACTCCGTTACGCCTTTTTAAGAGTTTTTATTTAATTCCCTTTTTTTCAAGCCCCTTTTCCAAAGTTACCATTGACTTAGCGCTTAATTTCTTATCATTTCAGAGTCTATAAATGCTGAACAAACTAACATAGATTTTTATATAATATTGAATTCCCCATTCCTTCAAATAACGGAGACGATACCCATATCGACTTAAAAATAAATCCCGTCCGCCATCTTTGATTTCCTATCCGCCATCTTTGATCACGAAATAGATGTTGTATTTGGATTCACCATCCCTTAAATCATCAGAGACGATACCCATATTGATATTAAAAAAATTTCCATCCACCATCTTCAATCACGAAATAGATGTTGTATTTGGATTCCCCATCCCTTTAAACGTCGGAGACGATACCCATATTGTTTTTTTTTTAATTTCTCATCCGCCATCTTTGATCACGATATAGATGGTGATTTTGGATTCCCCATTCCTTAAAATATCGGAGACGATATTGTGTGGCCCCTAAAAGTTGTGGCGTAATTTTATATAGCCTTTCGGAATAATTGGATTATCATAGGCAATAACAATTTTTTAAAACAGACTGCTACTTCCTGAGGTTAGCCGACATTGTCTTTAAGCCTTTTTAGCCTTTTGCCCGGCCCAAAAGGGTCGAAGCGTTATGTTATATAGCCTATATCCTTCCGGAATAACTGGGCTATCGTATACAAAAAGAATTTTTCAGATCTGACCGGTAGTTTCTGAGATTAGCGCGTTCAAACAAACAAACAAACAAACTCTTCCGCTTTATTATATTCCGCTTTATTAGATCTTTGATCACAAAATAGATGGTGTTTTTGAATTCCCCATTTCTTAAAATATCGGAGACGATACCCATATCGACTTAAAAAAAAATCCGGCCGCCATCTTTGATCACGAAATAGATGTTGATCCCTTAAAACATCGGAGACGATAACCATATTAATTTTTTTAAAACTTTTTC
The DNA here is from genome assembly GCA_944739405.2 of Euclidia mi. NCBI lineage: Eukaryota > Metazoa > Arthropoda > Insecta > Lepidoptera > Erebidae > Euclidia > Euclidia mi. The sequence goes on along the minus strand of OX123191.2, from coordinate 25,372,161 downwards.
ATCCGCCATCTTTGATTTCTCATCCGCCGTCTTTGATCACGAAATAGATGACGGATTTGGATTCCCCATGCCTTTAAATATAGGAGACAATACCCATATCGCCTTTAAAAAAAAATCCCGTCCGCCATCTTTGATTTCCTATCCGCCATCTTTGATCACGAAATAGATGTTATATTTGGATTCACCATCCCTTAAATCATCAGAGACGATATCCATATTGATTTTTATAATTTTTCCCATCCGCCATTTTTGATTTCCCATCCGCCATCTTGAATCACGAAATAGATGTTGTATTAGGATTCTCCATCCCTTTAAACATCGGAGACGATACCAATATTGCTTTTTTAAAATGTTCCCGTCCGCCATCTTTGATTGCCCATCCGCCATCTTTGATCACGTAATAGATGTTGTATTTCGATTCTCCACCCCCTAAAATATTGAAGGCGATACCCATATTGATATTTAAAATTTTCTCATCCGCCATCTTTGATTTCCCGTCCGCCATCTTGGATCACTAAATAAATTTCATATTATTAATCAGCGTCCCGAAAATCTCGAAAACGATACCCATATAGATTGTACCCTATTCGTTTAGCCTTTTTTTGCCTTTGACCCAACCCTCACCCTTCTCGTTTGACCATTTTATTATTTTTGTCTGGTCCCTAAAAGTTGTGGCGTAATTTTAGATAGCCTAAAGTCTTTCGGAATAATTGGGTTATCATAGGCAATCACAATTTTTAAAATCCGACTGCTAGTTCCTGAGATTAGCCGACATTATGTTTTAGCCTTTTTAGCCTTTTGCCCAGCCCCAAAGGGTCGAAGCGTTATGTTATATAGCCTATAGCCTTCCGGAATAACTGGGCTATCGTATACAAAAAGAATTTTTCAGATCCGACCAGTAGTTCCTGAGATTAGCGCGTTCAAACAAACAAACAAACAAACAAACTCTTCCGCTTTATTATATTAGTATAGACTAGCTGACCCAGCGAACTCCGTATCGCCTTTTTAAGAGTTTTTATTTAATTCCCTTTTTTCCAAGCCCCTTTTCCAAAGTTACCATTGACTTAGCGCTTATTCTCTTATCATTTCAGAGTCTATAGATGATGAACAAACAAACATAGATTTTTATATACCTAATATTGAATTCCCCATTCCTTAAAATATCGGAGACGATACCCATATCGACTTTAAAAAAAAATCCCGTCCGCCATCTTTGATTTCCTATCCGCTATCTTTGATCACGAAATAGATGTTGTATTTGGATTCACCATCCCTTAAATCATCAGAGACGATACCCATATTGATTTTTTAAATTTTTCCCATGCGCCATTTTTGATTTCCCATCCGCCATCTTGAATCACGAAATAGATGTTGTATTTGGATTCCCCATCCCTTTTTACGTCGGAGACGATACCAATATTGATTTTTTTTAATTTTCCCATCCTCCATCTTTGATTGCCCATCTGCCATCTTTGATCACGAAATAGATGTTGTATTTCGATTCTCCACCCCTTAAAATATCGAAGGCGATACCCATATTGATATTTAAAATTTTCACATCCGCCATCTTTGATTTCCCGTCCGTCATCTTGGATCACTAAATAAATTTCATATTATTAATCAGCGTCCCGAAAATCTCGAAAACGATACCCATGTATATTGTATCCTATTGTTTTAGCCTTTTTTGCCTTTGACCCAACCCTCCCCCTTCTCCTTTGACCATTTTATTATTTTTGTCTGGCCCCTTAAAGTTGTGGCGTAATTTTATATAGCCTATAGCCTTTCGAAATAATTGGGCTATCATAGGCAATAACAATTTTTAAAATCCGACTGCTAGTTCCTGAGATTAGCCGACATTATGTTTTAGCCTTTTTAGCCTTTTGCCCGGCCCCAAAGGGTCAAAGCGTTATGTTATATAGCCTATAGCCTTCCGGAATAACTGGGCAATCGTATACAAAAAGAATTTTTCAGATCCGACCGGTAGTTCCTGAGATTAGCGCGTTCAAACAAACAAACAAACAAACAAACAAACTCTTCCGCTTTATTATATTAGTATAGATTATTGTATTTACTATAGAGAGACGGACATCTGACCTCTGGAACCCATTAATTTCAATCCATCTCTTCATCGATACATAAAAACAAGATTGTTCTAAGATAATTATAAGTCATCATCATCATCATCAGCCTTTAACAGTCCACTGCTGGACAGGCCTCTCCTTTGAAAGGAGGAATTGGCCTACTATACCACACTGGCCAAACGGGTTGGTATAGGGTTTGTATCAAGTTTTCCTTCCCTTACAGTGCTGTTCTCTGCATAATATGCTCCCTCTGTCGGCTCTTACGACACCCATGGGATGATATGGGATGGTGACGTTCCGTATTAATCTATACTAATATAATAAAGCGGAAGAGTTTGTTTGTTTGTTTGCTTGTTTGTTTGTTTGTTTGTTTGTTTGAACGCGCTAATCTCAGGAACTACCGGTCGGATCTGAAAAATTCTTTTTGTATACGATTGCCCAGTTATGCCGGAAGGCTATAGGCTATATAACATAACGCTTTGACCCTTTGGGGCCGGGCAAAAGGCTAAAAAGGCTAAAACATAATGTCGGCTAATCTCAGGAACTAGCAGTCGGATTTTAAAAATTGTTATTGCCTATGATAGCCCAATTATTTCGAAAGGCTATAGGCTATATAAAATTACGCCACAACTTTAAGGGGCCAGACAAAAATAATAAAATGGTCAAAGGAGAAGGGGGAGGGTTGGGTTAAAGGCAAAAAAGGCTAAAACAATAGGATACAATATACATGGGTATCGTTTTCGAGATTTTCGGGACGCTGATTAATAATATGCAATTTATTTAGTGATCCAAGATGGCGGACGGGAAATCAAAGATGGCGGATGTGAAAATTTTAAATATCAATATGGGTATCGCCTTCGATATTTTAAGGGGTGGAAAATCAAAATACAACATCTATTTCGTGATCAAAGATGGCGGATGGGCAATCAAAGATGGCGGATGGGAAAATTAAAAAAAATCAATATTGGTATCGTCTCCGACGTTAAAAGGGATGGGGAATCCAAATACAACATCTATTTCGTGATTCAAGATGGCGGGTGGGAAATCAAAAATGGCGGATGGGAAACATTAAAAAAATCAATATGGGTATCGTCTCTGATGATTTAAGGGATGGTGAATCCAAATACAACATCTATTTCGTGATCAAAGATGGCGGATAGGAAATCAAAGATGGCGGACGGGATTTTTTTTAAAGTCGATATGGGTATCGTCTCCGATATTTTAAGGAATGGGGAATTCAAAACCACCATCTATTTCGTGATCAAAGATGGCGGATGGGATTTTTTTTAAATCAATTTGAGTATCAATTCCAATACTTATAGGGATGGGGAATCCAAATCCAACATCTATTTCGTGATCAAAGATGGCGGATGTGAAATCAAAAATGGCGGATGGGAAAAAATTTAAAAATCAATACGGGTATCGTCTGTGATGATTTAAGGGATGGTGAATCCAAATACACCACCTATTTCGTGATCAAAGATGGCGGATAGGAAATCAAAGATGGCGGACGGGATTTTTTTTAAAGTCGATATGGGTATCGTCTCCGATATTTTTAGGAATGGGGAATTCAAAAACACTATCTATTTCGTGATCCAAGATGGCGGATGGAATTTTTTTTTTTAATCAATATGGGTATCGTCTCCGATGTTTTAAGGGATGGGGAATCCAAATACAACATCTATTTCGTGATTCAAGATGGCGGATGGGAAATCAAAGATGGCGGATGGGCAAAATTTTAACAATCAATTTTGGTATCGTCTCTGATGATTTAAGGGATAGTGAATCCAAATACAACATCTATTTCGTGATCAAAGATGGCGGATAGGAAATCAAAGATGGCGGACGGGACTTTTTTTAAGCCGATATGGGTATCGTCTCCGATATTTTAAGGAATGGGCAATTCAATATTATATTAAAATCTTTGTTTGTTTTTGCATCATTTATAGACCCTGGAATGATAAGAGATTAAGCGCTAAGTCAATGGTAACTTTGGAAAAGGGGCTTGGAAAACAGGGAATTAAATAAAAACTCTTAAAAAGGCGATACGGAGTTCGCTGGGTCAGCTAGTCTTAATTATAAGTGTTAACCCAAAAATGTCTTTAACCTTAAGTAGCATATTTACTTAAATAATTAATATAAATGTAGAAACTTAAAAAGCTGCTCAGCATCAATTTAAGTTCCAACAATTCAGAAGCGAAACAAAAGAATATTTATTTTCGAAACCTAACTTTGTTTTAGTCTGATTTCGTTAAATGTGTTGTTGAATCATGAGTTGAAGGGTTCTCACTATTTACAGAGTGAATGTCCAAAAATCTTTTGGAACAAAAACATTTATTGTAACAACAGTTACACAAACTCATTTTTGTTTATACAAACGTATTTCAAAGAACAAAAGCAAAACTATTTGAGACAACAAAGAGAATACATTAATAAAAATTCTCATGTTTTTTAAGACTACCTTGCTAACCGCACTAATCCCCTTAAAGGTTGGTCTGCTCCTTTAGTGAGACTGTTATTTGTTATTCAATAACCTTGGCATTTAACCTTCATTATTTTTGATAATCTTAAGTTCTATTTTCCATGACAGCCGGTTGGCGTAGCGGGAGTGTAAGCGACTGCTACGGTGAAGGTCGCGGGTTCAATTCCCGCTCAAGACATACATTTGTGTGCGTGGACACGGATGTTTGTCTTGGTCTTGATGTTTCTATGTATATATGTATGTATTTACAAAAAAAGTATAATTATATGTATGTTTATCAATTATCTAGTATCCATAGTACAAGCTCTGCTTAGTTTGGGACTAGATGGTGCTGTGTGAATGTGGTAGAATATATATTATATTATATTTTACTTAAATGCCACGTTTCAAAATAGTATGATGAGGTATTTAGAGATGGTTATCTGATCTGAAAGTAGACATAGTTTGTTCTAGGGTAACCAGATAACTGATGTACATAGTTATTTAATCGTTTAGGTATAAGGGTCTTGCTAATTTCAGCATGTAAAAGCCAGGTAGACTACTATAAGTACTATTTTCTACATAATATCGACCTAAAGTAATAAAATAGTATTTAAAGATGAAGAAATCTCGTGTCAGAGGCCAAGACTCACTTTGGATGGCTGCGCCACCACGAATGAATGAATGAAGGTAACGGCAATAGGCTCGCCCCCTTTTACGTGGGACCTAAAAATTAATGGGGAAATGTGGGTGTTATATTATACCTCTGCCTACCCTTTCGGGGATACAGGCGTAAGTCTATAAATAAAATAAATATTGTTGCGTTTCGTTCGCTGAGTGAGAGCGCCGGTGGCTCCATGGCATTTTCATTTTCCTTCACCCTGCTTCTTCTACTATTCCTTTTACCATCCCAAAGGCCGGCAACGTACTTTTGATTCCTCTGGTGTGGCTTGCGTCCATAGGCGGCGGTAATCGCTCACTATTAGGTGATCCATCTACTCGTTTGTCGTCTATTAAATAAAATATTCATACGCATATACATATTGTACCTACCTAAATTACACATAAATATTGACCTAAGGTGCGATCAAAACATCGACCAGTTCAACAGTAAGGGTCTCTGACCACTAGATCAACAGGTTTATTTAAATATGAAATACGTAATACTTTTAAGGTTTAGCTATACAAGATCATCATGAAATCACCGAAAACATTTTAAGGTTAAAGAAATATTTCTTCTATTACGCCAGCTTACGTTACCAGTTTAGGTTAAAAGCATCTTAAGAAGATAAACGCATCCGACATATGTGATAAAAATGTATGAAGTAGAAAAGTAAGTCGTGATTAGCCTTATTCCATAACCTTCCCATAGGGAAGGTTTTGCAATGACTGACGTTGAATGGTGGCTTAACTTCAGACTAGACGCATTATTTTTCCATCCCTAAAATTTTTGAAAATCCCTTGGCTGATAAACGTTGACAGAAAATGTACTTTTACATCTGGTGAAGTGGATTTTAAAACTCTTGACATCTTTTTTGAATCTGTGTCTATCGTACCTACTCTCAAACATATTTGACATTTATATAGTCGCGGCACAAAATTAAGACCTAATTATCACATCAGGGACTCTAAATGATGGATTAGTGCTTAACACTGTGATTAGTTGACTATTACACCGTTTTTTCTTTCTTTTTCGTGTGAGTGTGTGGTCAACTCTAGTGACAGAGTTTTGAGGCCACTTGATTCCTGCCTTCAGACAAGAACCGGGACCGACAGCTTGACGAGCCCTCCGAAACACGGTACCGTTCATATGAAAATGCCACACGCAGTCACCAATCCAAGTGATGACTTGTGCAAGCGTTGATAGACGCTATAAACGCTATCAGTAAACATTTTTTATACAATAACTGGTTTAGCGCAACTATCAGTACATTTCTGAAGAGCGAGCAAATTTCGCGTCCCTTAGTTTTATTCAATCAATCGCCGGCAGAATTTAATATGCTCTTAACAGAATCACGGAAGGCAAATTTACCCATAATCCCTACACTTCATTTTGATGGCACAAAATAAAGTTATAATATTTTGGAAATCACTTTCAAACTTATATATTTGTAGGTCAGATGAAAAGTTTTGAGGCATTTGACCTAAATTCGGAGTATTGGGTTTAAATGTGCTTAAGTACGGATAGTTTCAAGGTCGACCCATGGGCATTAGCTACCATTAAAAAACTCATTCAATTAACCCCTTAAAGTTATGGGAAGATGTCTTAGGCCCACTTGCGTAACGTTTGATTTAAGTCACTCCTTAATTTAAATTCGTTGAACAGAATTAACAGCATAAAATAATTTAAGTTAAAAGTAATTAGCGTTCTCTTGCACAACGACAACAACGCTTAGATTTAGTTAAACATTTTATGAGGTTGGTAAAGTAGTTTCTACGTTTTGTTTCATGGCATGTAGCCTTTTTGTTACGATTTTAACGATGTTATGCGTATGGTTTCGCATAAAACCTTAGTCTATATATACTTTGAGCATAAAACAAAACGCATTGTCGTCGCCTAGCAACGAAATGACAATTGACAAATAATAACTAGAAACTTTTGAGCATTAATCCTAGAACCCTACATGGGGTGTAGGTGCACCCCACACCGATTTGTTTTCTAAATATCTCAATTTCTTTAATATCTACGGATTCGCGCGTCGGAGTATTTTAGTTTGGTGTCAACCGCTCGCGTTACGTCAATACCGTGACGAGGGACCGCGTTGTGTGGTCGCCTGTATAAGTGCTGTGGGGTACGCCAGTACCCCAGTGTAGTAAAATCGTAAGATTATTTATTTATTACGATTGATGCATTTATATGTAATAAGTTATTAAATTTGATTATTTATTAAAACAATAGTCTTATATGAATTACATACAGATATTTTTAGATATTATGAAGTTAAAATTCAATGAAGCTTATTTATTTTGTTTCTGATGGCTGTCAGAGGTTTGAATTACGAAGAAATAAGCTCTATTCTAGACCACAAATCTGGCGAGGAGGAAATAGAAGTCGGGACCAGTTGTAATTCCTGGGTTCTTTACAAGTGTTCAAGATCAAATTATAAGCCAAATATAAAGTTTCAGCAGACAGTTTTGAAATTAGGTTTGGAACTGATACATGAACATTTGGAGGACCGTTACCGGATGCCAACTTAGTCCATTGCAGTGATCCTCAAAAAAGGACCAAATCCTACAAGCGCTGTTGCTCAAACTACATTTAACTTTGTGTAATAAGGCTGATTTGTGATCTGAAGTTACCGATTATGTTTAATAAAACGTATTTTCATGAATTGTTTTTTTTATTTTAAGGATTACAGTAATTTTAGTATGGGGTGTTCCAGCACCCCAGTGTAGGAATAACATGTGCGCCAAGTAGTGTAGGATTCAAGGGTTAACAATAACACAAGTAGGTACATTCTTATCATTTATATCATCATCGTCATCATGTCAGCCTAGGGACGTCCACTGCTGGGCATAGGCCTCCCCCTGCTGCGTCGTCCGGTCCAGTTATATAATTAAAGATAATTTTCGTCGCTAATGACAAGATGCCAACATCAGTGTGACAGTTCTTAAATGAAATTAGCCACTAAACAGCCGATTTTCGGTAATTAATTTTGACAGTTCTTAAATCATATTACTCGACAAATTTTTCGTTGTGCAAGACGCTAGTGGTGTTTAATATATTTTTTCTCGTTAAATACATATTAATTCAATTTAAGAATCGTTGTGCAAGTGGGCCTTAATATACCACTAGATCGGACTTGAAATAAATGGTTTTCTAAACGACTTAGAGCCTTAGGGTAAGAGAAATAGATAGGAATACAAGACATTAGAACCATGGTTGAAGACTGTTAAAAAGATTTATTTTGCTTAGCCTGATACAGCTAACAGTTTTGTAGCGTGATGAAGACATGAAATAGAGACATCCTAAAATAGGGCAGGCAAGTACCCTAAACCGATGAGCATAAAAATTTAATGACAGTGAATGAAGGAAAAAGAGATATGTCTGGATCGTTGCAAATCCGTTATATCTACCTATTTCCCCGGGAAAGACGCGTGAGTCTATGTAGGTATGTATGTAAGAAACTAAAATAAACTCATTGGCGTGCCACTGGAGAGGCATATGTCCAACAGTGGACTATAGCAGGATGATGATGATGATATAAATTTATTGTTTTCCTACTTATATAGTTAAAAAAATAAACCAGCAGTATTCAATACCAACTTGCGTTGTGATCTTGACATCGAACGCTTAAAAGTTGTTGTACACCTACGAGTACTTTGAAAACAAACTAAACGGGAAAGCGTGCCTGAAGCTCCTCTCTTGGAGGAATTATTTCGAGTCGAGTTTTACGTGAATGCAAGCTTGCCTGTTGAGTACCGACCCAATTATTCTAGTTGTCTCCAACGAATTAGAAGAAACAGATAAACATCCAACATTTTTACTTGTGATGTAAGAAAAAGTTACCTAGGTCATAAGTCTATGTCACTCTGCTGTTTTTGTCTTTTTTCATATTAATTAACCTTATATTTTGGGCCACTTTTTGCAGATGTGTTTAGTTATTATCAGTCTTACTTCACTAGTATACAAAAAGGCATGTTTTCTTCTACATATTTTCATCTAACCATTATCTAACGTGTTTCTACTAACTAACAGAATAATGACTAACTAAAATAAATTAAGAAGTTAACAGACCGTGTTTAAAGTCTGCCCCATGTATACGATATGTGGGGCAGACGCAGACTATATCGGGTTGATCTTATTACAAATTCCTGAGCAGTCTATAATATAATCAAAGAAGAATAGAGAAACTAAAAAAAAATACTTAAAATAGTAACAGTTTACGACAAATCAAATAAAATATCCGTTGATCTGATTCGGCAATTCATTCCATACATTACAAAATACGTAATTACACAAAGCTATCGACCCGTTGAGCTACAGCGCCACAGAGACGTTGCGCACAGCTATTTGGACACTGTTCAGCCAGAATATCAATCAATTAATGCACACAGAACGCCTGAACTAGATACTGAATATCACTTGTGCCTACAGTAATATGTATAAGTAAAAGTGCAGTGATGTATTGATTGCATAAGTACTAATAAGTAGTGTAGTGGGACAGGCAATGATAGCCCTAGTGGAGATACCAACAGCCTGCTATGCAGAGGGTATCGGGTTCGAATCCAAGGCGCGCAGCAAAGACGGAGTCGGAGTTATGTGCGTATTGAATTGTAAATTATCGCTTGCCCGTGCTTCGGAGAGCACGTTAAGCCGTCGGTCCCAGCTGTCATAAAGAACTATGACATTCGTTAAGGGGTAGCTATGAATAAACTGACACTAGTCTAAACCATGGAATAAAGCTATCCCTTTGGGTTAAGGAGGTCAGACAGGCAGTCGCTCTGTAGAAAAGGTAATATTAAGTCAAATCCGAATAGACTAGAAAGCGGAACGCGGGTTCCACCTGGAATAACGCTAGAACGATGATGATGAAGTAGTGTAGTGGGTAGCAGTCATCGCGACCAGAACTGGTGTAACCCACGCTGAACCTGACTTTGACTGGACGTATAGCGTAGTGGTTTAAGCAGACGCCTCGCTGCTTTGCACTGGGGCACTTTGATTCGCACACAAGACAAAACCTCGTGTGGTCCACAAGTTGAGCTTACGAGTTTAACTTTTTCAAAAGTAACTCATAATCATCATCATCAGCCCTTTATACTGTTCCGCTGCTGGACACGGGCGTCTTCCCATTATGAGAAGGGTAAGTCCATAGTCCACCACGCTGGCCAAATGCGGGTTGGCAGACTTCACATGTATTTCAAGAACATGATGGAGAACTCACAGACATGCAGGTTTCCTCACGATGTTTTCCTTCACTGTTCAGCAAGCGATAATTAACAATTAAATACGCACATGTCCGAGTGGTGACGGATTAATAATACGGAATGTCACCACCCCATATCATCCCATGGGTGTCGTAAGGGCCGACAGAAGGAGCATATTATGCAGAGAACAGCACTGTAAGAGAAGGAAAACTTGATACAAACCCTATACCAACCCGTTTGGCCAGCGTGGTATAGAAGGCCAATTCCTCCTTTCAAAGGAGAGGCCTAGTCCAGCAGTGGACTGTTTAAGGCTGATGATGATGCACATAACTCCGAAAAGTCATCGGTGCGCGCCGTGGATTCGAAACCGGACCCTCTGCGTAGCAGTCTGTAGGTCTCTGCACTAGGCTATCGCTGCTGGAACTAAAAGTAACCCACGAAGGGAGATCTTTTCAAAAAACGTCGAGGGTAATATAATGTTATTATTTTCCTTTTTATCAAATATTTACGGGATTGAGACCTAAAGGTAAAGTGAGTTTTTTGTCCTGTGTGCCAATCGAACCCACAGCACGCGATGCTGGGTAGAGGTGCTGGGTAAACGCTTGAACAAGTTTTTACAACTTTTCATAAAATCCTTTTACATTTGATTTAAAAATATGTGTTTTATTTGCTCGTTAAAAAAAATATTTATATAATAGGTTAAAATATCGTACTCACATTGCCCCCTTAATAGCTGAATGAACTTTCAAATCTAAGTAGCAGTGTAAAATGTTATAAGTGTGTGAAACCATTTGCCAAGATTTTCTCGCAAACTCAAAATGAAAACAACGCATGTAAGAACGGCGTCCTCAAACAAAAGTACGATAACATCTATTACTTTTGGGTAAACATTAATGCTACTCGCAAAAATAACGTTGTTTCATTACAGAAACGTTTGTTGAAAGGTTGAAACTATAAACAAAAGCTTGTAGACAAAGATGTGTTTGCACATTTAAAAAGCGCTTGGCATGAAAAGACTTTGAAAAACAAATCAGATCTATTGGTTCATACATACATAATGTTAAATCTAATACGTAATATATTCCTTTACAATAGGCTAGTTGACAAAAAAAAAATATTAGTCCGTCCTTTAGATTATTCAAAAATAAGCGATACGTATTTTTTTATTTATAAATTAAATCAAAAATGACCAAGATATAGCTCATTAAAGTTACGTTTAACGTCACGCCGTGCTGCATTTTTACGCACTTGATGACGTCACACTTAACTTTAATGGGCTATATCTTTGTTATTTTTTATTTAATCGAAAAAAGAAAAAATACGTGTCCAATATTTTTTTATAATCTAAAATACGGTACCCGCTAGCCCTGGAGTGGTCGCGCGGATTACATATGTAATGCACCTATATAAAATGGTCAATTTCTCAAAATCGGTTTGCACCAGCTTAATACGCCGCTAGATACTTTCAAATGAATATTTGGGCAACTCGCTCAGTGCAATGCAACTGCAAGTCGTGCCCTGTGGTCGCTCACAGGAGCTCAGAGAAAGGCGTGGACTACAATTGTAATCCGCGCGACCGATTATGTAAGATTTTTTTCCTTATTCACTGTTCTAAAATTTGCTATTTTTTCATCTATAATTGAGTTGATTGCTATAATTAGACTTTATTTATTCACGTTTGTTATTATAACATAAGTTTACTTATATTTTAGTATAAATATGGAGAATAATCGCCGAGCTGCAGAAATAGAAGCATGGCTTGATGAATTTTGTAGCGCAAACGAATAATGGATCAATTTGGCTCGGATGACGCCACTGGCTCATAATTAAGATAATCGAAGAAAATCATTACCAAACACCCAACAAACAAGATTAAATACTTTTTGGGCATTATGTATCCTGAAACTCAAGCAACTACCTCAATTTCGAGTATCGTAGTGCGTCATTTCTATGGCTGTGAAGAAGCCGCAGCAAAAGCACCAGAAAAATGTGTACCGCGTGCAACAAGTTTAATGTAGGGATCATTTTTAGATTATGTGTCTATCCTGTGCAGAAATTCGAATTTAGTAGTTAGTTTTTCATACAAAAATTATTTGTGATCTCCATTTGAGTAAATAATGTCGTATTTATGCTTATTTAGAGAGACAATTTTGTTTTGGTTAATTATTTTCTAACTTATGGGTTGTAATTAGGTTTTGCTAATTAAATGTTCTTAAAAAATTAGTACTGATAGTATTTTTGTAAAAAATATAAGGAGTTTTCTCCAAATTTTATTTTTATATCAATTTTAAAATGGACTACGTATGAAATCCACGCGACCACTTCTAGATGTGCGACTACTGCAGGGCTAGAGAAGCCCTTCGGAAGCTATTTAATTCCGTCATTCTCGAGGGTAAAACGCCACAGGCGTGGCACAGAGGTGTGGTGGTGCTTTTCTTTAAGAAAGGGGATAAAACCCTCTTAAAGAACTACAGACCCATCACACTTCTGAGCTACGTCTACAAGCTGTTTTCGAGGGTCATCACGAATCGTCTCGAGAGCAAGCTAGACGACTTCCAGCCTCCCGAACAAGCCGGTTTCCGTAAAGGTTATAGTACCATAGACCACATACATACGCTGCGGCAGGTTATACAGAAGTCCGAGGAGTATAACCAGCCCCTATGCTTGGCGTTTGTGGACTATGAGAAAGCCTTCGATTCGATCGAAACCTGGGCGGTGCTACAGTCTCTCCAACGGTGCCGGATTGACTACCGATATATCGAAGTGCTGAAGTGTTTGTATGAAAACGCCACTATGTCAGTCCGCCTCCAGGACCAGAGTTCGAAACCTATTCAACTCCAGTGAGGAGTGAGACAGGGGGATGTCATATCCCCGAAACTGTTTACCACTGCGCTGGAGGATGTTTTCAAGCTTCTGGACTGGTATGGACTCGACATCAACATCAACGGCGAGTACATCACTCACCTTCGATTCGCAGACGATATCGTAGTCATGGCTGAGACCATGGAAGACCTAGGCACAATGCTCGATGGCCTCTGTAGAGTCTCCCAACAAGTAGGTCTTAAGATGAACATGGACAAGACGAAAATCATGTCGAACGTCCATGTTGTAACTGCTCCTATTCAGGTTGGGAACTCTACGCTCGAAGTTGTCGACAAGTATATCTACCTGGGACAAGTCGTCCAATTAGGTAGGTCCAACTTCGAGAAGGAGGTCAATCGTCGAATCCAACTCGGTTGGGCAGCGTTCGGGAAGCTACGACATATCTTCTCGTCCGATATCCCGCAGTGTCTCAAGACGAAAGTCTTTGACCAGTGTGTGTTGCCAGTGATGACTTACGGATCAGAGACGTGGTCGCTCACTATGGGCCTTATCAGAAGGCTCAAGGTCACTCAGAGGGTGATGGAGAGAGCTATGCTTGGAGTTTCCCTGCGAGATCGAATCAGAAATGAGGAGATCCACAGTAGAACCAAAGTCGCCGACATAGCTCTCCGGATAGCCAAGCTGAAGTGGCAGTGGGCAGGGCACATAGCTCGAAGAACCGATGGCCGTTAGGGCAGAAAGGTTCTGGAGTGGCGGCCACGTACCGGACGACGCAGCAGAGGTAGGCCCCCCGCAAGGTGGACCGACGATCTCGTCAAGATCGCGGGAGGCGGTTGGATGCGGGCGGCTCAAGACCGGTCTGTGTGGAGAACCTTGGGGGAGGCCTATGTCCAGCAGTGGACGTCGTTTGGCTGATTTGATTGATTGATTAATAAAATACGGACTAAATAAAATGTAATTATTTTGACCCTGGAAACTAACCTAATATAATATCATATATATAATATATATAATAGTTTCATAAATATAATCTAGCGGTAAATTGAAGTGTGATAGTAAGATTTGTTTGAAACATAATACACATAATGATAAACACATATATATACCTATAATCATTTTAGCATGAATGCATTTACATTGTTATGCATTTTCTATAGTGTGGCTGCCATCTAATCTCGGCGACAAACTCATCTCTCCCTTGAGACAGCAATCACCACTCTTCAACATAATATAAACAAGATTGTTCTAAGCATATTATAAGTGTTTACCTAAAAATATCTTTGACCTTAGGTCGCATATTCACTTTACTAATTAATAGAAAATGTAAAAAATAAAAAAGCTTCTCAGCATCAATTGATCCTCCAACTATTCAGACGCGAAACAAAAGAATATAATAATAATAATAATAACTGGCAACACACCCAATGTCAATGTGCATATTTTGCCTAAGAATTTTAAATAATAATATTTAACGTATTCCATTATATCCATAGTTTAAAAGTATAGCCAATATAAGTTACAATAGAAAACTACAATAACAGAAGAAAATACCTAAACAAAACCACCATAAATATAGAAAGTGAAGTGTAAATATACAATGACAGCCGTCATAGAAAATATGTCAACAACAACAATAATAACATTCACAAAAATGAAAATGAAATTAATACTTAAGCATGTTGACGAGGGCCAGAAACAAACAGCCAAGAGCACACCCAACACCTCCGGACCCGTCGCTGAGCTCCGCCTCGCAGCTGCCGAGGCCTGCGCCGACATCGCCAGCAGCTGCAGTTGCGTCGAGCTCAAGCGACGAGTACTTCTCGCCCCCGTCGTCACCGTCACCTGTACGGCGGAGAGGCAGAGGCCGGCCGCCAGCCTGCCTGGGACCACGAGACCCACCGGTCTCAAACAGGGTCCTCGCTGCTGGTGGTAATGTGCAGCGCATGCGATGGACGGAATCCATCAATGAAAATGTCATGCTACTGAACTAACCTCACTGCGTACCGCAGTCACATGCTCGTTCTGTTTCAGGCCTTAGAACCAAGTATCAACGTTTATTGGATCAGGTGCGAGTTATCCAGCGCAGTAACAAGCTGGATAACGCCGTACTTGATAGGCTACGCTCAGAATACTTACCTAGGAGCCAGGCTGTTCACGTCCAACCCGTTAGTGCTATCGGTAACACAGATGCATCGCGGATGGGTAATAATGCCGTAGTGGATGTGGAAGATATGGTTTGTAACGTAAGTATCCAGTGCAATGAGGAGGTTATGGATGCTTTGAAATGTGCGATTGGGGAATATCGGTACATGTCACCAACAATTAGGCCGCGCTTGCCTATGCATAGGCGTAATATAGCGCTGGTAGGTGCCCTTGACTCGCTATTACCTAATTTTCTAGAGAATAGTGAGAATCTTGGAGATACGCACTCAATTTTGTACTGCACCGCCGTAGCGGCTTGTCGTATGGCAGGTGTCAATTTAATTTCAAACACACACACACACACACACACACACACACACACACACAAACACACACACACACACACACACACACACACACACACACACACACACACACACACGCACACACACTAACACACACACATACTAGAGTACACTGACTTACTTATTTTAATATCACTCTTTTCATCACAATCATGTTCAATGATACTATTTGCGTAATGTATTATATCTTTATGTCTGCTCTTTCAATAATACACTTGATTTTGTAAATTTAAAAGGGGTGGTGGCCTGATGTCCTAAAATACAGGTTTCGACCTACTTTAGGCATCTGTCTCCCACATTCAAAGTGTCTACATGTGTAATGTAAGCTTAACTTTAAGATTTAATATTGTAATGTGGTGAGAAATAAATACATTTTTTTTAATACATTTAATTTTCATGAACGTGATACTGGCATGCGACAAAGATCTGCTATCCCGGCGTGGCAGTACAGAATTGAACGGCGTATTGCTGAGACAAGGGCACTTATCGGTAAACTAATCTGCTTTAGGTCTGGGAATACACGTCCCAGGGTCATGCGCTTTGTGCGCCGAGCCTTCTGGGGACAGGTATCAGTCCTCATGATCATACATCTCGGCTCACGGAGCGCATTGACTTCCTAAAGCAGAAAGTCTATGCATGGGCAAACCGGATACGCAGATATAAAAAACGCGTGGACCGATATACCTTGAATCGTGCATTTCAAAGGGACCAAAAGTAGGTTTATAGAAACTGGGACCGACCAGCCCAAGATGTGGCTAATGGGCAGCTGCTGGATGCAGACGCCACTAACAAATTTTGGCGTAGCATATGGTCGGCGCCTATCGGCCACACTGAGGGTGGTTGGATGCAGGATGTTGAGCGGTCATGTGAACACATTCCAGAAATGGAAAACGTAGTCATTTCCAGCGAAGATAAGTTACAAGTGCAGTCCGTTCGTTATCAAATTGGAAAGCTCCAGGACCGGATGGACTGCACAATTTCTGGCTGAAATAGCTACGTAGTTCACATGGCTGCTTAGCATCCCAGTTTCAATCATCCCTAGAATCTGGTTCAATCCCAGATTTTATGACAACTGGAGTAACCCACTTGCTCCACAAGACAGGTAGTACCACAGAGCCCAGTAATTATAGACCGATTACATGTTTGCCATCGGTCTATAAACTTCTTACATCTATTCTGAATGCTAAAATATCAAAACATGTTGAATTGAATTCAATTATGTCAGACACTCAGAATGGATGTAAGAAGGGGGCTCGTGGTACTAAGGAGCTCCTCCTTATTGATATGACCATTACCCAGCAAGTTCGTCGTAACCGAAAGGATCTGGCGGCATGTTGGATAGATTACAAGAAAGCGTATGATTCTGTGCCTCATACGTGGCTTTTGAGGGTGTTGGAGTTGTAGAAAATAAATACAACTCTACGCACCATCTTAAAGTCATGTATGGGGCAATGGAAAACGGCTCTTGGCTATCCAGGGTGCCGACGGATCCAGGGGAATGGCGAACTTGTGAAGATTAAGCGAGGTATCTTCCAGGGTGAAAGTCTGAGTCCCTTATGGTTTTGCTTAGCGCTGAATCCTCTCAGTACCTTGCTGGAGGGTTCAGGGTTAGGTTACAGGTTACGAAGAAGTGGTCGGGTAGTGTCCCACTTGTTGTTCATGGATGACTTAAAACTCTTTGCCCACACCAACCCCCAATTGATAAGCTTACTAAAAATAACTGAAAGTTTTAGTTATTCTATCAACATGAAATTTGGTGTGGATAAATGTGCTGTGATTCATGTAAAGTAAGGAAAGATGGTGGAATCTGAAGGGATTCAACTCTCAGATTCCATTAACCTAAGATCACTTCTCCGAACCGACACCTACAAATACTTGGGTATGTCACAGGCTTTAAGTATTAATAACTGACATGAAACAATCGTTGCAAGAGCGGTTCTTTGGCCGCCTGAAAAAGGTACTTAATAGTCTTTTATCAGGTGGCAATAAGGTTCGAGCTTGCAACGGTTGGGTCATGCCGGTTCTCATGTACTCCTTTGGCTTACTCAAGTGGACTCAGACTGAACTGGACACCTTAGACCGAAAGGTCCGTACACTGCTGACGGCACACCGGATGCATCATCCACGCTCATCCGTAATGAGGTTGTATATTCCGCGGAAGTGTGGGAGTCGTGGCTTTCTAAATGTCAAATCCCTGCACAACCGCGAGGTATGCAACCTCAGAGATTATTTTCTCAACGCGAACGTGGATGTGCATCGCGATGTTGTAACAGTAGACGCCGGGTTTACCCCGCTCAGTCTTTCCAAGGACAGCTGGCGCAGATCTGTAGTACTTAGCACTGATGATCGCAAGCTTGTATGGCAGAGCAAGGAGCTTCATGGCAGGTTCTACCGGACCCTGCATGGGCCATATGTAGACTTTTTAGCCTCGGTGAACTGGCTACGCTTCGGTGACCTTTTTGGGCAAACCGAAGGGTTTGTTTGTGCAATTGCTGATGAAGTTATCAAGATGAATAACTACCGGAAATATATTCTGAGGGATGGCACCACGGACAATTGTCGTGCGTGTCACCAGCCTGGTGAATCCCTCAGACATATAGTTTCCGGCTGTTTGCGTCTTGCTAACGGCGAGTACTTGTACAGGCATAACCAAGTAGCCAGGATCATTCACCAGCAACTTGCTCTGAAATACAGGCTTGTAGATGTTGAGGTGCCGTACGACAGGTATGTGGGTATGTTCTGGAAAGTGGTCATATCACATTGTACTGGGATCGATCTATCATCTCAGACAGGACTATTGTAGCCAACAAACCTGATATTGTGGTGGTAGATCGATCAGAGCGCCGCGCAATAATTGTTGATGTCGCCATCCCTCATGACGAGAATCTCGTGAAGGCTGAGAAAGATAAGCAGATTAAATATCTGGACTTGGCGCACGAGATTGTCGACATGTGGGATGTCGACTCAGCAATTATTGTGCCGATAATCGACACAGTGAATAGTCTTATAGCCAAGATCCTCGACCACCATCTTAAGAGGCTCGCGTTGGATCCTTGGGTCAAGGGTCTGATACAGAAGGTGGTACTTTTGGACACGGCACGCATAGTGAGGCGGTTTCTGTCTCTGGAGCCCTAACCACCAGTAGCTTGGACCCTGTTCCCGATACTGGTGGGTCCCCATAATGATTTTTATATTTTTAAATGTATTTTTATAATTGATATATTTAAAAATTTACTTATTTATTATGAGAATATATTAAAGATGTATGTGAATAATAATAATAATAAAATATTTTTTATTGTACACCAATCGGAAATACAAATAAAAATTGTGATTAACAGGTAATGCACAAAGGGCAGCCTTATCACTAAAAAGTTATTTCTTCCAGGCAACCTTTGGATGGACTGGACACTAACGGATTTCGAATAAGGGTAGTGTTGGTGTGTTCAGATATTATACATCATTAATTGGATTTAAACAATAAATAGGTACAAAATACTGTAATTAAATACTGATACATATATAAATAAATATACCATACTTTGTTAATACTATACTTATATACATATATTTATACATATACATACTTATAATATAAAACTAAAATAAATGAATAGGAGATAGTAAAAACTGTACTAATTGACAAGGGAAAAAAGAAAATAGAAGATTAACAGTTTGACAATGTGGAGGAGAGCTGAATGGAAAGATAGTGGTCTTTTAATAATCTTTTAAAGGCTGATAATGATTGTGCCTGTCTGATGGATATCGGCAGTGCATTCCATAGTCGAGCAGCTTGGACTGTAAATGATTTGTCATAAAAGGTGCTGGAATGCATTGGCATTTCCAATCTTAATTTCACCGATGACCTCAGCGATCTCGAATGTGTGTCATTGAGGAACTTAAAGCGTTCTTTTAAGTAAGGGGGAGTAGAAGGATTAAAGAGAATATGGAAAGCAAAGAAAGGATATGAGTATTCCGTCGAAGGCGAATTGGGAGCCACTTGAGCATGTTACGGAAATTTGAAACGTGATCATATTTGCGTAATCCAAATATGAATCTTTACAGCAATTTTGAAGACGTTCAAGCTTATCAAGTTGCTCCTCAGTGAGATCTAGATATTTTCGAAACTAAACTTTGTTTTAGTCTGATTGCGTTAAATTGTGTTGTTGAATCATGCGTTGAAGCGATCCTACTATTTACAGAGTAAATGTCCAAAAATCTTTTAGAACAAAAACATTTATTGTAACAACAGTTATACAAACTCATTTTTGTTTATACAAACGTATTTCATAGAACAAAAGCAAAAGTATTTGAGAAAACAACAAAGAGAATACATTCATAAAAAATTTCATGTTTTTTAAGACCATCCTAACTGCACTAATACCCTTAATGGTTAGTCTGCTCTTTTAGTGAGGCTGTTATTTGTTATTTCATAATTTTGGCATTTAACCTTCATTATTTTCAATAACCTTTAGTTCCATTTTGCTTAAATGCCATGTTTCAAAATAGTATACTGGGGCATTTACAGACAGTCATCTGATCTGAAACTACACAGAGTTTGTTCTAGAGTAACCAGATAATTGATAAACATAGTCATATAATCTTTTAGGTAGCAGAGCTTTGCTAATTTTAACATAAAATCGAATAAATATGGCGTTTCTATAGGTATAAAACTTAAGGTATAAAACTTTTAACAAAATCACGGTTGGCAAATTTACACATGATCCCTACAATTATGTTTGATGGCACAAAATAAAGTTATAATATTTTGGAAATCACTTTTAAACTTATATATTTTGTAGGTCAGATGGAAAAGTTTGTGGCGCTTGACTTAAATTCGGAAGGTATTGGGTTTAAATGTGCTAAAGTACGGACAGTTTTATGGTCGACCCATGGGCATTAGGTAACATTAAAAATCTCATTCAATTAATTCCTAAAAGTTATGGGAAGACGCCTTAATATGTAACAAGTTGGGACTCGGGTGCTAAATATGTAGTACTCTTATCGACTTAGAAGTTTGAAGTAGGAACAATTCATATGTAGATATGAGACATTAAAAGACGTGGTTGCAGATTGTAATGTGATGAAAGATTCACATATATCAATAAATAACTCAAAGAAGACATGATATAGAGACATCCTAAAATAGGACAGGTTGGAAGTATCCTTAAACCGAATAGCATGAAAAATTTATGTAAGTGAATAAAGCAAAAGAGACATGTCGGGTTCCAACCCCTTTGGCAAACAGGCGTGAGTCTGAAAGAATAAACTCATGTAACGTTATCCAATTTTAATATTAAAAAAATAAACTACCAGTATTCTATACTGATTAACCTTGTGAACTTGACATCGAACGTTTAAAAGTTGTCATACACCTACGAGCACTTTGAAAACAAACTACCTAAGTGGGTAAGTGTGCCGTAGCTCTTCCCTCGGAGCAATTATTTCGAGTCAAGTTTTACGTGAATGCAAGCTTGCCTGTTGAGTACTACGACCCAATTATTCTCGTTGACCCCGACTAATTACAAGACAGAGATAAACATCCAACATTTTTACTTGTGATGTTAGAAAAACTTACCTAGGTCATGTGTCTTTGTCATCGTCTTTGTCTTTTTTCATATTAATTTACCTTTTATTTTGGGCTGCTTTTTGGAGATGTTTTTGCTATTATCAGTCTTATTTTACTAGGAGACATGAAGAGGCTAGTTTTATTCGACTTTGTCTAATTGAACGTGTGTTTATCAGGTAACTATTTATTTATTTATTCATTTATTCTTAACAAAACTAATTTGTGTTGAACATTTAAATATAAACAAAAATACACAATATCATTAAATATAAACAACACTAATATACATTTGTGGATTATCAAAGTGTAAGCATTTATAATTTGCAATACGTGAATATTAATATAATGTCAAATGGGAAAAAAATAGTTATATCAATTAATAATAGAAAGTTATGTCAATTATTAATAGAAAATCCAATAATTTATATTATTACAAAAAAAATACTAATACTAGAAGTAAAGTCAAATATATTTCATTTGTGATAATTCTAATTATGTGAGGACAAAAAAGGTAAGTTATAGTTGAAAGACAGTATGGGTACGAAACTGTGAAGAAACCTACAATATTAGACACATTATTAATCGATGGGCCGGCAAAACAGCTATTTCACTCGGAGAATCAATAAAAGTGGTAGGAAAACATGTTTAACAAACAAGTATCAACAAAATAATATGTCAAAGTAATCTATACATTTTAAACAAAAATATTCTGTAAACTCCAAAATCCTATCGAGACTAATGTTGACAACAGATTTGGATAGTAATCTCGATTTCCATGAAAAATAATTAAACAAAATTTAGCTGAGAAAGCTGCCAGAAATAGGCCAAGCGCCGACCAATCACGTTTTTGAACTAAAGGTTGCTCGCGTGAAATAAGCACATCGATTACTAAGAGCCCTGTTTGGCATAAGATAACCCATCGGCCCCTATCATTCAAAAGTTTTAGACCCATGAATAGGAGATAATTAATCTATATTTTAATGTGTGTTTAGCTATATGTCTTATGTCATCATATGTCATTTGTCATACATGTTCTATGTTCGTTAAGTTTGTGTGATGTGACATCTTGAAATGTTGTGCATTTAGTAACAATTTAAGAGCTTTTTTAGGTACTGGTCGTAAAAATAATTAAGTACTTACTTTTCATTTACGATTAATTAATAACATTTAGCAACAAGATAAGAGTGGAAGATTCTCAAACTTCCCTGTTAAAAGATACTCTATCCGTTTTAGAGCTAAGATAAATTATTATCATTAAACCCTCTTGCGTCAGCCCTCCAAATATAATATACTTATAATTTTGTTATAAATAAAAAAAGTTCAATTACACTCTTTAATTTCTATAAAGTTCTGATATAATCTAAATACGCTATACAAATATCACATTACATTTATACAACTTAAAGTAATGTTGTATTTACAAAAATATTCATAAACATAAGTAAAATAAAATGTTATATTCTCGCAGGTACGAAAAATCAAAACATTTAAATGTCATATTTGTAATTACGACTGTCTAATTAAACATTCAGAAATGTCAGAGTTATTTTTATTCGCGTACTATGTAGATATGTAAAATTAATAAAATTGATGTCAGAAAAATTAAACGTGACGCATTTATTGTAACTATAAGTTCTGTTTTGCTATCACTAGGTTTGAGACCTAAATACTGTGCTATGAAAAGTGAAAAATATTTCATTTCATTTCCTACATACATACATAGACTCACGCCTGTTTCCGGAAGGGGTAGGTAGAGACTACGGAACGCAATTTACATATCTTGACATATCTCTCTTGCTTCATGCTCTCTCATCAAATTTCTCATGCAGCTCTTCGGTTAAGGGTACTTCTAAACTGTCCATTTTTAGGATGGATTTCACCCTCAAGTCTCGTTTCCCAGGAACGCTAAAAGCAGCTAACGGAAAGCAATTGTATAGTTTCGCAACTTTATACACAAACTAAAATAGAAATACTCGTCATAATTATCATCAAGACTATAACAATAAATTATATAGCCAGTTCACCACTGGTGCACCTGTAAATTACAGATTACGACCAAATTATAATTATTACGTTCAGTAATGTTGCCAATGTCGACTTCTATTAAATTATTTTGACTCAATGTTATTCTCTGTGAAAGAGCAATTAAGATGGTGAGGCTATCACGTCATGGAAAGTACCTTGAAAGGATTAACGATTTGCTTCCTATTTCATAGCAAAATGGCCTTTTGGTTTGCTAAGATATTTACTTAAGTAGCACATTATTATATTTGTAATTTCTGCAAGGGATGAAGAAAGAATTAGTTCGATTTAAAATTTGTCATATAGATATGTGAATATATCAGGTTCGAGCTCTGTTAGTGTAGTATCTTAACTTTACATTAACACTTAACAGCATTTCGACTACAGTATAGCAAGACTAGTTTTATACACATCTCTTTGATTTGTATAATACTAGTCTCGCTATATTCCACTTACATTCAGCTACGAATTTTGACCCACCTATTGATCCCATACGTGCAGACCACTTAAAACTCGAAGCGAACTAAATCAGATGTATATCGCAGGTCTTATTAAATGCTTGATACGTCGATCTACCTGAAAATGTTCTAACAAAATCTATTTTAAAACTTTTTATATTTTGGAATAACAAAGTCAAAAGTCTCATATCATGGATAGTTCAATTTTAAATAATACATTTTTGATTGACAGTTGTATCTTAAACCTTATTCAACCCTCCATCGATCACAGACTCCCGTGCAGATCGACTCGCTCTGCAGAAATAACTGTCCATCACGTCGGAGTTCATATAAAAGTGAAACTTGGAACGTATGGGATAAACGTTCGGGTTGAAACATATACTTACATAGCTATATTAAACATGTAAAAATCTGTATGAAACGTTTCAACAGTTTAACTAATATTGAAGACTATTCAGCTGAAATTATTTTTATGAAGGCAGACTGACTGACTGTATTCTATGAACATATAATTAACTTAAACCCGTAAATATCCAAATTTCATATGTATATTATTACGTGCAACTAACTACAAAAAAAAAAATCAGTGCAGTTCACGATGCTTAGGGTTTTATTGCCCCAACGAGCAAAAAAGTCCTGTTAAAAACTATCACATAGAAGTTCGGCATCAGGAAAGTTGCGGTTTTCTACCTTAGTGCAAGCTTAGTACCCCAAAAATCATGTTGAGCGGATGAAACGGACTCAGAGAGGGAAAGCTATAATGTGAAAGTATTAAATAGAATTCCATTATTATATCCTGTGTAGTTGGATAGTCTCAAGTCAGTCTGGTCAATATTATTAAAAATATAACTTATGCTGTCCCACTGCAACAGAAAGGTCCCCTTAACACACTCCAATCATATCTATCTTGCGCCCAATTGGGCTAGTCTAGATCATTACCTCACGATCTTTGCTCATCGGGTAGGATGCATCCAGAAAACGTAGCCCACCCAATCCCACTTTAGATTGGCAGTCTCTCTTCCTAAATCAGGAAAAACAGTACTGATAAAATTTCATTAAATGCATTTCAGTTCCTCTTGCAACTATTTGCCTAATTTGTAACCTACTATAATCCTATGCTTTCCGCAAGCCTATGAATTTCTCACCATTTTTCCTAAAGTTCATTGTTCGCAATTGCTGCCTAATTGTCGTTTTGGGCCCGAGAATTACCGTCCAACAGAGACCATCGTAATATTTTACTTGTGCGTCCAATAGCTGGAACAAATTGGTGTTTGTGGACTTCACATTCATCCAAATTTAGGAAAGGACAGAGGTAGTTTTGTTTGGTTTTGAATTGCCCATTTGCTGGCCCGTAATACAAAGAAATAAAGAAGAAGGAAATAAACATATTACATGAAAATATTTGTAGGCATAAAGTTACATAGATAAAATAGCGTATTTTCTATTTTGCAGCTGATGAAACATGTACCCGATGGACATAATTAGCAAAACAACAACAATATTTGGATAATACAAAGTGTTAAACAAAATTAAATTACCGGGTTCTTATCGTGTACAATTAATTTCTTAAAGGAATACATACCTATTTGTTTCCGACTTTCGCTCATTTTGCACCGAGCGTGGTCGCGGAAAGACTGTCTTCTTAAGTTAAATTAAGACCCGCTTATTTATTTTTTATGATAAATACAAATCGCGGAAGTTTAAAATCGATTAATAAATAGTGTTGTCTCTTGTGGAAATCGAACGCACAACACTCGGCGCAGTATCAAACGGCGAAGAACCGCCAATCAACTTTTTCTCTATCTCTTAGTCGTTGTTTATTGAATATTTGCTCTGCCTAGTCTGAGATTACTTGACCACGTGTATGATGTATTCCTGGAACAAAGCCAATATAAACATTCCAGCAACACAATATCTTTCAATAATACCCTCATACTTTCAATGTAATAAGCGACCTAATTATATAGGGTGATGTAGGTACATCGGCATCGGGCCGGAAAAAATATCGTTTCACTAGGTTAATCGATTCGCCATTCACGCGTAGTAATTAAGCCACCATACCCTTCTGTTCTGATTGCGTTGTTTTTTCTTTGGAGGTTTTAATAGCTGTTTGCTATAGAGTTGAAGCTTTCCACTTTCAAAATAAAACGACAAATATTAAAGAAAGACTGGCTAAAACGAATTATCAATACTGATAACAAGAATCGTGTCAAGAAAAGTGTCGCCGTCGACGGACACGTCTGGGAGGACATCATCATAGTCTCGGGTAATAGTGTGGATTTCAATAGGGCATTTATAGCGCAAAAGAAATGCATAAGGGCTTTAAATGGCCTAAAACCGGGTGATTCATGCAGACCAATATTCAAAAACTGAATTTGTTACCTTTGCCGTCTCTCATTTATTAAATATGTATGTTTGTGTACCAGAATAAAGAATTGTTTAAAACAGCAGATGAAGTGCATTGCCGAAATAGAAGAGATCCTTTTAGATTGGTATTAAATGATACCCCGAGACTTACCAAGTATAACAAAAGCTCCCCCCGTGGAACTAGATCCGTGCAGACGTCTTAAACAAAGGGCGCGTTAAAATCTGGCAAGCCGTATTGTTGATTGTCATCATAGTATTAAATAAGAATGGAAACCTGTAGTGTAGTGCAAAAGTTCTTTATTGGAATTCTACTGTGATAAGGAAGATTATTCTTCCATCAGTTTTCATGTGATGTAGAAATAAACAACCAAAACTTTGACGTGAAAATAATAAGGCATGCATGTTCAAGGTCAACGTCGTTGGATGAAAGAGAAACCACGATAAAACAAACTCACAGAGACCATCTGAACGATGTTTTTGCTGAAAGAATAACTGTAAGAATACAAAATATTTTAAGTCTTATGCCGCAGTGAATAAAGAACACTTTGCTACGAACAGAAACATCTATATCACAGCAGTCACAAAGCCTCAAAAATCCTCTTTACACTGTTAGATATCAAAATTCACAGAAAAGGTTTTGTTTTCATAAGCCATCTCTGGTGTTAAAAAGGCCGCGGTGTTTTTCATTTAACCGTCGAAGTGAAATGTGGTCGAAACATTAGTGGAGTTAGATGCGAAGCGATCGTTATGAGGCCCTAGTGACCCGTTAAACGTTGTGCGGTCCCCCTTTTTAGCATTTGAAGGGTTGGCCTATTGAGCCTGACAGGTATGAATGCTGAAAAAAAAATAACTCTTTACATAATTTTTTTTAATAGAATAGAAGGATCGACGACACTTGTTGTTGTACCAACACGTTAATGAAAACATTATACTTATTTTTGCTCAGTCGCGTAGAAAATATTAATATTCTTTTTGTTTTATCAATAGTAAGTAGCGGTTAGAGTACAGTAAAATTGGACATTGTAGTATTTTTTGCCTGAATTTTCCCAAAGAGCTAGAACTGGGTATGGCTATTTACATTTTCATCGCTCACGTTTAGGTTTCAATTAATAAGAGACAAAGAGTAGATGTGTATAAAGCATCGAATAAGGTAGAATGGCAATTAATGTTGTCTCTTTCTTATTATTTACAATTCATTTACTTCGAACGTCTAAACATCGGGCATTGGAACCTCAGGTTGCAAGTGGCCTGAAGATAGCAAAACATACTGTTACGAATTGAAAATAACGCCATCTATCAGTGAATGGGAGAACTACATGAGATTAGATGTATCGGTTGTTTAAGGCTGTTTCATCTATCCTCTAATAGATGGCGTAGGTGTAAATAGAACATTTACGCAATTCTAGAAACACCTTACACGTTTCCAGAAATATCGTGAGTCGTCTCGAAAAGCCTAGTGATGTTATCCGGCCAATATAAATAGAGCGAGACAGGACAGTTCAATTGAATACGGAAAGCGATCAACATCAAGCGAAGGAAATAAGTCGGAAGTGTTTAGTGTTGTTCTAGTGGTGTGAATAGTGTGTTTTATTAGTGAAGTGAAAATTAAGTGTGTGTATCTAGTGTTATTGTGTTAGTGAATAAAGTGCAGTTTTTCTGGCATAGTGTATATAATTTATCACGAACCCCAGCTCGTAACAAATTGGTGTCAGAAGAAAGGCATAAATTATGCCGGTTATGCCGAAGGAAGAAACTGACGGAGTGCGTACCAGGAACCAGCGCCAGCAAGACCTGGACCAGAGACGCTTCGGAGACGTTCCTTCTCCATCGTCTGGTAGATTAGGCGACTCCGCGGCTGCAGTGGAGCCTGCAAGCGCAAACTCCATGGCGGTGCCCGACATCGCGGCTCTGATGGCGTTCATGCAGGAGCAGGCCCGCTGTCAAGAGGAGCACGCGCGCCGCATGGAAGAACAGCGACAGCGCGACAAGGAGGAGCAGGCTCGCCGTCAAGAGGAGCAGGACCGCCGTCAAGAGGAGCAGGCTCGCCGTCAAGAGGAGCACGCGCGCCGCCTAGAGGAACAGCTGCAGCGCGACAAGGACGAGCAGGCTCGCCGTCAAGAGGAGCAGGACCGCCGTCAAGAGGAGCAGGCTCGCCGTCAAGAGGAGCACGCGCGCCGCCTAGAGGAACAGCTGCAGCGCGACAGGGAGGAGCACGCCCGCCGTCTGGAGGAACAGCTGGTGCTCATGAAAGACCTCAGCGCCACAGTGGGGAAGGACTTGAAGGCGGTCAAGGAGGAACTTCAGCAGCACGAGGCCCGTATCAGCGACGTAGAGATGCTCGTGCACGACAAGCTTGAGACTCGCGTCGCCTCTATAGAGAAGCGTGTACATGACCACCACGAGACCTGTGTTGCTGAAGTGGAGAAGAAATTGCGTGGGCTCGAAGTAACACCAGCGGCTGTAGCGCCCTCACCTCGTGGATTTAAGGTTCCACCATTTGATGGCTCGTCATCATGGTCTGCATACAAGATCCAGTTCGAGGCTGTGATGCGATTGAATGGGTGGACCAAAGAACAGGCCTTAACCGCCCTAACCTTGGGCCTTCGCGACCGGGCCTTGACAGTGTTGGAGGCACTCGGGCAAGACGTCACCTACGAAAAGCTCCTGGAGGCGCTGGAGGCGAGATACGGTGATGCGCACCTTGAACACGTTTATCGTGCTCAGCTGAAGGACAGGACACAACGCACCGGAGAAACTCTGCAGCAGTGGGCTCTAGAGGTGGAAAAGCTAGTCAGGAAGGCATACCAGTCGTCGCCTGCGCTTATTGACGGGAACCTCGTACAGGCGTTTACGGATGGGATCCGGGACCTGGAGGTAAGAGCAGCAGTGAGGCTTGGGCACTTCAAGAACCTCAAGGACGCTCTAGCCCACGCTCTGGAGGTGGAAGCAGTGCGACGCGACGATCGAGGTCACCGCATCAGGGAAGTTGTGTCGTCACCTCGGTGCTACAACTGCGGAGAAAGAGGCCATATCCGCTTGAGCTGCCCAAAGCGTAGGCAGCCTGGTGACACCCTGTCTCCACCAAAGGGGTCGCCTGATGTGCCTGCCAGGCAGCGAGAGCAGGGAAACGAGTAGAAGCCAGGACTGCGGGGCGGGTGCTGGCTGGTAATGGAAGAGCCCCAAGTATCTCGATCTCGCAATCATGCGACGGGAACAGCCTGATCATCGAAGGCGAAATTAACAGAACACCATGCAAGCTGACATTGGACACGGGTGCTTCTTGGACAGTCGTCGGTTTCCATCTGGCAAGACTGGTTCTTCGGGGCTGCTTCAGGAACAATGAATGTGTGAATCTGAGAACAGCTACCGGTCAGCACATAACCGTCCGAGGTGAAATGGAGGTGGATCTGAAGCTAGGCAACAAAATTTACAGTCACAAGGTCATCGTGGCCGATATAGTGGACGACTGCATCTTGGGCCTAGACTTCATGCGGAAGTATCGCTGCGAGATCGATGTTAACCAGGGAGTCTTGAAGTGTGGCTCGGAAGAAGTCTTCATGGAAGGTGCAACTTCAGGAAAAGTGTACTGCCTGAAGAATGTCATTCTTCACCCGCGGTCGGAAACGGTTGTACCAGTTTGTCTACCAGGGAATTCTGGTCGAGGGAACCGCTGCGTACTAATCGAAGGCCTAGAGAAAGAGGCCTCGTGGAAGATTGCACGAACGTTGGTAAGGGGTACCAAAGTTTCATCAGTACGCGCACTGAATGCAAGTGACAAGGAAGTGTCGCTCAAGAAAGGGACGGAATTGGGCACCTATGAAGGAGCGGCTTGGATGCGTAGATGTCAAGAGCAACCTACCAGCGCCAAGGTTCAGGGTGCACGATTCGACGTGTCTTCACTTTTGGAGGACTGCCAAAGTACCCTGTCGGAGGAAGAGAAGACCGAGGCTCAGAAGATGTTGAACCGGTTCGCGGATATTTTCTCGACCAGTGATGCCGACATAGGGAAGACAGCACTAGTCCAGCACAAAATAAACACGGGAAGTGAAGCACCGATTCGCCAGCGACCAAGACGTGTGCCAGTAGCACGGGAACGTGAAGTGGAAGCTATGATCGACGGTATGGTGAACGAAGGCGTAATCGAGCCTTCGTCCAGCCCGTGGTGCTCTCCGGTTGTCCTAGTTAAGAAGAAGGATGGCAGCATGCGCTTCTGTGTAGACTACCGCCGATTGAATGACATCACGAAGAAGGACAGCTACCCGCTGCCAAGGATCGATGACACACTGGATACGCTGACGGGGATGAAGTGGTTTTCTACCTTAGACCTAAAAAGTGGCTACTGGCAGGTGGAAATAGCTCCTCGAGACAAAGAGAAGACGGCATTCTCCACAGGCAAAGGACTGTGGCAATTTAACGTCATGCCCTTTGGATTGTGCAACGCTCCGGCTACTTTTGAGAGACTGATGGAGCGAGTGCTTATGGGAATGATTGGAGACGCCTGCTTGGTCTACCTGGATGACATCATCATCGTGGGGCACACCTTCCAGGATCACCTTCGAAACTTGGAGCAAGTGCTGTCAAAGATACGAGGAGCTAATTTGAAGCTGAGTCCGAAGAAATACGCGTTATTCAGACGGCAAGTGAACTTTCTAGGACATGTGGTCTCGGAGAATGGTACTCAAACTGACCCGGATAAGATCATTGCCGTGAAGGAGTGGCCAGTCCCAGAGAACAAAACGCAGGTCAGAGCATTCCTCGGATTATGCTCCTACTATCGACGGTTTGTGAAGAACTTTGCTGACATTGCTCGACCTCTTCATAAGCTCACCGAAGACAGAGTGCAGTTCTGTTGGAACGAGAGCTGTGACGTTGCATTCCAGAAGCTTAAGGAACATCTGTGTACTGCACCTATTCTAGGCTACCCTGACAATGAGCATGAATTCATAGTTGACACAGATGCCAGTAACACCGGAATTGGCGGCGTGCTGTCACAGAAGAAGGCTGATCAAGAAGTTGTTATAGCATACTTCAGCAAGACCTTATCCAAACCCGAAAGAAACTACTGCGTCACCAGGCGGGAACTCTTGGCTGTAGTAAAGACGTTGCAGCATTTCAACAAATACTTGTTGGGCCGTAAATTCCACCTGCGAACCGACCATGCAGCGCTGAAATGGCTACTTCAATTTAAGGACCCAGAAGGACAAGTAGCTAGATGGATTGAACTACTGCAAGAGTTTGATTTTGTAATACAACATCGCAGCGGCAAGTCCCATGGTAACGCAGATGCCCTATCGCGTAGGCCGTGTCCCGACCAGTGCAAGCACTGTAGCCGACAGGAAGCAAAGCAGGCAGCGCTAGTGAGGATGTTAAAGACGGATCTAAGCGACGAATGGAGAGAAGCTTTGCAGAGTGCTCAGCGAGATGACAAGGATGTACAGCCGATTCTTGAATGGAAGAAATCAGATGCGCCTAGGCCCAAATGGAGTGATATCGCAGCAATGAGCCCCATCACCAAGAGTTATTGGGCACAGTGGGAAAGCTTGGTCGTCCAGGATGGAGTTCTGTGCCGCAAATGGGAAAACGCTCGCGGTAACCAGTGCCATTTGCAAATGGTAGTGCCCAAAACTAAGGTGCCGGAAGTCTTGCAGCTCTATCACAATGGTGCTTCGGGAGGTCACATGGGAGTTAAGAAGACCCTTACTAAGATCCGGGAGCGGTTTTATTGGCTCCACTGTCGAGATGACGTCGAGGATTGGTGCCGCAAATGCACAAGTTGTGCGGCTGTCAAGGGGCCACATACTCGAAGCAGAGGTGCATTAAAGGTGTACAATGTGGGAGCTCCATGGGAGCGCATAGCGTTGGATGTCGCTGGGCCGTTTCCTGAGAGCAAGGACGGAAACAAATACTTCTTGGTTGTGATGGATTACTTCACGAAGTGGCCTGAAGTGTTTGCAATCCCAAATCAAGAAGCTACCACAGTGGCCCATAAGCTGGTGCATGAAGTCTTTTGTCGATTCGGGGTACCCTTGGAAATCCACAGCGATCAAGGCCGGAACTTCGAATCTGAGGTGTTCAAGGAGACTTGTCGCGTAATGGGTGCACATAAAACCAGGACCGCGGCTTATCATCCGCAATCAGATGGCATGGTTGAACGGTTTAACCAATCACTGGAAAGGTACCTGGCGAAAGTCGTGGAGAGCAAACAAAGAGATTGGGACAAGCACATCCAACCATTTCTCCTATCATATCGCAGTGCGGTCCACGAAGCTACAGGAGTAACACTAGCTTTTGCCAATTTCGGTAGAGAGCTCCGTTTACCTGCAGACCTTATCACCGGTATACCACCAGAATCTCCACACAATATAACGGATTACGCAACCGAGCTACGCAACAGGATGAACGACGTATACGAGCACATCAGGGAATCTGGACAACAGATGTCTGAGAAGATGAAGACTCGCTACGACCGGAAGGCAAACAAGAAAGGCTTCGATGAGGGATCATTGGTGTGGCTTCATAACCCAGTACGAAGCAAAGGAAAATCGCCTAAGTTGCAAGCCAGATGGGACGGGCCATATCGCATAATTACCAGGATGAACGACGTCACCTATCGAATCCAGAAGGGGTCGCGAGGTGCACCGAAGATAGTTCATGTGGACCGGTTGGCTCGTTACTATGGGTCTAACGATGTTCGAGACGAACACGTTTAAGAGGGAGGCCGTGTTACGAATTGAAAATAACGCCATCTATCAGTGAATGGGAGAACTACATGAGATTAGATGTATCGGTTGTTTAAGGCTGTTTCATCTATCCTCTAATAGATGGCGTAGGTGTAAATAGAACATTTACGCAATTCTAGAAACACCTTACACGTTTCCAGAAATATCGTGAGTCGTCTCGAAAAGCCTAGTGATGTTATCCGGCCAGTATAAATAGAGCGAGAGCGCGCGAGACAGGACAGTTCAATTGAATACGGAAAGCGATCAACATCAAGCGAAGGAAATAAGTCGGAAGTGTTTAGTGTTGTTCTAGTGGTGTGAATAGTGTGTTTTATTAGTGAAGTGAAAATTAAGTGTGTGTATCTAGTGTTATTGTGTTAGTGAATAAAGTGCAGTTTTTCTGGCATAGTGTATATAATTTATCACGAACCCCAGCTCGTAACAATACTTTAACGCTTCTTGTGTGTTGGAAAAGATAACCTACTGGTTGACTTATAATTATTTATGGTAAATATTTGACCACCTATCATGTTTCTTATTCTTTTGATGAATCGTCAAAATGTTTGTACGCGCATAACTGCCAAACTACTGCACCAAATTGGATAAATCTTTCTTTTTTGAATATTTTATCGTCAAAAGAAGGTTTAAATTAAAAACATAGGTATTTAAAAAAAAATCGCGGTACGCATTTCGTCGGGTCAGTGAATATATTTTATATATATTAACAGAAAATCCTTTTTGGTAAAAATAAACGTTTATGGCAGACGAAAAAAATGTGTTTATAAATTGTTTCAAAATAAAGTTAAACCTAGAAATAATTTATTTATTTATATTACAACAAAACATTTTCAAACATGCCCCAAACATTTTTTTCAAACCCAGCAACCATTTTCAATATTTGTGTTTTCCAACGAATATGAAAATCTTAATATATAAAATTCTTACGTTACTGACTGACTGACAGACACGCTATAGCCGAAACTATTGGGCGCAGGAATAAAAAACAAACTGTAGTGATGAAAAGATTTTGACACAAATTGTGTCAAAATCTTCAATTCTTGGATTATTTTCTGTCACTACAGTGACAGAAATTAATCCAATGTTTTTAAGTGTGTACGCATGGCTGACTTATTCGAAACTGTGAGGATTTTGTATTTAGGGCGCGAAATAACTGATAAATAATCTTTTAAATTCTTAAATGCAGATTATACACTGGAACTGAACTTTGGGCTCATTACACAAAGATTGGCTGTAAGTAAGAATTTTACCTGATCAACAGTGGCACAATTATGTTCTTGTAGAAGAACATAGGGTTATAATCAGAACATGTGCATATTTTGTTTGGCCCTGAAGAAGTTTATAGTCTGTATAATAGTGATCTACAAGGCTGAAAGGCCGGACAACAAAAATACTTAAATTAAGGGTCATAGAGGAGACGGGTATGGTTGTCACAGCGGCCACAAGTCTCACTCCTGCCACGCTGGTTTTCTATTATGGCCTCTGTGACAACCAACCCGTGTGACAACGATAACCTGTCTCCGCTAATGGAAGCTCAAGGCGAAGCAAATACTATTACATATTTTTAAACAATTTAATTATTGTAGTTTAATAATTTATAATTTAATAATTTATTAAGGCGGCGATAGCCGAGTGGATATACCAACAGACTGCCATGCAGAGGGTATCGGGTTCGAATCCACGGCGCGCACCAATGACTTTTCGAAGTTATGTGCGTATTGAATGGTTAATTATCGCTTGTCCCGTGCCTCGGAGAGCACGTTAAGCCGTCGGTCCCGGTTGTCATGAACATCTTTGACAATCGTTACAGGGCGTCAGTACCTTCTAAATAAACTGACACTAGTCTAAACCATGGAATATCGCTATCCCTTCGGGTTTTTTTTTTTTTTTTTTTTTTTTTCCTTCGGGCTGCGGAGGTCAGACAGGCAAGTCGCTCCGTGGAAAAGCTAATATTCAGCCAAATCCGGTTAGACTAGAAAGCGGACCCCAGATTGAAACTGGGATAACGCTAAGAGGATGATGAGTTTAATATAGGAAGGATTTCAGTAGAATCATAATAATAATAATACACTGTCCTAGATGTATGAATTCGAATTATTGAATGAATTTGAATTCTTTGTGAAACTACAGGAGGCTTGATTTTTATGTCTTTGTATTAAGGTGTGTTATTTTACAAACGACGTCATTAAGCCTGTAGTGAAATATCTTATATCACAAAAGAAATAATTATGTTCTAAAAATACAGTAACGAGACAAAATAAAAACTTGATAAAATGAAGACGCAATTATAAAACCGCAAGCCCTACATTCTAAAAGCAGAATGTCTACAGTCACTTATATCGCAAAGTCACCGCAATAAATACACAAGAAATCCAAGCTGCAATAAAGCCATTATAACTTTCCACAACTCAGCAATCGTGATGAAAACATGTAATAACTAATAACAATTAAATCATAAAATATCTTGTATAAGCCATATTTACTGCTAAGCGCTGTTGAAACTTTACTCCCGAGTTTTACAACCCTCGAGCATCAAAGTACCCGTGACGAGAACTGTAAATATCAGAAAACATCACGTAAAGAATTATTACACTATATACTTGCGGCAATTTTTAGCAGAATGGCCGAGTGATGTAACTTGCTTATATTTTTTAGATACAAACGAAATGTAATAGCTTTAGAGCGGTTTCAGACTAGCATTTTATACGCGCGTATAAGCTTGTTTTTGGAAGCACATGTAGGAGTGTATAGCCACTCCTTTTGGCACACGCGCAACTCGTACGAGCGTTGACGCGCTTCTAACCTCGTATAAGCGCGCTCGCGCGCTCACTTTTCTCGCCCACGTTTTGAGC
Organism: Euclidia mi; assembly: GCA_944739405.2. NCBI lineage: Eukaryota > Metazoa > Arthropoda > Insecta > Lepidoptera > Erebidae > Euclidia > Euclidia mi. The sequence goes on along the minus strand of OX123191.2, from coordinate 25,336,416 downwards.
GAACTCGCCTACATATGCTTGTTTACTCGAGTCCGATTTTTTTGATGCGCGTAATGTAGCGCGCGTGTTAGCACGTATACTGAAACAACCGAATACGCGCAGAAAAATACGCTAATCTGAAACCGGCCTTAACTTATCACGAATATACAATGTATATGCTAATGTCGTTAAGGATTTTCTTATTTCTTTGTTTTTGTGCTAATATATAACTACCTAATGAACATTATCAAGTTAATTGACATTGAAACAAACCTTTCAATGTCAATTAACTTGATAATGTTCATTAGGTAGTTATACCAGTGGGAGAAAGAGGAATATTTTTCAGTCTAATAACAAAAATGTCTCGTAACTACTGTTTTATAGCTGAGAGTTATATTTGAGGGTTGGTGATCAACTTAATTGTGTATAAGTTAAGTTTGTCAAATACTTAGTAAAATGGAACTCAAACTTTATGTTAGCAATAAATAGCAATATTTAGAAAAATCAACGATATTCAAGTAAATATCATCACTACATTGTAACGTATGTCCGGTACTTACCGCGTTGTGTCACAGTACCGCCCATACGCTCGGCCAATCAGAGAAAGCCATCGTCCGCACTCGCAAAGCCTGACCAAATATGGTCATAAATGGACTCTCAGCCTGATGGAGGGCCCGATATATAAAGGGGCCGACAGAGAGGCCGTTACCGCTACTCTACACTAACCTACTACCGCTACTAAATTCTATACCACTATATCTATAATTATACTACTTCATACGTGTATCCTGGTCCCAGCTGTGGGTAAGTTAATACATTTACTGCGTTAGCGTACTGCCCATCTCTCTACCTGCTAGCTGAGGCCGGCTGACGTCGCCTGCCTGACTCTATTGGTTGTGGCTCTCCTAATGCTGCTTTCCTTCAGGTTCCAGGTTCACCTTAAGACTTCGGCTACGCTCCTAGACCGCTACACTTTCCTGCATCGCCTTCGGCGTCACCTTTGCAGAAGAGTCTGGCCTGCCCTGCTCATCGTACTCGCACCGCCGGTGTCTGCCAGCTGAGCCAACGTCAGCGAGGGCCTGCACCGCTACGCGCAGCCTTCGAGTAGCCTGCCTACACACTACCGGAGGGAACAGCGTGGGAGACTGCAGCCCTTAGTGTTCAGGCCAGTGTCGTGTTGTTGGTCGGTCATACTCATGGCAAGGGAAGTGAGACAATACTGCAATAAACGCTTCTAGAACCTCTACTGCGTTTCTATACTACAGAACCCGTTACAGTGGCGCCCAACGTGGGTTATTGTCTCGCTTTCCGTGCTCGAGTTCTCATCTAGCAGGTCTCCATCATTGTAAGCGAGCAGGTGCGGCTACAGCGAACCGGTACGTATTGCTATACTAATTGTCTACCTTTTAGTGTAACTACCTACTACGTACTAGTTCGCAATTTAGAATCTAACGTTTTTTCTAATTAGTCCTAACGGTCGAACTTTTACGCCTAATCGTAAAGTAGGCCATTTGTAAGGGTGGAACGCTTGCGCACTAAGTGTAGTGTGTAGTGTATACTTACGCGGTTATTCATACACCATGGGCTCACACCCCATAAAATACTTCCTGCTAAACAAGAACGAGTTAGCTTACGAGGTCGCGATTAGAGGTGAGGAGCCGGCTACCTCTGTCCTAGGTCTGCGGAAGCAGCTCCCTAAATTACTGGAAGCCATTCCAAATGATGACATTTGAGTCGGGTCTAGCCGTAGCGGTAGACTTCGAGGGCGCTAGCGAGGCCGTCTCTGAGCTGGCCAAGCGAGTAAATTTATTAACCAATTCCTACGACGCGAAGCTAGCTAGGAGGTCTACCGCACTTAACAACCACTTTTTCCATAGACTCCGTAAGATGGAACGTCCTACGGCGTATTCAAAACGAATAACCGAATTGTGCTGCCGGTTCGACAAGCTCTCGGTGGAGCTGTCCGCCATTGGACAATCAGGTGTTCGCTCAGCTGATGCTGTGGCTGAGGCCCAACCTGCGCCGTCTACCTCGACGCAGGCAGGGTTAGCCCCAGTATTGCATTGCGAGCATTTGAGAGTTAGCGAACTGTCTAAGCTAAAATACGACGGTACGGGATGCGTCCGAGCGTTCCTACAACGCGTAACCGAATTCCAAATCGCGCGTAATCTACCTTCCACTAAAATTTTATCATATGCCTCCGAAATTTTCACCGGTAACGCACTTCACTGGTACCGCGGCCTAAAAGAATATTTCAATACATGGGAAGAACTCACCACTAAATTAATAGAAGATCTCACACTCAAGGTGCTACCGAAACTATAATAATTTATCTCTCGATAATAAATCAGCTGTTCGCTAGGCTGTCACCGTCAAAGCGATTGTCCGAACGCGAAAAGTTAGACATCCTATTGCATAACATACGTCCATGCTACTCACTAGTGCTAGCTCCGTCAATATCTTCAATAGACAGTATAGCAACACTGCAGACGTTATGTTTAAACTACGAACGGATGAAATGTTTGAACTCTCAATTCCGCGAACCGTATTATAATAACGACACGTTGGCACCAGACCTAGCTTACAGTCACAAACCTAATAACCGAGCGCGTAATAATTCCTACAATAATTATCCCGTTGCTACTATAGAGGGTACGTCCGAATACACCGAGAACAACGAACCTAGCAAACCTAAGTCTAAACCTAGCTCTGTCGCTCTAGTCACGTCCAAGTACTGCCCGCGCTGCCGTGTCAATGATCACAGTTTGAATGAATGCAAACGCGATCGCTTCGCAATTTGCTTCAAGTGCGGCCGTAGGGATGTGACATTCCCTAACTGCCCGAACTGTAAATCGTCGAAACCAAAAAACTAGTTGGTCAGGATCGGGGCGTATCAAAATCTAAATTAGGTTCTACAACCTATTCGACCAATTTTGACAAAGATGATTGGAGAAATTGGCTAAACACTCTAAAAGTGTATTTCTCAAGTTATTCCGTCGCCTCGATCCTGGATAATAAACCTAAAAATGACCTACGGCCCTATGTTAACGTAACGATTAACAGTTTACCTATTTGTGGATTGCTCGATTCCGGTTCAGCCATTACAATTTTAGGTAACAACTCCCATCTGGAGGTAATTACTAAAACCGGGTTAGAAATACAGCAGTGTCACAACACTAATTCCATTCGGACCGCGAATGGAAATATATTGTTGCCGCGCGGTTTTATCAACTTACCCACTACTTTTAATAATCAAACCCACTTATTGAAAGCTAATATTATTCCAGAAGTTACAAGTAATTTAATTTTAGGCATCGATTTCTGGAAACTATTCAAATTATTGCCTAAGCATATCGCATCCGTATGCATGTCTAAAACATTGCCGTGTAGTGTGTTAAGTGAAAATAAGCCGAGTAACACGAACGTATTGCAATCTTTTAGTGAGTTGAGTGAGTCACAACAAAGAACGGCTAAGTTAATTATAAAGCAATACGAGTCGATTTCTACTGAAAAAACCAACCAACACTGGCGATTCTGCGCCGATACGCCAAAGATATTATAGGTTACCGCCGGCGAAATTAAAAATAATTATTGACGAATTAGACGAAATGCTTGCATTGGGAGTGGTAGAAAAATGCGAAAGTCCGTGGTCGTCACCGATTTTACTAACGCCTAAGAAGGACGGTAAACTAAGGTTTTGTTTAGATAGTCGGAAACTTAATTCTATTACTAAAAAAGACGCGTACAAACTACCTTACGTATCCGAAATTTTAGACAACCTTAGGAACGCTAGATATCTAAGTAGTATAGACTTATCTAAGTCCTTTTGGCAGACGCCTCTTCGCGAATGTGATCGTGATAAGACTGCGTTCTATGTGCCTACTAGAGGAACATTTAGATTTGTGACTATGCCGTTTGGTTTAACGAATGCGCCTGCGACACAACAGCGTTTGGTGGATCACTTGTTTACGAACAGTCCTGAGTTCGAAAACTCTGTATTCGTTTTTTAGATGATATCGTGCTTATATCGCCATCTTTTAATGCTCATGTGTCACTATTAAATAAAGTATACGAAATATTAAAATCGGCCAACCTTACCATTAACTTGGAAAAATCTAAATTCTTCCGTGATGAATTGAAGTACTTGGGCTACGTAGTAAACTCTAAAAGATTACAAGTAGACCCATGTAAGGTGGAAGCCATTCTTCAATATGCTACGCCTAAGAATAAAAAAGAAGTCAAAAGGTTCTTAGGCATTGCATCATGGTATCGGCGATTTATACCTAATTTTAGTACTATTGCCGGTCCTCTGAACAAACTTACCTCTACCGGTAAGAAAGCCGCACCATTTCAGTGGTCGGTGGAAGCTGACGACTCGTTTGGTAAACTAACACAATTGTTTAGCTCTGCACCAATATTATCGTGTCCCGATTACGAGAAACCTTTTCAAGTTCACACAGATGCGAGTGCGAGCGGCATCGGTGGGTTACTTACACAAGAAATAGATGGCGTGGAACTACCTATCGCTTACATGAGTAGGTCACTAAATGCACAGGAACAAAACTACAGTGTAACAGAACGGGAGACATTAGCAGTTCTAACAGCCCTCGAATATTGGCGCTGTTATTTAGATAACGGGTTAAAGTTTGTTCTGTATACTGACCATTCCGCACTGAAATGGTTCCTAAGCTTGAGCAACACGACTGGTAGATTAGCTCGGTGGTCGGTTCGTCTGTCAGCCTTCAACTTCGAAATAAAGCATCGGCGCGGTGCGGATAATATTATAGCCGATGCGTTATCACGATCCCTACCTGTAAATATAATTAACGCGAATAATAATAACGTGAATGACCCTAATGTTAACACTGATCAATGGTATTCAGCCACCTACAATGGTTGTTTATCTTCGCCTAATGACTATCCAGACTATTCTATTAAAAATAATAAATTGTATCGTTTGATTAAATCTAGGTGTATGCTACGTAAGGAGTTCGAATGGAAAGAAGTACTACCTTCTTCTGATCGAAATAATGCCATATTAGAGAACCATGCCGAACCCACTTCTGGGCATTTCGGTATATTTAAAACTTACAAGCGCTTAGCACTGCGTTACTATTGGCCCAAAATGCGCGATGACGTAGTTAAGTTCATAAATTCTTGCGACACTTGTATCTCGCACAAACATCAGAACCATGCACCATTGGGAACCATGGGACGACCCAAAGTGTGTTCACGACCCTTCCAAACCATTAGTGTAGATTTGGTGGGGCCACTACCCGTTACAAGAAAACAAAACGCCTACATCTTTGTAGTAACTTGCTGTTTTAGTAAATACTGTCTACTTTTTCCTATCAGGCGCGCAACTGCTGAAATAATAACTAATATTTTGGAAGAAAAAATATTTTTAGTTCATGGTATACCATCTACAATTATATTGGACAGTGGTAAACAGTTTGTCAGTGCTACTTTATAAGCTATGTTGCGCAAGTACAAAATCCCTAATCTTCATTATACTCCTAAATATTCCCCACATGTCAATACGGTCGAACGCTATAATAAAACCATTGGTTCTACCTTAGCGGCGTTTGTAGGAAATGACCAGAGATTATGGGACACTCTCCTACCTAAGGTGCAGTTTGCATTAAATACTGCAGTTAATGAAGTCACGGGCTATACACCTAGTTTTTTAGTCTATGGACGTGAACTAGTTCCATGCGGCTCACACTATGTCGACACGGACGCTGATGATATAGTATACATACCTAGGGACGATTACGCAGAAAACATAGGTCACTTATCAGGCATATTTAACAAAGTTCAGGCACTCCTCATTCAAGCTCATGCTAGGAATTCCCAAACGTATAATTTACGCCGTAAACCAGCTGAGTTTAATGTGGGAGACACTGTGTGGAAACGGACTTTTTATCAGAGCGACAATGATAAGTCCTTCTGTAAGAAACTAGCCCCTAAATTTGTGAAGTGCACAGTGATTAATAAAAAGTCGCCTCTCGTTTACGAGTTGTCGGACGCGTCTGGAAATTCTATTGGGTTTTGGCACATTAAGGACCTAAAACTTATACACTATGGTGCCTAACTATTTGTTACAAACCGTATAAGACTTTCCCTTCCTTCTCTCTATATGCCGTCTTAGCTTGGACAGTAGCGGACTCATAGACCTAACGCAGCTAGTCGGATTTTCCTTGTTAGCCACGTAAAATCCTCTACTAAGGCGGGCGGTATTGTAACGTATGTCCGGTACTTACCGCGTTGCGTCACAGTACCGCCCATACGCTCGGCCAATCAGAGAAAGCCATCGTCCGCACTCGCAAAGCCTGACCAAATATAGTCATAAACGGACTCTCAGCCTGATGGAGGGCCCGGTATATAAAGGGGCCGACAGAGAGGCCGTCACCGCTACTCTACACTAACCTACTACCGCTACTAAATTCTATACCGCTATGTCTATAATTATACTACTTCATACGTGTATCCTGGTCCCATCTGTGGGTAAGTTACTACATTTATTGCGTTAGCGTACTGCCCATCTCTCTACCTGCTAGCTGAGGCCGGCTGACGCCGCCTGCCTGACTCTATTGGTTGTGGCTCTCCTAATGCTGCTTTCCTTCAGGTTCCAGGTTCACCTTAAGACTTCGGCTACGCTCCTAGACCGCTACACTTTCCTGCATCGCCTTCGGCGTCACCTCTGCAGAAGAGTCTGGCCTGCCCTGCTCATCGTACTCGCACCGCCGGCGTCTGCCAGCTGAGCCAACGTCAGCGAGGGCCTGCACCGCTACGCGCAGCCTTCGAGTAGCCTGCCTACATACTACCGGAGGGAACAGCGTGGGAGACTGCAGCCCTTAGTGTTCAGGCCAGTGTCGTGTTGTTGGTCGGTCATACTCGTGGCAAGGGAAGTGAGACAATACTGCAATAAACGCATCTAGAACCTCTACTGCGTTTCTATACTACAGAACTCGTTACAACATAGTATAAAATAAAGTCTGTCTTCTGTCTGTCTGTCTTTGTATGCTGAAATCTAAAAAACTGCGAAATGGATTTTAATGCGGTTTTTTTTAATAGATAAAATGATTCAAGAGGAAGGTTTATAATTATGTATAATTGTCGCGGGCGGAGCCGCTGGCAATGTCTAGTGCTATATAAAAATAAAGCAAAGTTATTTTGTAAATCACTTTATTTTCCAGTTACCAATAAGTTATTAGTCACAACATGTCAAATTCCCCGCAGACCTAAAACTTCGAAACGTTTCATTTTCTTTTCTAGCGATACTTCATTGAAACGACACACAAAATATTTTAAGGCGACATTTCATCAAAACATGTGGAGCAAAATGTGTTGGAATCAGGCGCTAAGATCTCTAGAGTAATCGGTTCATATACCACGTGACGTCATATGTTAGCTGATTTCCTAAAAGTGTGTCATTAGATACGAGCATCGTAGAGTTGTTGGAAAAATCACATTCGGAATAATAAATGGGACTCCATTTAAGCCTGACTGTCATAGTTATCAGTAGCCAGGCCACGTTAGATGTACGAAGGAAAATCGCTACGTAAAAGGATCTACTACACAGGGTGTAAAAAGACCCTTAACGAAACTTAAATTCCATATTGTACCAATCATTATGAACATTTTTTACTTCGGCATACCTGGGAAGTTTTCTAATTAGGTATAAAATCGATGAATTTACCCTGCCAATGTGCTCTATAGATGTCCTATGCACTTGTGGATAAGTAGGTATTTCGAGTATTGCACGCGTGCATTTTTAAATGCGGCTTTAAAAATGTGTCAACTTAAAGAAAAGTTTTTTTCCAGGTATGACTTTTGCTTAGTATACCTATATGACTTGGCATAATGTCCAAAACGAGTAGACTTCGGTTTAGTGATAGTTCTTGTGACATCCTGTATGTGTGAACGTTGATGTCGGCTTTGGAGGTGATGAAGTTACAATTTTGACGTGTTATGACGTCACAACTATGCTTTGAAGCGCAAATAACGTATCGAAGTTTATACGCCGTCGTTTGTGCATCGGTCTTTGACGTGGCCAAATATCCTATTTCTGAGCCAAGAACTGACACCGTCGGCTTTACACGGCCTTTGAAGCACAGTAGCTCTTAGATGTAAATATCTTAAGTAGATGGGTGACCATACCCATCTAGAAAGTGACCTGTGCAAAAGTAGCTAAACTTTGGCTATTAGCGTCGCTTTTCTCTAAATTCTCATTAAAAGTGTTTCATTTTTATGTTCTTTCAGTGTGATCAAAGAATAATAACAGTAGTTAAACTGCACAAAAAGTCAGTGTAATCTCTATTCTTGTGTTATACGTTAGAAATAAATTGCTTAGCACCACATAAGCTTGTTTACTTCAGGACAATATTTAGTCTCGCAATGTAAAAGCATTAATTACTTAAGCCCTTAAAACCTCAAAGTAATCAAAGGGAATATGATAAAGAAACTGCACTTAAGTACATTTTACACTCCACAGAAGATAATTTCGGGTAAACAAATCTTGGGTTCATTTAAAATCGCTTTAAAAACAGTGTCTCGGTGAAATACAGATTTCTTCGACATCGAAAAATGTGCAATCAAGTCGGTTTAAGCTTCTTATTTCATGAATATTCAGTAGTAAATTCAACTGAATAAATTCTATAAGCTACGTGATCTACGTGAAAATGCTATTCGAATGAAAAAAGCCATCAAATGTAGTCGTTTCGTTTCCGTTACAAAGCAACAAGTGCCTAGTTAATTCACCAGTATATAGACCAATATTTCATGCATTTGTTCTACACACATACTAAAACAGTGACAAAAACACACTCACATTTAGAGAGAGAGAGAGAGAGAGAGAGAGATAAACGTACACGCACTCAAACATATATTCAGATCACACGCATCTGCATAGACGATTGTGTTGTCACGCACCCACACAAGCATACACAAAGTGCTTCCAAGTAACAGTTACACGCATACACTATTTATGTATGTATGTGAGGCCACACACACACATGAACTTAACCCACAGCTCAACGTGTTAATTGACCGTACAATGATCAAAAACCAATGGCAATTCACGTCACGTTATGCTGAGCTATAACGCTTGACGAATTTAGCGATATTATTTTGGTGCGCACAAAAAGGGAAAAATCTCTTAACAAAAACATGTTTATTTTTATATGGAATATCTGATGTTTAAGATGCTGATACGATGCTTTGTTTTTTACGCTACGTTGAGTCGTCTTGGGCGGCTTAAAAGGTCGATAATTTAACGAGTAAACGGTAAACAGGTATCAAATCGACCTCCAATTTGTTGTTTTTGGATGTTTCATATTGCTAATTTTCCTGTTTTTGACGTAGACATATAGGTACGTTGAGAAAGATCTAACATTACACTGATTTTGTAACAGTACTATGTAGGTATTTATGTACTTACTTTAAGAATAGGTACTTATTCTGCCACGTACTTTTGCATGTTAAGAATAAATACCTCTTACCTTTGTTTCAAGTTGCCGATATTTTGACTGTAGATCCACATCTTCCAACAATTCTAACATGTGTGCTCTGCAAAGCCTGGGTTCTTGCAGCGCCTATTTTATAAATGTTTGTTTAATTCCTTCCGATACAGGATTTTACCCTGAGCTGCTGTTTAAATATGAACATATTAAAATGCTAGATTTTTAGCAATGAGGTAAAAATTCGGCTTTTTCTTAAAATACTTCTATTGCTTCATTGCCCTAAAACTTAAACTCAAGTATTCATTCTGCTTACACAGAACAGCAAATAATACTTAGCTTCTTCTACAGCTTAGCTTATAATCCATTAAGTAAACCTAAAGCAATCTATCTTTCTTTCCATTCCCATCCATAAAAAGGCTTTCCCAAATAAACTATAAAACCAGATTCAATGTAATTTAAAACATGCCTAAACATTCCAACAGAGATTAAATCTGAATTCATTCTAATTCTACATATGGATTATTATCAACGAATTTCAGTTGAAAATAAATTTATTAAATGTATAAATACATATAGTTCAAATCTTTCTACATGCCTTTCAATAACTTATTTATATCAATTTCATCGTCAACAATTTCATGGCTAGTAAATGTATTCAAGTAGAATAAGTCTAGGAATAAATCTTTTGATCTGGCAAAACCACACGCATCTGCATAGTTGATTGTGATTGTATAGAGGTTGTGTATTCACATACACAACCTCTATACAATCTCATTTCCCTTTCATCCCATCAACGGGAAAACATACCATTCATATCAGAAGCTCATATGAAATTACTTTCTGTAACAATTAAAATTTTTCTTTGCTGACCTGAATACCACGCATTATCACATCAAATATTTATCCTGAATAACACGAAAAGTGTGGTTATAGCAATATCAACTTTTATTTGTATTAAAAATGTATCTAAGCGTTCGAGCGTATTAATCATTACATAAAAAATTGCAATTTCTGTCATTACGACGGTTTGCAGCTACGGTATATTTTTATGAACTAGCATGCTGGGTATGTTGGGGCATTTTATATTTGCTTATGTTGGTATGTAGAAAGTAATTTATACTTGTATAGCACCGTTCGGGATGCTATGCATAGATCTGAAGCTTGACCTGTGCTTCTGATTTTGTAAAGAGATTTCGTGTGGCAAGTTTCTGTGCTCTTAAGAGGCATACAGCTTTTAGTTAGAAATGATCTGTGTGTTTGATGTTTATGTTGTTAAGTTTGAATCAGGTGTGAATAATGGATGTGCGATTGTGTTCTCATGTCTTAGAATGTTTGCAATAATTGTCGGAAATGTTAGTATCCGGTGGGTCAAATTGATGTTTATTAGAAAATGTATGTAGAAATAATTATGAAAAATAGCATTTTATTTATTGTAATTTATTTTGTTACAATAAATGCTCTATAATTTTACCAACCATATCAAATAATTTCTTTTTACCATTCAGTTGTACAACTTGTTCATAATCTTAAATGTATTTCATCGCAAACTGCTATGAATCGAACAACATTCAATGATTTATTCATTTAGTTTGTTGTTTATTGACGTTGGCAGCCGATCTGGTTACAAAGTTATTCACATTGGCAAGTTATGAGTTATGTATATCGGACCATGAACAGAGTCAGGTTTCGAGATGAACTCAATCACATATAAAAGGCATATTACATCCCTTTTATATAGTCCGCAAGCGAGTGTGTCGAGTATATAGTAATCTTGATAAAGAGTAAGCCTTTATACAAATAGCTGTATTTAGCCCACGTTAGAAAACATGTTAAAAATTCATTTATTATCGATGATAGCGTTAGCCTAGTGGAAAGAGTAACATACCAGACAGTATCGAGTTTAAAATCACAGTGCGCACCACTTTTCGAATTTAAGTGCGTATTAAATTAATTTCTACTTACTAAGCAGTAAAAGAAAACCTAGATGTCTGAGGGTTCTTCATTGTATTCTCGAGAGACATGTGAATTGTGAAGCGAAGGCAACGATACCCGAGTAGATATACCAACAGACTGCTATGCAGAGGGTATCGGGTTCGAATCCACGGCGCGCACCAATGACTTTTCGAAGTTAAGTGCGTATTAGGTTGTTCATTATCGCTTGCCCCGTGCCTCGGAGAGCACGTTAAACCGTCGGTCCTTGCTGTCATGAAGGTCTTTGACAGTCGTTACGGGGAGTCAGTACCCTCAAATAAACTGATACTGGTCTAAACCATGGAATATCACTATCCCTTTGGGTTGCGGAGGTCAGGCGACAGTCGCTCTGTAGAAAATCTGATATTCTTTCAAATCTGGTTAGACTAGTAAGCGGACCCCAGGCATCAAGGCGATAAGTCTTGGATGCAACTGGAATAATGCTAAGACAATGATGATGATGCGAATTGTGAAGCTAGCCAACTTGCTATTGGCCAACGGTGACTTTACGCTTGCCCTTCTAATAATACAAGGGGCCTGTACTAAGCAAACTTTTCAAAGAAGACCGTTATTTATTTTTATTTGACATTCGTTCTACCGAATTTTGGCAACAGATGCTTCACAAAAGTTACCATTAATATCTTTAAAAATACTTTTACACAGTTAGGGCTAGAACTTAATTTTATACTTTATTTAGTTTAATTTGTTTTAAGGCTTTGAATACCTTTAGAAATCCTATCAAACGTTACCCTAGACGTTGTAACAACAGAATTTGTATAATTTTCTAATTGTGTGCTTCTAGACGTTACAATTACGTATCATTACCAGGATTATAATTGAATTCCAGCACAAACAGACGAGTATTCTGGGGAACTAAATCCTGGCTGTCGTTTCGAGCCACTGATGGGACCTTTTTCCTCCATAACCAACGCTGTGGTGATGAAGATTACTTTTACGGGTTATTTTCCCCAACTTGTGGGTAAAATTGAAATAAATGGGTGACGGTGCCGGTATTACTACGGGCCTCATTTCTGGTATTATTATGTGTTGTGTTAAAATTAACAAAGCATTTTGCAGAGTGTTTTGCGCGGTTGTGAAACAATTTTACTGTGTTTTTTTATTACTTTTGGTACCATACGCCTACGTAGGATAGCACATAAAGTATTAACTTTATGTATTTTAGTGATTTTTTTTATTTTAGCACCATAAAATACATTATACTTATAGATGTATTCATTCCTTTTGCTGTTGTTAGAAAATGTTGCTGTACTTAATGCCTACTTATTACTGAAGTGGAGGCGGCATGCGGCATAAACGATAATATACGTATGTCATTGTATGCATAAATCATTATTTGACATAAAATAAAGTGGGTATTTCATACGGATAGACAGACATGGCGAAACTATAATATTGCCGCTTGTTTTTCCATTTGTCCAAGACACCCTAAAAATGGATCAACACAAGCAATGCTTTATAGCAGCCCAATTTCAAAAAAAATATGGTAATTTATATTTATGTCATAAAATACTTAATCCAGCAAACTTAAATAACACGATCAAACAGTAAACGAGTGTTTATTCACAATTTCATATGCAGAATATATTTTTCCACACATAAATTCGGTGTCACCCAAAATATGGTATTAATCTACATCCCTTAGTGCGTGACATATTTCAGTAGGCGTCGCGTTTTTCTTCTTGATTTATTTGTTTATCGCGTGTTTTAAATATATATTTATGGGTTTAGGCCCACTTGCGTAACGTTTGATTTAAGTCACTCCTTTATTTAAATTTGTTGAACAGAATTAACAGCATAAAATAATTTAAGTTAAAAGTATTTAGCGTCCTCTTGCACAACGACAACAACGCTTAGATTTAGTTAAACATTTTATGAGGTCGGTAAAGTAGTTTCTACGTTTTGTTTCATGGCATGAAGCCTTTTTGTTACGATTTTAACGATGTTATGCGTATGGTTTCGCATAAAAACTTAGACTATAATACTTTGAGCATAAAACAAAACGCATTGTCGTCGCCTAGCAACGAAATGACAATTGACAAATAATAACTAGAAACTTTTGAGCATTAACCCTAGAACCCTACAAGGGGTGCAGGTGCACCCCACACTGATTTGTTTTCTAAACATCTCAATTTCTTTAATATCCACGAATTCGCGCGTCGGAGTATTTTAGTTTGGTGTCAACCGCTTGCATTACGTCAATACCGTGACGAGGGACCGCGTTGTGTGGTCGCCTGTATAAGTGCTGTGGGGTACACCAGTAATGGTGTAGTAAAATCGTAAGATTATTTATTTATTACGATTGATGCATTTATATGTAATAAGTTATTAAATTTGATTATTTATTAAAACAATAGTCTAATATGAATTAAATACAGATATTTTTAGATATTATGAAGGTAAAATTCAATGAAGTTTATTTATTTTGTTTCAGATGGCTGTCAGACGTTTGAATTACGAAGAAATTAGCTCTATTCTAGACCACAAATCTGGCGAGGAAGAAATAGAAGTTGGGACCAGTTGTAATTCCTGGGTTCTTTACAAGTGTTCAAGATCAAATAATAAGCCAAATATAAAGTTTCAGCAGACAGTTTTGAAATAAGGTTTGGAACTGATACATGAACATTTGGAGGACCGTTACCGGATGCCAACTTAGTCCATTGCAGTGATCCTCATAAAAGGACCAAATCCAACAAGCGCTGTTGCTTAAACTACATTTAACTTTGTGTAATAAGGCTGATTTGTGATCTCAAGTTACCGATTATGTTTAATAAAACGTATTTTCATGAATTGTTCTTTTTTATTTTAAGGATTACAGTCATTTTAGTATGGGGTGTTCCAGCACCCCAGTGTAGGAATAACATGTGCGCCAAATAGTGTAGTATTCTAGGGTTAACAATAACACAAGTAGGTATATTGTTATCAGTTATATCATCATCATCATCATGTCAGCCTAGGGACGTCCACTGCTGGACATAGGCCTCCCCCTGCTGCGTCGTCCGGTCCAGTTATATAATTATAGATAATTTTCGTCGCTAATGACAAGATGCCAACATCAGTGTGACAGTTCTTAAATGAACTTAGCCACTACACAGCCGATTTTCGGTAATTAATTTTGACAGTTCTTAAATCATATTACTCGACAAATTTTTCGTTGTGCAAGACGCCAGTGGTGTTTAATTTTTTTTTCTCGTTAAATACATCTTAATTCAATTTAAGAATCGTTGTGCAAGTGGGCCTAATGTAAGTCGTCACCTGATTTATATCTCATAGTGCAATAAAATAAGGTTTACGTTTCTAATGTATCGTTTTGCTTATCTTAATGGTGTTTTGACACATCAATTTGCTATTTATCAATCATGGAGGTTACCATTTTATACTTTCGTTTTGTTCGTGATTTAATAACTAATAATACATACTGATATTGTAAATGCGAAAGTGTGTTCGTTTATTCCGAGCCTTAACTGCCTTTCTATAATCTATATCAGTATATATGAAATTTGAGCGTTACTGACTGACTGACTGACACCGAACAACCAAAACAGAACTATTGCGCGCAAGAAGCTGTTTGGCATGTAAGTTCCCTGGGGAACGTAGGGGTGCACGATCGTGGGTAAGAAAGAATCCGGATCAGACAGAAACAGATAAATTAAAAATAAAATGTAAGAACGTAGCTGCAGGCAGCCTCTAGTTAACGATAAATATTAAACTCCAAATCAAATCTGTATATATAAAATCCTTGCGTTACTGACTGACTGACAGACAAGCTACAGCCAAAACTATTAGGCGTAGGAAGCTGAAATTTGGCATGTATGTTCCTTGGGGACCGTAGGGGTGCACTAACACGGGATTTCCCGAAATTCCCACGTGAACGGGCAGAAACGGTTAAATCTAAAAAAATGTGTGGGCGTAGCTGCGGGTTTCATCTAGTATGTCCATAAAAATGTCAAAATTTTTTTGGACACGTCAGAAAGTCATAGATGTAAGATGTAAGAAAAAGGTAAATATAAATGCATATTTACATAATTGAGCATTGAAAAAAATGTCTGTTCAGAAAGTAAAGCCTCATCATTATTTTTAACGTAAAACCTTTTCAGATTTTCAAAACAATGCATATTTTACTTTTTGTTGCGAATGCTTATCACTACACAGGCGAAGCACCGTACAGTATGTAGTTATTAAAAAAACCGCTTTATGTAAATTTTTCATGACCTCATCACTTTGTCATTATAATAGGTTTGACTGAGCAAGTAGTACCTTAGACTGAGATCTAATAGAACTTTCTTAGATTTTCTCAAGTTTACTTACTCGAAAACTACCTAAGCAAGAAATTTAAATAAACTTATGATTAATTTTGTAGTCATGCCTCGTTGAAATATACCTCAGTTGAAGCTATGATGATGGAATGACGGTTTACTAAATCCTTGTAGTATGTTAAACTAGTAATATTAATCTTACAACAACTAATATAGAAGCGAAAGTTTATGAGGATGGTTGGATGGACATTATTAGTAATACTTTATCACGTACAAACTACTAAACAGAAATTGATAAAATTTTGCAATCGTTTATACATCGGAGTACCTTTTGACTCTATAACCTACTCTACGCAGGCAAAATGACGGACTGAAACTAGTCGTTAGTAGTGTTAGATGAAAAAAAACAATGAAAGCTGACGCCACAGATTCAGAAACTGAACGATTTGTTAAATAAAACAATAACATAAAGATCATTGTTTTTATTGAATACTCCGATTGTATTCTGGAATGTTTGATATTCATTGCTTAATGTACCATTTAGTGATAAAACGTCTTCAGCGTAGTAATTGAACTAGTGAAGCCTAAGTACCTACTATTATTGTGAGACCTCTTGAGATCTATTTTATCATTATATTTGTTCACTCATCAAAGAATACTTTAATAGTATCGATGTACTTTATAATTATTCATATTTATATCCAACTCCGTAGTCCAGTGGATAGCGTATGTGACTGCTGTTTGGAGGTCTCGGGCTCGATTTCCGGGTCGGGCAAAAGTGTTACGGGTTTTTTCCGAATTCTCAGTAGCAGCACGGAGTCTGGTGATGTGCCGGGTTACGGTAATAGGCTCGCCCCGTATTACGTGGGACCAAAAAATTCATTGCGAAATGTGGATGTACTGTTACTAATGTTACACCTCTGCCTACCTCTTCGGGGATACAGGCGTGAGTCTATAAAAAAAATATATCCAAGCAAATCTGATA
Source organism: Euclidia mi (assembly GCA_944739405.2). Taxonomy (NCBI): domain Eukaryota; kingdom Metazoa; phylum Arthropoda; class Insecta; order Lepidoptera; family Erebidae; genus Euclidia; species Euclidia mi. The sequence continues at coordinate 25,319,743 of OX123191.2, read as the reverse complement.
CTGTCATCAATCTTTGAAATGATTATATTTGTAGCGCTCATGACGTAACTTTGCTTGCCAATTGTAATAGGTCGGCATAATTAAGCAATACTCGCACAAGTCACCACTTCTGTGGATCACCACGTATGGCATTATTCGCAACGCACACCTGTCGAGTGCGAAAGTGCGTCGCTGCGACGCGCGTATTAAATTATTATTTAATAAATGTAATTAGCGGCTATACGTCGCCCGATTTTAAAGCTATGAGCTGTTCACAGCAACTCATAGACAACGAGTTGTTGGCGTTTATACAAAATGTCATCGACTCCATGGACGAGGTCAGCATTCTGCAGATCTGCAAGTCAAACTTCAAAGAAGAAGACGTTTGTGGTAGCAAGAAGCTACTCTACCAGACGAGATGCCGTCCCGGCGAAGGGATGTCACCGAGAAGAGTATCCAGGATATCATCTCCTTATTGAAGGTGACCGACCCTGACGACGTGCCTACGTTCGTGGCGAAGGATCTGCACAAGCTGCCGCCCGTCACATTCGACCAAATCGACGTAACCAGGTTGCTGAAGGATATCACAACCCTGAAATCCAGCCTGGCCGAGGTGCAGTCCAAATTAGAGTAGTCGGACAGTACCATAAGTGAGCTTCGTGCAGAAGTAGTGTTATTACGTAACGTTATTTCTACAAGTAGGTCACCAGTCGCGCCCAACGTAAACACACGATGCGGGGCTCAAAACGCATCCATCAGCAGTTTTGAGTCAGCGAATTTGCTTGCGTCGCCTATCGCCGGTAATACAAGCGGTGTGACGCGTAATGTCGCTGAAATCGGGTCATCGACACCGGTCAAGGTTTTGTCGAATGTTGATGCATCGACTACTAAGCGCGCTTATGCCTATGTTGCTGCCAAAAGCAAAATACAACAGAATCGGCTGGAAGAAAAAGGGGGTAAACAGAAGCCTTGTGAACCCTCTTATAACGAGGTTGTGGAGCTACGTGCCCTAAAACCGAAGACATGCGACGAGGATGGTTTCATAAAGGTGGAGAAGAAGAAGAAGAAACCAACTAGTCGTAACCTTTGTGGTACCGGGTTAGTGGGACCGAACATGCTGCTGCATCCCGCCGTACCAACCACGCAGTTGTACGTGTCTCAGCTGCATCACTCCACAAAGGACGAGGAGGTCGTAGAATACCTGCGCCTGAAGACCAACTGGACTTTGAGAGCCGAGAGATTGGAGTCACGGCATAATACCAACATCAAGTCGTACGTGGTGCGGGTGCCGACTCAACATCTCGAGACTTTCCTCAAGAAAGAGTTTTGGCCGAAGGGTGTCATGTATCGGCGTTTTCATGGGAGGTTACCACTCAGCGTAACATGAAGCCGTAAACAACACCTGTTTATTTTGTTAAATTATTAGATATTTTATTTTATGTATGTTAGTCTATAAGATAAATATCTATGGGTTCTTATTACCTGAAAATAAATTATTATTATTATTATTTGCAACAGAGCGTTAAAATGCTTCCAAGGGCACATATAGCTCTCGGTCGTGCTTCTAGTTCCAAACAAGAATAGTTTGGCCATGTCGAAGGCGTTCAAGCGGTCTGAAAACTGTGACACTAGAGTTGGGCACACACTCACACATAAGAAACTAAATTGTTTTTAATCGACTCAATTACACAAACAATGAAATATGAAACGTGTTGAAAAAAATTACAATCAAATATTTTATTTTTAAAGTAGATACTTTAAAAATAAAATATTTAATTGTACTTTTTAGTTTCTCAGAATCCCGAATCACTGCTTTAAAGATTTAAAGCAGAATTTAAAGATTTAAAGGATTCTAAGAAACTATTGTACGTAAAAAAGGTGAATAGATTCAACCTCATTTCCTCAACGATTTTTTTTTCTTTAATCATTGCACCACATTGGTGATTTTGGAACCAAAACATGTGTAGTAAATATAATATAAAAGTTATAAAGATCTGTATATATAAAGTCTTTGCCTTACTGACTGACTGACAAACAAGCTACAGCCAAAACTATGGGGCGCAGGATGCTGAAATTTGGCATGTATGTTGCTTGGAGACCGTAGGGGTGCACTAAGAAGCGATTTCCTGATATTCCCACGGGATCGGACAAAACGAGCAAATTAATAAAATGCGCGGGCGTAGCCGCTGGCATCCTCTAGTATTTTATATATTAAAATAACACTGCCTGTAATTCCATTCAAGCACATGGAAAACGCACCAAACGTGCATATTTCATTTCTTCAAAGCTTAAGTGATGATGTGTTTTATTCACTCTTATTTTACCACTTCATACAATGCTAATTTAAATTCCAAGTGCCAAAGCCTATCGCGGGCTCAGTTCTAACATTCTATGTTAATTCAAGCCTAATCCGCTTGTCTACAGAAACAGTACCGAAAATACTTATTGCTTTTAAATCTTAACTTTAGCTGTAATAATATATAGGTAATACCTGAGATTTGTGGTAAATCCCCAGGCGTCTGTCGGTTTGTGAACATATTCACTTTACTAAAATAGGGTAGTGGATACAGCTATATATGATCATGGAATATTAGACATAGCTCAATAACGAAGAATGTGTTTTAACTTTTTATGATAAAATAAAAACTGATACTAGAGAAAAATAAAATAAAATAAAAACTTATTTATGTTAAACGGTTTTATTACAATAAAAAATATGTAGTTAGGTAATGTACTAAGCTAGAAAATAATTCGGTAAGTCGCACCAATCTTCTCATCAATCTGGGGTATTGATCAGACGAAATATCAGATCAATCTGTCACCAGGAAGGGGGTAAAATTCCAATTACTAAATTTGACCCAAACAAATAAACAGGTCAAGCTAAATAAAACCGTTTAGTAATAAAAATACTATAGAAAATAAATATAGCAGAAAGGTGACATATAGCTCCATCATTTATCGTAAAAAGCGGCGATAGCCCAGGGGTGTTCGTAACGGCCTACCGAAACGATAGTCTTCTGTTCGATCCCCAGTTACCCCGGGCACACACCTCTGACTTTTCGAAGCTATGTGTATTAAAAATGTTAATTATCGCTCGCTTAACAATGTGCCTGGTAGACGGCAATAGGCTCGCCCCCTATTACATTGGGACCAAAACATAACTGGAGAAATTTGGGTGTGTAATACACCTCTGTCCTCCCCTTCGGGGATTAAAGGCGTGAAGTTATGTTATCTATCGTATTTTTATTAATAAAATAATAATTGTATTATAAAGTATAAAATTTTAGGCATCTAAATTATAGTTCAAATGTATTATCTGTTATCAAAACATTTTGTAATATGTTAGGTGTCATAAATTGGTTTGTAATATCACGTATACAACATTTTAACATAAAATAAATGTTTGTAACATAGGGACGGGGTTTTAAATCCATTAATAACTGCAATATCACATATTAATTAAAACGATACGACACATACATACATACGTATTCTCTATAGACTTGCCAACGCAAATCCTTTGATTACCGAGAGGGGTGAAAATTAATAAGCGCATGCTGTAAAAATGTTTTGCATTACATTCACGAGAGGATTCCTGATGTGGGGTCAAAATCCCCCTTTAATATGCTTTCACATTTTTCCTTAGAGCATGCAAACCTAAACGTATTATACATGTGTGGAGGAATAAAGTGTGATGTTTCTCCAACTAGAGGGGGGATCCTCTAACCAGGCTGGGTGATCGTGCTTGGTGGACTGCCAGTCCTTTGGACGTATTTGAGAAGTTCTATATATAGTCAACTCGTGCGCGAACTCTGCTTGCGCGATTCAGCATTTTGTTTTCCGAAGTATCGTGTCCGATAGATGTCGCCGTATTGTTGCCATCGAGACTTCGGCGTCGTTCGCTAGATTTATTTATTTGTAACAACTGCTCAGTACACTTACAGTCACCCAATGCGTGTACTGAGGCATCAAAGTAAATAAAATACAAAAAAGAAAGTTAACATACAAGGTCAAAATATAAAATATGTAATTATGTGACTGCAATTTTTTTACTGCATTCAGAATTATTGCAGACTTTGTACAAAATATATAAATGTTTGGATATTGAGCAACCAGAGTGATAAATAGTGTGAGTGCATGACATGTGGGTGCATATTTCGCGGTACATATCCGTAGTTATGGTATAGCAAACAGGCGGCTCGAGCGCAGCCTAGTAGGTATACTGGTCCGGCACTGATAAATGACAATGCGAGAGCGTGGCCGCATCGTCGACTTTATTATTGAGTAAACAATAATAATGGAAAATAAGCGCACACTTACGCCTTTATACCAGCGTGTTAAGTCTTACCATGCCAGACACATAAATTGATGGATATAAGTAAGGATAGTATTCATAAAGGTTTTTATAAAGATATCGGAATTTTCGCTGAATGCGCTCTATCATTGTACGATACTTATCCTCATGCGGATCCCAGATTATGGCGTTGCATTCCAAAATGCTCCGAGCAAAAGAGTTATACAAAAAAATTATAGGCTCTCTGCTTTGGAATAGAGTAGCTTGTCTCATCACAAAACATAGGAGGTTGAAGCTTTTTACTTTAGAGGGCCTCATTTGTATGTGGTTGCCGCTACTGGTGTTTTAATAGCAATTATGACCTCGGCTTGCATTGAGGAGCTGAGCCTTCACGTTACTATGTACTGCTTCTATATGAGTCATATAGAATCAAAAACAGCAATCTGACTTTTGACTTATTAACGGTAATTAGGAAAAGTATTTTCATTATTACAAAGTACATCTTATTTTTAATGTGTGTTTATAATAACGTATGCTTTAGATTTTTGAATTCATTATATTAAGATTTAAATTGAATATAAATTAATAGTTATTAACTAAATTTATCAGATTGCTGTTTTTGATATTGACTTCCAAACATTGCTGGGTATGATACTTAACAATGATTAGATTGCTGTCTTTGATTCTTGCCTAAATGAAACACACCTAGGGTTGTCAATAAATAAAACTTCATAATTTAATACAATCTTTTTATTTGGTTTGCTATCACTAAAGTTATGAAGAAGGAGATTTTCATATCAAAAAAACTTTGTCATTTGACAACCCTCGAATTAAAAATGCAAGGTAAGGTCCTTGCAAGTTTGGTGATATTTACTTTGCAATTTACGGGATCTCTTTTCTTTTTTCTCGCGTATCTATTAGTTACACGTGTGGGATGTACATCTATGTTTTGTTTTTTCACCTCCAAACTAATTATTTAACACTATTTTTGCAATAAAATTACAAAACACGCACACGGATCTTAAGACAAAATCAATCAGACGCCACCTTGACGTCATGATCAATGAACGCCTGTGATTGGTCGAAGCTAGCAGATTGCTGTTTTTGCATCTCATCGTATGCAGATTGCTGTATTTGATACCAATATGGGTTTTACATTCAGGTTTTTGGTGGAATATTACTGTCTTTGATACGATGTGACTAAATAAGTAAAACATATTTTAAAAATACAATGTTACCATAGTCATAATTCAAATTGCGTAAAATTGACAGATTGCTGTTTTTGATTCTATACGACTCATATAATATGGCGTACAGGCAACTATACGTTTAACGCTGCTTAGAGGAATCGATACCCAAATGGGAAAATCTTTTTACAAATTATGGTTTTGTATATAGGTATCATAGTGTTATTTTTATTCGTTAGTTGAATGTTTGTAATGCTCCACGCGACGCAGGCATTATTCTTAGTGCGGAAGTTATTTAAAAACGACCAACATCAATCAGCGTTTTAGTCGGTAATCAAAATTCAATGAAGCTTCCGAAAATTTCCCTCGCACGCATAGGACGGTCACAATCAAACGGCTTTGTACTCGTTGTTGTCCATTCCAAGAAATTGATTGAATGCCGCTAGGCATCACAGTGGTTTGTTGTACCGATATACTCAGTAAAGAGTCTAGCAGACTACCAACCCGAGTGATTACGGTAAAGCGATTAAGCTTGTGTAAATTATTACCGCATTATAACCATGCATATTAATTGATTCCGTATTATAAAATATAATATTTTATTGCGATGCGAGAAGTGGAAATGATTGCAGATCAGTTTTATCGTCCTTCTCTTTAGGCACTTTGTCAACTGTTACATAATATATGGCACGGTTATAGCCGATCCGCATCAAAATTGTGATCCGCATCAAAATTGTGATTCGCATCAAAAATAAAGATTCATAGACTATGTATTTGAAGATTCACTAGTCTATTAAGGCGAAGAGGTTACGCTTTTATGACTCCATAAGAGCTAAGTTTTGACCCCAATTATTAATGTATACTTCTTTCTCTTGTTTACTTCGGTAAAAATGTTTTTGAAATGTTTCGTGTAAATACATACATTAATCTCCAACAATCAAGTTATTTCGGTGTTTTTTCCTTGTTTGCCGGTGCAATCGTTACGAGAGCTTTTACCTCAGAAGTTAGTTTACCCTTTTAAAATCTTTTATAGTGAAAGGTCGGTAATCATTCCTTCGGAGACCTTAGTGTAAGGGAAAGTGCTGTTTTCCTTCATTGATGAGTAGCGGGTGAAAGGGAAATTAGTGCTGCCTTTTATAAAAGTTTAGCTGATAACATTAATTTGCCACGAACGTAGGGCTCTAGTTTTGACGTACGTAATGCAAGTAGCGATAGCCTAGTAGAGGAAGCAATGGACTGCAATGTACAGGGTGTCTAGTTATAACTCACGGCGCGCAGCACTGACTTTTTGAAGTTATTGGTTTCGCATAATTCGTGACGTGCCTCGGAGAACACGTTAAGACATTGGTCACAGTAAATATGTTGAGTCAGTATCAGTACCCTTGAACATACTGCCATATTTATAAGTCGTAGAATTTCCCTATCCCCTTGGATTGTGGAGGTGAGAAGAAAGTCACTTTATAAAAATGCTAAAAATTGACATAAATGAACAAACATACATGTATAGACTCACGCCTGTTTCCCAGATGGGTAGGCAGAGACTACGGAACGTCATGTGCAACGATCCTGACATACCTCTCTTACTTCATTCAAGATTTTCATGCATGCTCTTCTGTTTAGAGTACTTCTGACCTGTCCTTTTTTTTAGGATGTATCCAATCTGGTCAGAGAACGTCCGCCTAGGTCTTCCTCCTTATCCTGTCCCATTCACACTTGCTTGCTTGCACTTTTATATATCTTCTTTGTCAGCCTTTCTTATATATCTTCTTTGTCAGACTTTCTTATATATCTTCTTTGTCAGTCTTTTGTCATCCATCCTCTCCATGTGCCCAAACCATCTTAACATGCCTTTCTCGATGCTTGTATAACTTGCTTGTATTACTAAAAAGTCGACTTTGGGTTCCAAACTGAAAGTCTTGGATGCAAATCGCAATACGGCTAGCAATATCCCGGTTGTCTAGACATCTACGATTATTTGACACATGAAATGATAACAAAAACTGATCATACTATATAAGGCACTTAGTCTTCCTTGAAAGTAAAGAAAGAAAAACGAATGACCAATTTCAATAAAGTTTAGTGCGTTGCAAATGCCTTTGCATGTAATTCATACAAAGGCGAATATAATATTTCCTTCTGCTTTTTAATATGTATGTATGTAAAAAAAGTGTATTATTTTGTGTTTTTGAAACGTCTTCTCTTCAAAATTTAACAATGCAAATTAAAAGCAATGAAAATTTTCTCAAAATCTCTCACTAAAGAACAATGTAATGTCTTACTTTTATAATGTAAATTATATAAACAATATATGTTTAATCAAAAAGATTCTAGAACAGACATTGTTCTTGCACAAGACAAAGGAAGAGTATTATTTAAGGAAACTTTGCATAAGAACCGATTGTATATCGAGCGTAGTTCCGAGCTGCTTGCGCGGATCGAAATGAATAGAATACGGAACATCCAAGTAGTTGTTTAAGAAACCACCCAAATACTTTAGTAAAATGAAATCAGTATTGCTTGAATTATATCGAAAGAGTCGAGCAGACAAGAATAGAAACTCTTGCCTGTCGTGAAGAGTATAATAATAATATTCTACCACATACACACATCGCCATCTAGTCCCAAGCTGAGCAGAGCGTGTCTTATGGGTACTAGATAATGGATAAACATACATAATTATATACTTTTTTTTGTGAATACATACATATTATAAATAGAAACACCCAGACCTAGACAAACATCCATGTTCATGCACACAAATGTTCGACTGGAGCGGGAATCACACCCGCGACCTTCGGCGTAGCAGTCGCTTACACTCCCGCTGCTCCAACCGGTCGTCAAAAGTAGATATAAGTCTTGTAACGCAAAACATGATTACTAATTTGACCTATGACATAATAATTATAACAAAGAACCCGAACATTGTTTAACTATTGGTGTTACTATCAAAGCAGAATGTGATACTTTGAGATCATTTTTAAATTTAAGACAAACATCACCTCAGTCTGCCGTGGCCATGGTGTATCGCGATAGAATCTGTAAACCGTAGTTTGCTCATATAAACCAACAATTTACACACATCTTCTCTGAATATTCACAAATGAATTCGGCAACTGAATTAAAGCCAAACCAATGAATTAGAAATATAGCTTATCTTTCATAATATATGACTATGCACAAAAACGAAAGCGATTAATTTCCAGTTATCGCCCGATAAGACCGGCCATCACTTTTTACTATTATTAGCGGGACAAACATTAGGAAAGGAATTCTATCAAAGCGGGGATATAAATGAATCAGTACAGTAATAACATAAATTTTACTGTGTCTCGAATTACATTGTTATCTCCGGTGTATTATTCGATATCTGTGGATTTTTGTTATTGTATATATTTTGTCTGCCAACTCGCACTAGGTCAGCGTGGTGGACTATGGCCTTTCCCTTCTCATAGTGAGAAGAGGCCCGTGCCCAGCAGTGGGACAGTTTATATACATAACAGTGCTGATGATGATGATGATATATTTTGTATTTTATGAAAACGTTTAACCTACGGCTGCTCTATCAGGGGGCAGCCAACTGTAGTCTATTGAGTTCTGTAATGTCACGCAGGCATAGTTGGAAAAAAGAGAAGCTAGACTATTCTGTTTATATCAATGCCCTATGTACCCTCTCATCGCCCCTCTTCCACACCTTCACTTCGCAGTATTGGCCTTTCACAGTACACTGCTGGAAAGGCCTCTCCTAAACTGCATCACAATAGCATTGTAAGCCAATAGGTGAAATCAGCTTACCAAGCTGACCAGATGGCAGATTATGAGTATATAGGTATATAGATTCAGTTAGTTTTGCTCCATTTTTTATTTATAGACTAATAGACATTGAGACTAATATTCTACTTCACTCCCCCGTTGTAATACAACTTACGCTTAAAAATTTACTTCTTTATAAAAGAAAGCAACTATCCCAAACATTCTCTCATTAATATGAAATACATTCCACTAAGGTGTAATACCCGATTTGCGTCAGAATTGGAACAAAGCCACAAAGGGAATCGCAGCTAATCACTAGTCAAGAGTTATTAATATACGTATAAATATCATTCTATCATGAGGGTCACAAATGGTTCGGCTTACCGAATCATAACTTATTCAACCGTTGCCTTCATAACTGAGTATAAACTTAACTCAGGCTGACCAGACGCTGCGGATCAAAGTTATGGGTGAAAAGGATAGGATTTATAATTTTATGTGAGTACTTTAGCAACAGGTAATACTATAAATATATTTGAAAGAAAGAAATGTGAAAATCAACATGCGAACCTTTCTGGTTGAACTTGTTATTGGTAGTGTAGCTACGAGAGTGTTATTTATCATTTAAAATGTATTTTTAACGCTTATCTTCGCTTCGCTTATCGCTTACTCCGACCACCCTCATGTTTATTTTTTTTTACCATGCCGTTCCGAGTGAAGCGCCAAATTGAGTTTGTGTTTCTTCAAGTACACATTTTATTATAGGAAAAATAGATTTTAGGAAAATATATTAAATAAAATATATTAGAGAATTTGAAAATCAGGCCTGGACTAAGATCGATAGAATCCCATTGAAACGTCGCATATAAAGAGAGGTAACTTGCCACAAATATGACTTGTATAATGTGTAAAAATACTATAGGTGTATAATTAAATAATTCGCCCCAAATATCAACGATGGCACAAAACCATTCATTTGCTGTCTGTGTAACTCCGTACCGTTGAAATGATCGAAAAACGCTTAGCTTACAGTGTACTCATTTGTAAACACTATAATTTTAAAACACCAGCCTATAAGTTCGCAGTTTTGGACAGAATTCACGGCATATTTGGACTGAATCTCTGGAATTGCCCCAAGAGTTACAATTTAGGTTTTGGGCCAAAGTTCTGCCAAGCTCAATTTATCGCTGGACGTACTAATGGGCTCGATCGAGTCGCGTAATTATCTCCCATTTAGATTTAAATTTATGCCGCCATTATTTGTTTTAGAGTTGTATTTGTATTAAGAAAAGTTGATGTTTTCTGACAACTTGCCCGACGAAATTAATCATGATATGAAATAGATTTTAGTCTATTTTTGCGATAACTTTAAGACGAAACGTTGCGTTGACGAGTGTTTCATTACAGGCAGTTTAGATACTCTGTTTTCTTGTACTAATGACGTTCATTATTATATAAAAGAAGTTCTCTTAAAAAACACACTACACTATAACACTTTTGTTTTAATAAAGGGTATAGTTTGTCCACCATGTCGTAAGTTCGTACGATACAAACCAACATTATGTTTAAACTTCTATATTTGACTTAATTACGGCCGGTTTCCATATTCGATCTATCCATGGATTTTGAGATTCGAGATTCGTGTTTGACATATTTTGTATAGAGCTTTTGTCAAAAACAAATCTACAATCTCAAAAAAATGGACATATCGAATATTGAATTCCGCGTTTAACCATTACCAATCTCCCTTACACGAGTGCTTTAGCTCATAAAATTATTTACATAGACATTTTATTATATATGCTGTATTTGTAAATTATGTGAAACCTTCGCAAACTTCATTGAATACATACACATATTATATTCGGACTCAAAGTGCTCAGTATAGTAAACTACGATCCAACCCTTTTCATACTGAGAGTACCTATGCGTCTCTGCCCGGGCAAGATTTATAAACAAGGCTTATATAAGCCTATCATTCTGTTGATGTGTTTTATCACGTTTGCCTGTTTCCAGGGAAAAATATAAGTTAGATACATGATTGTTCCTATTTGGCCGAGATAGTCTCCTTTCAGGCGAGACAAGATAAACAGGTTGCACGACGTACAGAGAACGCCTGGAAGAGCTATTGGTCGATGAAAGCACTAATGAAAAGGATCTCTCCCATTAGCCTTGAAGAGAAAACTCATAGACATGTGCATTCTTCCCACCCTTACCTACAGAGCCCTTTATTATTTTTAAAAATATCGTTTATAGAAATTGATTACTAAATTTTGGCAGTGGACTCTATTCCCAAGAAGAATCTAAAAACTTAATAAAGAATCTTATAAAAATCTAAAAAGGATAAGAAAAATTTTATGTGCTGAGAACATTTTTATACATCAGTTTGATTGATATAGTACAGATTCTACTTAGTTTAAAGTCAGATGGATGGATACACAGAGGTGTATGATGCCTGGATATCATTTTACCGATATCAATATGTTTTCATAACTTTCCTAAGCCCTTCAAAATACTCTTTCCATCTCTTCAGCACGCACGATTCACCAATCACTATCCTTCCATTCTTGTCTCTGATCGATGTGTATTCTGAGGATTGAGTTCTTCCTCGAACTGCACGAACGGATTTCCAGAAAAACATAATGTTTCTCCGGAAATCATCACATAATCTGCTTTTAAACTCATCTTTCTTTTCCTCTTCTTTCCTTTTAACCATTTCTTTCAGTATTCTTTTTGTCCTAACAAAATCCTTTCTTGCTTCATCTATGTCCTTGCTCGTTGCTTTTCCCATTTTTTCATTTGCTCTGACAGCCAACTAATCTAACCAAGCTTTCTTCTTCTCTGACACTGCTGATTGTACATCCTTGTCCCACCGTGTATTCTTAACCTTTCGTATTTTCCATCTCTTGATCACACCACATACTTCAGACGCTAAACATACTAGCTCTTCTTTAAAGGACTGCCACAATTCTTCCATATCATTTATGCCATGGAAGCTCTCAAATCTTGCTATCAATCTTCATTTATACTCATCTTTCACATCCTTCTCTAGTAGATTTTCTACTTTTATTCTTTCCAAGACTCTATTTTCATTATGCTATCCTTTAAAGAGCCCACTTATCTGGCTCAACACCAAGAAGTGATCTGTATACACGTTCTTTCTCAATCGTTCATCTACTATTACAAAATCAATCATACTTCTCCTAACATTTTTCGCCTCACACGTATACTTATGTATCCTTTTGTGATCAAACATGGTGTTTGTCACACAAAGACTCCACTCCAAACAATCCTCAAGCAGTGCTTTTCCATTGTCATTCACACTTTCATCACCGAATGCACCTAACACCTTTTCAAATCCATCTCGTTTTACTCCCACCCATCCATTGAAATCCCCTAACAAGATCAATCTTTCGTTATCCTCACATTTCCTCAAAATAATATCTCTTAAACTCTTCTAAAACTCCTGCCTTTCATCTTGCTCTTGCTGTGACATACCCGTAACTATATTGACCGGGCGTACACCCCAATAATAAAGACACGAGTAAGTCCTACTTTCAATCTCATCCATAGTAGCCTAGCATTAACACATTCAAACTCTTTTACACACTCATTCATTCGTGCAGATAGTATTACACCAACTCCTTTGCAGGCTCTGGTGGTACTATCTACCTCAGAGCAATACGCCGTATATGCGCCATGCTGGGTGGTGTCACACCCTTTCCTTTTTGTTTCATTCACACAAAGAACATCAATATTTCTATCATCCATCATCTGACATACTTCATCCAATTTGCCGTCCATCCCTCCTCCAACGTTCAATGTTGCAAACCGGCTTTCCGTAGACCGCTTTTCGCCCTCGCGGGGAACGAGACGTGACGGCTTGCAAACGGCGTCGCCGCCGTATGGAGATAAAGTAGATTTTGTTCCCATAGCGTTCCCACGAGATCTAGGGATCTAGACTGTCCACCCCCGCAGAGCCCTTTACGGGGGTAAGGCGGAATATCAGCTGTGTCCTGTGACCACCGACACAGGCACCCTCCGTTAACGACCAGCTTGCCCTCTGGCCACGAATCCCTCGGCACGGGTCGGTTCACACCTTAGATCGGAGTTTTGTGTCAAGTATGCTCCCTAGAAGTTGGTTTAATTTCGGAGTTTTCCTTCCCTAGATAGGTTGCCAACCAAGGCTAACGAGGCCCATCTCCCCGAACCGCCGACAAATAAATACTGTATATTTACTTAAAATGGTACATAAATATCTTGGTAGGTACTTATATAATAATGAATATATACATGTAATAATAATATATACAAAAACAAACATAGGTAGATATACATAATATATACATACAGAGTGTTTCATAACCCTCCGTCCGATCAATGAAGGGGTTGTAGGGTAGAGTAAAATGATGAGGTATTTGTCATTAATTCTCGGAAATTCAAGATAAAATTTTCCCTGGTAAACTTAATTAAAGCACATTAAGCCGTCATCTTTGACAGTCGTTATGAGGCGTCAGTACTTTCTAGATAAACTGGCACTAGTCTAAACCATGGAATATCGCTATCCCTTTGGGTTGCGGAGGTCAGGCAGGCAGTCGCTCTGTGGAAAAGCTAATATATATTCAGTCAAATCCGGTTAGACTAGTAAGCGGAACCCAGGTTATAAAACTTGGAAAACGCTAGGAGGAAGAATGATTATTGCATAATTACCAATCAAATGAAATTATAAATTGTTCAATATATCAATTGAACAATTTATCAATCGGCATTATCAACATTTCTAATATTATAATGGCAACACAAGTGATTAGGCTAATATTCTGCCAATGTGCTACCAACAATGATTAATTAGTTTCATCTTCATTATAACCAAACTACGAACTGAATCCGACCTGCTGATTATTACTGAATTTAATCGAGCTTACGAAGTTAACGATCTTCGACATAATACGGTCATCTATCATCCAATTATTAGATACTGGCCAATGGAGCTAATTCTGTTGTACAAACTAACACTAACTTTGGTGTAGCGCTGTCTCTTTCCTACAGATACTAATTGTAAAGGGTAGGTGATTAATATAATGGTAACTTGGATGAATATTTATTTTGATTGATACTTTGGAGCAATTTCTAACACTTCCATATACCTATTTTTAATATTTAATAGCCACCACGTCATCAATAGCGGTATTCAGTAATTTCAAAATTGACTTAAAAAAAAAAACAGTAAAGGCAATATCCGGTCTACGTAGAATTCGAATCTAAAGGCACAAATGGAATATACCTCCTTACAGACACACAGTATTCCGTGAAAAAGAAATGAAAATTTCAATGATAAGAAGTATTGTAAGAAGTTATGTAATATGAAAAATGACTGAAAGCAAAATCATTATTTATTTTATCTGCATGAAAATATCTATACTAAAATGAATGCAGTATTATTGTGATATAATGTATGATGATTGACATCATAATTGGCCACTGTTTGGTTTTTATTAGCTTCAGCTCACAAATCGCCGATTACAGAGCTATTGTTATTTATTTAGGCATTATACCGTTCAACTGAATAGCTACTACTATAATAGTGTAATGCTGGCTAATTTTAATGTGTCATGCTATCTGGAATAATGACTCTCATGGGTAATTTACTTGTGTGTTGACTTACAGTGCTCATGGGGAAGTAGAACATTGTTCTATGCGATAAAATGTAGATTATGTATTCACACTAGCTCGCTCTTTCATAGTGCTAATTGACCCATTTTGGGCAGGAATACTATACAGTCCGGAAGTTACGGCATATCTTCACAAAAGTCTTTGACCAGTGTGTGTTGCCAGTGATGATTTACGGAGCCGAGATGTGGTCGCTAACTATGCGGAAGCTCAGGGTCACTCAGAGGGCGATGGAGAGAGCTATACTCGGAGTTTCTCTGCGAGTTCAAATCAGAAATGAGGAGATTCGCAGGGGAACGAAATGAGGAGATTCGCAGGCGAACCAAAGTCACCGACATAGTTCTCCAAATAGTCAGGCTGAAGTGACAATGGGCAGAGCACATAGTTAGAAGGACCAATGGCCGTTGGTACAGAAAGGTTCTGCAGTGGCGGCCACGCACAGGACGCCGTAGCAGAGGTAGGCCTCCCGCAATGTGGACTGACGATCTTGTTGGGATCGTGGGCAGCGGATGGAAGCGGGTGGCTCAGGATCGGTCTATGTGGAGAGCCTTGGAGGAGGCCTATGTCTAGCAGTGGACTTCTTCTCGTTTTTGTCTTTCGGCTGTGGCATGATGATGATGATGACTATACAATCCATCCTCAATGTTATGAGGGACTTCGTCATACCACGAACCTATAGTCCAAAGTCAAGGTTTTAGCTTCAAAAGTGTAAGCTCTGCGATGATGATATCAATCAGGATAGGCATGTCCTTTTAAGACAAAACATTGCATTATTTCGTACCTATTTGGTTAAAAAAAGAAGTCAAAATACTTTTTTGCTAATGTATTTCTTTCTCCTTTTACTAATCTCCTCTTCGCATTCTCCACTTTAAGCCCTTTGTACGACCTTTGGTTTTCTTTCCTTTTTATCCATTACTCTCCGTTCTCATAATTCCTTCACATTTTCCTATGTATCTTAATTTATCTGATATAACATTATTAGTTTGTTATAGCATCATAAGTGCCAATTGGTTTCGGTGAAATATTGCGACAAGTAAAAATCATTCCCCAGTTTACTACGATATTAAAGCTTAGCGGTGCGCTAATAGAGATGCCTGTATTCAGCATTGGGCTACGGCAGGCTGATAAATAATAATGATGACGATTACTAGTGAGCACCAATTTATTTGCGTACTCACCCAGCAAGCTCTGTACAATTGCCTGAATATAAATTTTATTACTACCACACAAATAGCTAATACTGCTAATAGTTTTCGTTTTTTAATTTACTTTTATTTTCATACTTATTATTTCCACTTTTGCTTTTTTATAGTTTAGGATAGTTTAGTTACATAATAAGTTTTATTTTATTGTACTTGGTTATGCTATTCCTACTTGTCTGAATAAATAATAGCTTCTATAGCAAAATTACTTAACAAATCTAAAGCCCGATCCAACTGACAATCAGTCAAGCTACATTAAGGAAAGCACAAATATTCACACCGATAGCCATTTTGATTGTTCTACAATGGATTAATATACAAAAGCATTTTAAAGTACAACCTAGTGCATAATGTTGTTGTATAATCCGTTTTCATCTAACTTGAAAAAATAAATTCTTATGCGAAACTAAAATGCATTTTATCTCTAGTTGATACTGAGAAATGTTTTCTATTAAATAGAGGAGCTGATATAATATGCAAGGCATAGCAACTGAGTATAATCATAGGACCATTAAGTGAATTTAGCTCACATACACACACATACATATAAAAATCAAATGGGGTCGCATTACGTCACAGCATCTATGTGATTGATGTTTGTATAAGAAGGCACTTTACTATAGAAATAAAGCGAGGAAATATTAAAATTGATGCATGCTTATGACTTATATTTCAAACGACGGTTGAAACTGTAATTTAGCTTTAATAAGATGCAGTGATACATACATACATACATAGACTCACGCCTGTTTCCCGGAGGGGTAGGCAGAGACTACGGAACGCCATTTGCAACGATCCTGACATACCTCACTTGTTTCACTCACTCCCATCAAGTTTCTCATGCATGCTCTTCTGTTAAGGGTACTTCTGACTTGTCCTATTTTCAGGATGTCTCCAATCTGGTCAGAGAACGTCCGCCTAGGTCTTCCCCTTTGTCTTGTTCCATTCACACTTGCCTTATATATCTTCTTTGTCAGTCTATGGTCATCCATGCAGTGATAGTTTTTCTATTAGGATTATTATGACCTGCAGGATCGTAGAATTTAATTTATTTTTTATAAAAATAAATATTAGAAGAAGTTGAGTAGTTTTCCCGTTTTGGCTAGGAATTTTATGAACTTTGAATAAACGTGAGGTAAAACAGTATTTTCTTGGATTTACGTGAGGTAAAAGTTATTTCTTTCAATTTTGGTGGATGATTTAGCTCAATCCATCGTAATACCAATTTGCCATTGCTAGTATATCTTACAAGCGTTCCAGTCCTTACTAGCCCGGATAATAACGAAGACATTTGTACCTATTTCACTACAAGCCAGTGCTTTAATTTATTAGAACCGTTTAATAGCCTAAAAATTAATATGATTATTGACCATTACTCTGATCAATATTAATATAAATGCATAATATCAATGATAGATAGAGATACTTGGTGGCAATGAGCTCCATTATTGTAAAAAAATTGGTTAGGTTTCTTTTAAAGTATTTTATTAATATCCGGTAGCATGCAGAGGACTGATGTTCTCCCCGTCATTAATGCAAACTCTTCAAGAGGGGTCGTTTCAAACATGGTGTGAACGAGAATAATGATGTCATGAAATACGTGTTTGATTACAATATCTATGATTATCATTGGCAGCGGCAGAAGTGTTATATTCAGCTATATGACTGCCAACCCTTATTAGAATAAATATGTAATTTATATAATTGACTCGGAACCTAAAATTAATCATGCTGGTGTTCCTTAAGGCAGTATCCTGGGGCCTTTACTGTTCCTCATATATATCAATGATATTCCACAAGCCCTTTCCCATGACAGTGTTTTGTTTGCCAACGACACAACGATAATTATAAAATGTAAAGATAAGAATATCCTTGTGGTGACGGATTAAGAATACACAATGTCACCACCCCGTATCATCCCCTGGGTGTCGTAAGAGCCGACAGAGGGAGCATATTATGCAGCCAACAGCACTGTAAGAGATGAAAAACTTGATACAAACCCTATACCAACCCGTTTGGCCAGCGTGGTATAGTAGGCCAATTCCTCTTTTCAAAGGAGAGGCCTAGTCCAGCAGTGGACTGTAAAGGGGCTGATTATGGTGAAAGATAAGAATGCATTGGAGTTAGAAATTAGCAAAACACTACTAGAGTTTACTTAATGGCTAAATACAAATAAATATTTCCAAAACTAAAATAGTACACTTTAAAACTGCCAGAAGAGAAAATTTTAAATTAAAAGTTACATACATTAATACACCAGTCCAACAGGTTCAAAATGCCAAGTTTTTAGGAATCACTCTAGACTCGCACTTCAAATGGAACGACCATGTAGACAATATTATATGTGCAAAAATAACTAGATTCGTTTGGCAACAACAATAATACACCAGCCCAACAGGTTCAAAATGCCAAGATTTTAGGAATCACTCTAGACTCGCACTTCAAATGGAACGACCATGTAGACAATATATGTGCAAAAATAACTAGATTCGTTTTTGCACTACGTTTAGTAAAAACATTTACATCTATAGACACTTCTATTATGGTCTACCATGCATACGTTTGTGGAGTCATACGTTACGGAATAGTTATATGGGGGAACTCATCGGATATCAATAGAGTTTATATTGCATAAAAAAGGTGCATTCGTGCAATATTTGGTATGAATTGGTCCGACTCATGCAAACCGGTGTTCAAGGCAAAGAATCTCCTAACTGCCCCCTGCATCTATATTCTCGAGGTCGCAAAGTTTGTTAAATGCCATAAAGAAAGATCTTTTTGAAAGCTGTGACAACTCAAACAAGCGGAAGGTCTCCTATGTTTCAATAAAAATGCCAGTTCCTAGGCTGGAACTTTTAAGAAAGAGCTATGTGTACATGGCTCCGTTAATTTTAAATTCTGTAACAAATGAGACCTTCCAGGTGTCCACTGTAACGTTATCCCTGCTTAGGGTGTGTTTAAATGAGAAATGTGAGTTGAATGTTATAGTAAAAATTGATTTATTTCTCAAGTAAATTTAAACATCATTTAGCAAGCGTTTCACTTGCAAAAAATTACTAAAAAAATGTTATTCGCAAAGATTTAAACAGGGTCGCGTGATTCGGCGATGGTAAAGGTTTTGTTGAGGGTCCTGCTGCCGGTTCGTCCAGGAAAGGTGGTCACTTAGCTCGTCCGCCGGTTCGCCAGAAGTAAGGGGCGAGCGCAACCAGCGCTTGAGTATTTATAGCAGCTCGAGGTGCGGTGGGGGGCGAAGATGCAGGCGGCCGGGAGGCGGTGTCATCACGACGTCACAGCGACGTCACACACTCCCCCCATTAGGCCAGAATTTTCCCAGAGGGAAAATTCTGAGGCTGGTAGGCGGCCACTGCGTTCCGGGACCCTGAAACAGATGAGTGGTGGTGGTGTCAGTAGGTTAAATACAAGGCAACTATTAACCCTGAAAGAGTAAAAAAACAAGTATAACCCTCGACCATTCATACGTCACCAAGCATTGAACGTTCCTATTACCTGACATACATCACATTCAAAAGGCCCACACACAATCATACGTATGAACAAGCCAGCATTCATTCCCGATGCGAGTCGTATTCATAATAATACACGACCCGCGAAGAGGTATTATACGTGAGTTTTAGCAAATAGCCACCCAGTCTAAGTTGGTAGGCACCACCTGACAACCCGTATTCGATAAGTGAAATTAATTGAAAGTGTATAAGTCGTAGACTAATATTACGATTTTACGATACTAACAATATTACGATCAGTTGGCAGTATCAAAAACAAATTGCTCATTAACAATGTCGATGCAATATTGCAAGGACAAATTGTATTCATTTAAAATGGAATAACAATGATTTCTGCGATCGAAATTTTGAACCGGTGAACACGTGAGTCATCACTGCGCGCTTGGCGCTGACCGTATTCCATTGACGCGAGTCATTATCTAGTTTCTGTACACGATACAATTAATTACAGACAATTGCACAATTTTTAGTGAAATTTAATGAATAATACACCATCGAAGGAGAACGTAACATTTGCATAAGCACAAGAACACATTATAGCCACTACTTAAATTGGTTTAGTTAAACCAGATGCATAGCATTTTGTATAAAAGAAACAAGTTACATATTGATAATTAAGTATTTATGCGGCTGTCAACGGTTTAATTTTATCATTTTTTCAACATTATATGTTTTATATATTTCAATAGAAACCAGACATTGAAAAAAAACAATCCTAGCGACACAAAAAAAAATCCAAAACAAAATATAATTCAATAATTGCGACGCAGGAATTTTATGTTTGAGTTCACAATGAACAGTAAATGCATAAATAGATGCATTCTCAAATAACATACCGATAGGCAGTAACAAGGAGATAAAATTGAAGACGAAAAAAACAACGATTGTAGCAAAATAAACATTTGACAAAACGAACAACCAATAATTCTACGATGATATTCGTATTTTATGCAAAATAGACAAGGTTTACATTCGTTCATTATTGTTAGTGAGCAACCTGAATGTGACACGTGTATATTTTATTAATAAATGAACGCGGAATTCTAGCTAAATACCTAGTATATAATACGCTAGCATCTTAAGGTACGTTCATTCTCAGCCAGTCCAATTATGTTAGGTACACGTGGTATAATAAAGATGTAACTTTCTTAGTAAGAAAGAAAAGAATAGTTAATTTTAAAAGATAATCGCTGTAGTAGGCGGTAAAAGTATGTAATATATCTACTATATAGGAATATAATTGTATCGTCGTACAAAACCACTAGCAGAAGGTTATAGTAGAAAAATGAAAAGAATTGGAAAAAGGAAGGGTGTGAATTCGTTCCATAAGTCAGCCAAAGCAGATTATTAGCAATAATAACCAGTAGCACTTAATTACCGTAGTGGCATTTAAAACAGCTAATTGCGAAGCATACGATCAACGAAGGTGACCTTAGCGCGTCGTTAGAGGACGCGAGGCCATAAATTGCAATACAAAGAATGCGATCAAAGAATGTGACCACAGCGCGTCATTTAGTTGACACGTGGTCGCAAGCAAAACGATTATAACTTGTTACTTATGCGGTTGACACAAAATTAATTATCACACGCGGCAACAGAAGTAGTTATAACATAAAAATGCTTAACATGCGTAGTAAGACAAAATTTGTCTGTTGTGACCGGCGCAACACAAAACCGACCTTCCGTGCACAACAGAACAAAAAGAGAAAATGTCTATTGTGATCGGCACAACACCACCGACTTCCCGAGCACAATAGAACAAGCAAAAAGAACAAAATATGCCACTAAAATAATCACACACTGCTTTGGAACGACTTCGCACATACACAGTTAAAAAATAAAAAAAACTCACCGGCAGCGGATTCTCAACAAAACCCCACCTTTATATTCCCGTGGGCGCCACTGTAACGTTGGGGACCTTCCAGGTGTCCACTGTAACGTTATCCCTACTTAGGGTGTGTTTAAATGAGAAACGTGGTAAATGTTACAATAAAAATTGATTTATTTCTCAAGTAAATCTAAACATAATTTAGCAAGCGTTTCACTAGCAAAAAATTACTAAAAAAATGTTATTAGCAAAGATTTAAACAGGGTCGCGTGATTCGGCGATGGTAAAGGTTTTGTTGAGGGTCCTGCTGCCGGTCCGTCCAGGAAAGGTGGTCACTTAGCTCGTCCACCGGTTCGCCAGAAGTAAGGGGCGAACGCAGCCAGCGCTTGAGTATTTATAGCAGCTCGAGGTGCGGTGGGGGGTGAAGATGCAGGCGGCCGCGAGGCGGTGTCATCACGACGTCACAGCGACGTCACAATTCATTGCCAAAGGAATAAATGCCATATAATAAATTCTGTAGGACATTGCAGCAGTGGCTGATTCAGAAGAGTTTCTATTCAGTTAAGGACTTCTTAGACCATGGTTTTTGTCGACGTTTTTATAATATATAGCATTCTTTTTTTTATTTGACATTGAATTTCATTTGACATAATAATTTAACTTTGTAATTTTTTTCCATTTTAATTTGACATTTAATTTTATTTGACATAATAATTTCAAATTTGTAATTTGCGTACCAGCATTGTTGGTGAAATACATAAATGTCCTGTACTTTTTAAATGTAACACATATTGACAGCTAATGTCTAATTTGTGCGTCATTGCTTTCGAGTACCTAGGGCTAGGTTAGTCCGAAAATAGGAGCCCTGCGCAGCAGGGCTCCGTAAACCTTAGTTTATTAAACTAGTGTGAAGAATATGGAAGTTGGCAGTGCCATACACACCGCTGTTTTGAGATATTTTTTTTTCCCAGAGGAAACCAAGTATTTCCGGCAAGTGAAAATGGTGACGGGTGGTTCCAAGACTTCCCCTCCCCCCCAAACACTCACAACCCCTAAAAACAGCGACGTATTACGAAACCTTAATCGAAGGCAGAGACTACGGAACGACATTTGCGACGATCCTGACACACCTCTCTTGCTTCATTCACTCCCATCAAGTTTCTCATGCATGCTCTTCTGGTAAAGGTACTTCTGACATGTCTTTTTTTAGGATGTCTGCAATCTGGTCAGAGAACGTCCGCCATGGTGAAAGCAGGTCAGTGGTATCAGATTATGTATTTCCTTGTTCTGTATGTATGAAAGCTCCATGAAATGTATCTGATAACAGCACAATATAGCAACACCACGATGATGCTCAAGACCATGGAGTTTTCGGTCAATTAGTTGGTGATCGGCGATGAGTTGCCTGGCTTTCCTCTCAATAGAGTCTAGTAGAGCCTCCAGCTGGTATTTTGCTGAAACAGTATACAGTTGGGAATAGTTCTCCATCCAGGATCAGATCATTTTGCTAGTTAGTTGGGGATACAGGCGTGCGCCTATAAAAAAAAAACAAAAATCAAAACTTCAGACGTAATTTTCAAGGCATTACTGTACAATAGGTTACTACGAGAACGTAGATAAAATCAACATTATTTTAATGGACATTTCGCGTCGATACTGAGGCTGATCAAAACTATATAACACTACAAATGTGCACAATACTTCTTCTAAGAGTAAGAACATTAAAAAAAACGACATGATTTACACCTAACAATGTTTATGATTATTTTCCAGCAGCGGTATATCAGACATTAAATTCCTTTCTTTATGATATACTTAAACGTCGTACGACGTTAGCTAGAAAACATTTTAAAATGTAATGTAAATTTAAAAATATGTTGTAGCTTTTAACCTAACTGAAAAGTAACGCTACGCTATATAACATTATAAAATGTAGAGTAAATTATTAACGCGTTTCTAGAAATACCCGTCGCGTGCAGACTCATAAATTAATACATTTCGTAATCACTGTAGTTAATTATTAGAACAAAGGTTTGTTAAAATAATATATGTATGACAAAGATTAGGCTTTGTACTAATGTAATAAATTAACCAGTGAAACCAATATAACGCGATAAAATCCGTAAACTGTAGTTTAATTTCAATGTATAAAATTCGCGTGAACCCAACCCAAAATATAATAATGTATTTAAATTAAGAAGAATAAAGATTGGCTTTGGTAATTAACTAGCTTAGTTATTTATAAAGATTCAGCGCCATTTTGGCGATGCTAAGATTCTAACTAGCGAATCTAGTGGCAAAATTTAAAGCTGTCCTGTAAAGATCTATCAAAATATTGAATTATTGCTCGAAGGGGAGATTTTAGTCTCTGACACGATGTGACATCATAACATACAAACATTTGTCATGGCATTGTGTGTTATCACTTTTTGCCCAATAACTGATTGAACTATGGGAATAACTAAGTTTTGTATTTCAATGATACCTTCTCGGAATAAATCTATCTTTCTAAAATAACTATAATCAAAGACATATTTTATATCGATGGCAAGAATTATCACACAAGCAAAATGTTATTTCAGAAGTATATCCAAAGAAACTCACTTATTTTTGTCTGACTAATTTCAGAATCTGTAATAATAATTAAGTGGTCATTAGTACTATTGTTACAGACGGGGTAACGGGATTGGAAGGAAACACCGTGTAGCACTGATGACACTTTATTCGACTTCACACACACGAAGCGTCGTTCAATTTCGACGCGGACAGCACCAACACTAACATCTATTGTACTGCACTTCACTGCACTAAACTTTCACTTCACTTTGTTTCACTACTACTTCTTTCTTCTTTTTACTTGTTCCTTTTCTTCTCCACTTTACCACTTCTCAACTTAAACTGGCACTCAGCGCATCTACACCGCCTTATATACCCCTAGGAATGTTCTAGATTCACTAATTTAGATTATCATTTTATTATTCAATAGTTTTTCCATCTCCTGTCTCTTTTTTTAACCTTTCTATTCCTTCCTGAAGTTTCTTAATTTTACTCGAAATATTTAATTAATCTTTTTTTAAATATTTGCCAAATATTCATAAACATTTTCCAAATTTCATAAAAACTGAAATCCACATAACTGTTATGACTGGGATTTGAACTCACGCCCTCAGAACGTGAATGGGATGTATTATCCGCACGGCCATTGCCTTGTTGTCAATTGACACACAATGATTGACTCCCGTCAATTGTGTCCGTTCTAATTATCTTGACGTCAGCTTCTTCTTTTCCTTCTTGTCACACGCAATGCTTGCAACCGTTAGATTTCATGCCACGATGCTCAACTTCACAATCGTACTCTTGAAGTTGTTCAATCCATCGAGCTACCTGACCCTCACAATTTTTAAACTGTAAAAAACATTTAGCGCTGCGTAGTCCGCCCGAATCCGGATTTTTCTTCCGATCAGGTACTTTTTAAAATGCTGGAGAGTTTTCACTACCGCTAGAAGCTCCTTTCGTGTGGTACAGTACTTTCAGGTTTAGACAGCGATTTGCTAAAGTAAGCAAGAAAATCAGGAAGCTGGTAGCTTCCTGATTTCCTTGTCTCTGGGAAAGTGTTCCACCAATACCCACATTGCTTGTGTCTGTGTCAACAATAAAGTACCCATTGACGTTGAACAAATTGGCGCTTCGCATAAACTCGTCTTCAACTCTTCGAAAGCAGTTTGACATTTTTTATCCCAAGTAAATTGACGTTTTTGCTCCGTTAGCTCATACAAAGATTTTGCGATGCCCGAGAAATTCTTTATAAAACGTCTGTAAGAAGAGCAAAGCCCCATAAATGAGCGCACCTGCTTCTTGTCCTTAGGCACGGGCCAATCTTTAACGGCCGAAATCTTGGCAGGGTCCTTCTCGATGCCTTTTTCAGAGACGACATGACCCAAATAGTTAACTTGTCGCTTGAAAAATGAACATTTTTAAGACTGAGCTTTAGATTTGCATTTCTCAATCTATTGAATACACTACATCGAGATACACCAGACAAACTTATTTTAAAAGCCTGGCAAGGATGTGTTCCATTAACCTTTCGAAAGTAGCTGGTGCGTTGCATAATCCGAAAGGCATTACATTGAAATGCCAAAGCCCTCTGCTCATTGAAAAAGCTGTCTTCTCTTTGTCTTTTGGGTCCATTTCCATTTGCCAGTAACCACTTTTTAGGTCTATTGTTGTGAAACACTTCATTCCGCATAACATGTCTAACATGCTGTCTATTCTAGGCAAAGGATAACTGTCTTTCTTGGTAACATCGTTCAATCCGAAGATTTCTATTAGACTAGATTCTGTATTGACTACCGAAGTAGTCAATACAGAATCTAGTCGATCCATCCTTTTTCTTTACCAATACCACCGGCGAACACCACGGGCTAGTCAATGGCTCAATAAACCCGTTTTTCCTCATACCTTCGATCATATCTTCTACCTCCCTCTCCCTGGCAAAAGGTACGCGTCGCGGGCGTTGACGGATTGGTTGTTCATTCCCTGTGTTGATGGTGTGTTTTATCACTCCTGTCTTTCCGATGTCGCCGTCGTCCATTCAGAAAATGTCGAAGTATTGTGTCAGCACTTTTTTTGCTTGATTTCGATTTATGTTAGATTGTCTTTGCAACGTTTCGAAACACTATCCACGTTTACGTTAGTCCCAGCCAGACTCTTGGTTTCCTGGTAGTTTGGTAACCAAGCGACATCCGCGGACTCTCCTATCTCAGAACCCTTCTTCAAAACTTTTTCTTGTTCACTTAAATTTAGGACAGGTATAACAGCCATTTGTGAAGAAGCAACAACTACACACGCCGGCAACCATGGAACGTGATCTCCATTGTCTTCTATCATTATGCATCGTCGCTGACTCGAAGTGGCAGATAATATGACAGGAACAAAGGTCTGTGACCTTGGTGCGAGCTTGCTGTTCTTGAGGCACAAAACCTTTCCCGTGCCTCCACCTTTCATTGGAATCTCCACGTCTCCACACTTTAGGATACCACACTTAACATACAATCTACATTGGTGATCTCTGAAAAAGTCTAGCCCAACAATGCAGTCGTCGAGGATGTTTGCAATCAGTGCTTTTTGCCAATATAATTTGTCACCCACTTTGAAAGCCAGCTTTTGCTGTCCCCTGACTGGGATATGCTGGCCGGTAGCCGTTGTCAGTCGAGGTCGAATGGACTGTTTTAGAATGTTCCCATCCTACCTTATCAAATGAGTCCCTATAACAGTTCGTGACGCAGCGGTGTCCAAGGTCAGCAAACAGGTAGGGCCATTGACCACTCCATCAATGGTAAACTGTTCCCATCCGTGCTTTGTCGGATACAAACTTTAGGGG
Source organism: Euclidia mi (assembly GCA_944739405.2). Lineage (NCBI taxonomy): Eukaryota > Metazoa > Arthropoda > Insecta > Lepidoptera > Erebidae > Euclidia > Euclidia mi. The sequence continues at coordinate 25,292,929 of OX123191.2, read as the reverse complement.
CTTTTCATCTAACGGCCAGCGCTTGCCCCGCAGCCCTGGCTGTAATTAGTTTTCCTGGTCGTGTTCTGACGTTTGAACAGTAGCGTCAGTCTTACGTTTCGGACAGCTACTGCTTAAATGTCCTGGTTCCCTGCAATTATAACATTTTGGGACATATCTTCGGTCTGTTCGCTGCATTTCTGCGGCCACAACTTGGACTCGTCCACCCTTAATGTCTCGACAGACAGCCTCCACTTCTAGGGCATGCGCTAAAGTGTCATTAACATTGTCGTGGTGCTTCAGACGAACGGCAGACCTGACCTCATCGTCATAAATGCCATCAATGAACGCCTGGAGACGCATGCTTTGGACTTTCCCCACAGTCTGTAGCACTGATATTGCACCATCGCGTAACGCCAGAGTGAGTGCATTCTTGGCCTGCTCTCTGTTCCAACTGTTGCTAGAAGAAGCAGCTTCAAACTGCATCCTGTACGCCTGCGAGGATGAGGTACCATCGAAAGAAGGCACTTTAAAATTATCAGCACCTGGTGAAGGGACGTTAGTTTTTATCTTTCTGAACTCCTCCTCTATGGTAGTTATGCGAGTGTCTCTTCTGATACGGACGCCATGCGGGACTGCACCTCTTCCGACACTGATGCCTTGCAGGATTGTATCTCTTCCTCTATAGTAGCCACGCGAGATTGCACTTCACCGATATACATCTCCATCTCGGTGATCTTACGAGGGTTCTCCGATATATAATGGCGAATCTCATCCTGACTCTCCATTATCTTACTAAGCTGAGATTTAAGCTGCCGCGGGTTCTCCTGAAGTTGTGTTTGAAGATCGCATTTAAGTTGCTGAGAGGTTTGCTGGAATATTGCCGCGAGGTCTGTGAGAGATAGCGGGTTAGCTGCGCTCGCAGACGGAGATACCCCTCCTTCAGATCCGATTCCTAGCGAAGGAGCATCCCTGCTCACAACTTCCTGGCTAGAGTCACCTTGCTCTTGAGCGGTAGCCCTTGCACGTGTCCTAGGCCTTTCCTTCGGCATGACTGGCATCTTTGATCCTGTCAATCCCACTTCTGACACCAATTGTTACGGACGGGGTAACGGGATTGGAAGGAAACACCAAGTAGCACTGATTACACGTTATTCTACTTCACACGCACGACGTTCACTTTCGACGAGGACAGCACCAACATTAACGTCTATTGCACTGCACTTCATTGCACTATACTTTCACTTCACTTTATTTCACTACTACTTCTTTCTTCCTTTTACTTGTTCCTTTTCTTCTCAACTTTACCACTTCTCACCTTAAACTGGCGCTTAGCGAGTCTACGCCGCCTTATATACCCCTAGGAATGTTTTAGATTCACTAATTTCGATTGTTATTTCATTATTCAATTGTTTTTCCATCTCCTGTCACTTTAAACCTTTCCATTCCATCCTGAAGTTTCTAGAATTTTCTAAATTTTACTCGGAATATTTATATAATCATTTTTTAAATATTTGCCAAATATTCACAAACATTTTCCAAACTTTATAAAAACCAAAATCCACATTACTGTTATGACAGGGATTTGAACTCACGCCTTCAGAACGTGAACGGGATGTGTTATCCGCGCGGCCATTGCCTTGTTGTCAATGACAGAGTGTATACGTCTTCGAACTAAAAAGTGTAATTTCCAAATAATCAAATAGTCTTCAAACCTCTTTGCTAATTATTGTGTTTGATGACCGGCTAGTTTGTCGTGTAGACGTCAGTATCCTTGACAACCGTAGTGATGACAGCTTGACATGACACCGGCCGTCACACTATCAAATTATAAAACGGAGTCCAGTCCACTTCCCAAACTTCTGTCCGAGGTGTGCGGGATTCACTGGACTTCGAGAAATAAAACGATCTTGGAAACTTTGAATGACGTGTAATCTGTGCAGCTTACAAAAGCAGCATTGTTGGCAAATTGTATGCAAAGGTACTTATTGAAAGAGTTATGGAAGTCACCGACAAGAAAATATGGGACGTACAAGCAGGATTCTGAAAGGGTATGGGATGCACGGATCAGGTTTTTTCCTTGCAAAGCATAGCCGAAAAGTTTTTGGCCAAAAGTCAAAAGGTCTATTGCGCATTCGTGGATTTGGAAAAGGCTTACGATATAGTGGTAAGGAATGAAATGTGGTCGGTACTGTCAATGAATAGAGTGGACAGCAGCCTCATTTGAGCTCTGAAATCCCTTTATGAGGATTCTAGAGCTTGTGTGAGGATAAACGGGGCATACACTGACTGGTTTACCATCGAGAAAGGTGTTAGACAGGGATGTGTAGCGTCGCCGTGGCTGTTTAACCTCTTCATGGACAGTTGTTTGCAAGATTTAAAACATAGTGACTGCGGATTAAGGATGAATGGGTTACTCGTCAAATGCCTCCTTTATGCTGATGATCAGGTAATACTTGCATCTTCAGCGGAGGAGTTGCAGGAGATGGTAGCAATCATGCATGGTGCGTTAGAGAGGAAAGGAATGAAAGTAAATGTAAGAAAAACGAAAGTTATGGTTTTTGAAAAGAGGAATGCGTTACGGCTTGTAATGTTTTGATCAATGGACAGCGAGCGGAGCAAGTGAATGAGTTTGTTTACTTAGGTACGTTGTTTACAAGAGATGGTAAGAATGAAGAAGATATTGAAAGGAGAGTTAATGCAGGTAATAGTGTGAATGGAGCTCTGAAAGCGTTTAAGAACAGTCAAAACGTGTCCAAAAAGGCACGTTTGGCTATATATATAGAGATCTGTTAGTGCCTTCCCTTATGTATGGTAGTGAAAGTTGGGTATGGCAGAAGAAATTTGAAAGTAAAATAAATGCTGTAGAAATGAGAGCACTGAGAAGTATGTGTGTCTTTGACTGACAGAGTAAAGAATTGTGTGATACGAGAGTGGAGTGGGGTAAAAGAAGATGTAGTGACAAGCATTGAGAAAGGCATGTTAAGATGGCTTGGGCACATGGAGAGGATGGATGACGATAGACTGACAAAGAAGATGTATAAGGCAAGTGTGAATGGAACAGGACAAAGAAGAAAACCTAGGCGGACGTTCTCTGGCCAGATTGGAGACATCCTGAAAAAAGGACAAGTCAGAAGTACCCTTAACAGAAGAGCATGCATGAGAAACTTGATGGGAGTGAGTGAAGTAAGTGAGGTATGTCAGGATCGTTGCAAATGGCGTTCCGTAGTCTCTGCCTACCCCTCCGGGACACAGGCGTGAGTCTATGTATGTATGTATGTATGTACTCGTATGTACAAAAGCAGAGTGAGAGATTATCCAAATCGTTTACAGCAGGTATATTTTATAAAAAAAAGGCTATACAAATCTGTAACTATGCTATGCTTAACTTAATCCAATGCTACCGCAAGCTATAACGTACGATTGACGCTGCGGTGAAATAATGCGTAGGCGCTTTAACATGGCCCCGGGCTTTGAAAGCTCCAAGCTTTCAAACCAAATCCGTAGTAACTGGCAGCGGACATATTCTATTGAAGGCCCACCGTATGATACCAGTTGAAGTGCGAATGTCGGCGACACGAACGACTTCATCCGACCCTGGATGCACAGCTACAATTCTCCCCGATTTCCATGTAAGGAGTGGCAGGTGGTCCTCCTTGATGACCACTAAGGAATTCAGCTTCAACCCATCTTGTGTGCCACTTAGTTCGTTGTTGCAACTCAGTAACAAACTCCTTACTCCAACGTGCCCAAAAATGTTGACGGTGTTGCTCAATCCGTTGAAAACGTGATAGATGAGATGTGGAGCAGGCCTGGTAACTTGGTTGTGGAAGGTAAGTAAGAGGTCGTCCAACCAAAAAGTGTCCCGGCGTTAGCGGAGTATAATCATCGGGGTCCGAAGACAGCGTAGTTAACGGGCGTGAATTCAAAACTGCCTCAATTTGGATCAGTACGGTATTCAATTCTTCAAATGTAAGGTTACAATGTCCCAACACTCGTTGAAGATGGAATTTTGTCGACTTCACACCTGCTTCCCATAGTGACACTTTGACAGGTCGTTGTACACAACAATAAATGAGGTACCGTAGTCAGAATATATGTTGGCAGGTTTACCTCTGCGTGAAATATATCTATACAGTGCCTGTAAATATTTGTTTCTAGTCATGTCACCTACCAGCTCTAAATGGATAGCTTTGGTGGTGAAGCATATAAAATCGCGATATAAACTTTTACGAGCCTACATCCACGACCTTGACGACTAGCACAAAGTATAGGGTCTGTGCTGTCGAAAGGGTAACCACCTGGAACAAGTCGCTGGTGAGGCAGATTCCCCATCAACGGCGTAATAGTTTTGACCTTCATAAGATGACAACGTACGCACTGATGGTAGCACGTTTTAGCTAAGCGACGACCACCGATAGGCCAATATGATTCTCTAATCGTAGCCAACAATAATTATGGACCTGCATGCATTAACCTTTTGTGTTCATAATCAAAGAATAACTTCGTAAATTCATGAGTGAACTGTAAAATAATGGGATGTTTCTTACTGACCGAAAAGTCCGAATTATCGAGACGTCCCCCAACACGCAGTATATTAATAATCATGATCTAAATAAACATTGAACTTAACGAGGGAGCTCTTTTTCGGAGATTCTGTTTATTGACGAGTAGCTTATACTCTGGAAACTAGTCCCGTTGACTACATCCTTTGTAAGAAATTTACTATTTCAAGGATTCTTTCTACAAGCTTTAATAAAACGCAAAACATAATTATGCAACGGAGCGCACGAGCCTAAGATAATTTGAAAACCATTTAAAATCTATTAGTTTATCTTTGCTATTATCTAACGGTGCTCAGTGAAATGTGTGCTCGTGTTTCAGGCAAAGATTCTAATGCTAAACCTTTCAATTTCAATAGAGACGGCCAACTGGACTGCTCATTGTGTAAGAACTTGGGTCCAGACCACCACAAATCCAACCCTTGCAGGGTCCTGATATCCACGCCACGAGATATCAGATCTGCCGGGTTTAGATCGGTTGGTACGTGTTGCCATGTGCAATTACTCGTCCTGTCTAATATCTTAGGTACACGATTACGCACAAACGGTTGTAGTTTTGAGGGCAACATTTGCAACCAACCCAATACGATGGTTGAGGCAGTCCGACAATAAACATGACTTATGTTTATTCAAAAGTCTTGTGAAACCCTTTCATAAATACGCGCACCTACCAAGGCACCACGTAACTCTAACCGAGGTATTGTAGTAGGCTTAATTGGGGCCACGCAACTTTTAACCATCAGTAACCTGACCATACATTCATTAGTATCGCTGATGCTACGAACATATACACACGCACCATAGGCACACTCAGACGCATCTGTAAACACATGTAGTTCAAGTGACCTATACGCATTACAAACTACAATGCGTGTTATAATTAAATCATTTACGAGAGGTAAAGATTTTACAATATTATGCCAAGTATTTCTAAGTTCTGGGTTTAGCGGCTCATCCCATGAAAGCTTGTCTGAGTACATGCTTTGTAACAACATTCTCATGGTGATGACGAAAGGAGAAAGAAGCCCTAAAGGATCAAAAATGCGTGCAATCGTTGAAAGTATGTAGGTCCCGTTTGATATTACTAAGAGAAGGCACCGAATTTACTATAAAACCTTACTCATCAGTATTTGCGAACCAGTTTAAACCAAATAACTTATTTGACCCGCTAGTGCCCATACTTAGGTCTAACAATGGCTTATTACACTCAGTTAATAGTAGCGGTTCATTAGATCTCCATTTTCTTAACGTCATACCAGCAGATGCCACAGCATTTATGACTTGAGTGCGTATAAACTCAACCTCACTCAAAACATCCCCACCGGTCAACAAATCATCGATGTAAAAATCATGTTGGATGATGTCAGCAACCCTTTCATGCTTACAATCAAGACCTATTTGTTTGAGACACCGAGTAGTAAGAAATGGCGCACTTGCCGTGCCAAAGGTTACCGTATATAATGTATACGACTTAATAGGGTCGTCTATATTGCTACGCCAAACTATTTGTTACAAGTGCCTGTCAGATGGATGGATGGCTATCATTCTAAACATCTTCTCAACGTCGGCCAACAGGACATATTTATGATGTCGTAATCGAAGAAGTATTGACAACAAGTCAACCTGAACGGTAGGACCCACCATCTGTATGTCATTCAAGGAAACACCTGATGGCGAAGGGCTGCTTGCAATAAATACGACACGTAGTTAAGTAGTCGTACTACTCTCGCGTAATATGCCGTGGTGAGGTATAAAATAATCATTACGATTATCCTTTAAATTAACTACTTTATTTTCGCTCATCTGGTTTACCTTTTCGTATTTTGACATAAAATCAAGATATAATTCGCCAAATTCTCGTTTGTACTTTAGCCTACGTTCTAATGAATGTAAACAATACTTAGCCCTATTGTACGAATTTCCTAAAACATCAGGACATTGTTTAAGCGGTATACGAACACAGAACCTACCATCGCGTAAGCGAGTGGTATTTTTAATAAAATGTTCCTCAACTTTTCCTCTGGCATATAATTAGACGCTTCAGAATTTATTTCCTCTAAATCCCAAAAAGTCTTTAAGTCGGTTCGTAGTTTCTCAATATCACCTGAGTAAAATTGCATCTAATGTCCTTTGACATTTTGGTACAATGAGAGGTAATGGGTCCAGAAACTATCCACCGTAACTAAGTCTCACATAAAACTGGCATATCAACGCCTAACTTTATATTTTGTTGTGACCCTAACACAGAACTGCAGATCTGGCTGGTAAGTAACGGGGCATAATCATCATAATCATAATCATAATCATTTATTGCTGAACATAGGTACATAATTTTATACATTGCAAGATGTTGAGTGAATGCGCAGTTCACTATGTTCTACCACTATAGGCATGCAAAGTTTTTAATAAAATTCAATCATTTCATCAATAACAATCATAAATTGCTTTTACATAGAATAAGAATTCACCAAATATAAAAAAAGAAAAATATGAGTAAAAGAAATGTCATTATCTATTAATATTATTATCATTTAAATATTCGTAAATTGAGTAGTATGTCTTATTTACTAATATGTCATTTACTTGTTTTTTTAAATATTTTTATATTGTCGCTTTCTAAAACACATGATGGTAGTCTATTATATATTTTGGGTGCCATGCCTAAAAAGTTCCTATTATAAACCGATTTTTTATGTGGTCTGAACCGTATCTTATTTCTATGACGTACGCTACGAAGCGTGTCAAATAAATTAAAATTGTTTTTTATAAATAAGACTACTTCTAATATATATAGGCAAGGCACTGTCAATATACCTAGACTTTTAAAATATGGTTTACAGCTGTCAGTGTTTTTTATGCCGCATAAAGCTCTTAAACATCTTTTTTTAGACCTAAAGACAATGTTCACGTTTGTGGAGTTGCCCCAAAATATCAAGCCTTAACGTAAAGTAGATGTGACATATGCGTGATATGCTGTAATTAATGTTGTATGATAAACTTTTTGTGATAGTTTATGTAGAGCATATGAATATTGACTTAGACGTTTACATACACTATCAGTGTGACTTTTCCAAGATTCTCTATTGAGTTCAAGCCCTAAAAATTTTGTAGACGTAGTTTCTAAAATAATTTTGTTGTCGTATCGTATGTCAAGTTTTCCATGGTTAGTTTTTTGTTCAAATGTCATGATTTTGGTTTTGTCAAGATTAATTTTTAAATTATTGGATTTCATCCAGTCTATTAATAGTCCTAGGCAGTTATTTATTTCTCTTTCGAACGTCATAATATCATTATTACCACAAAAAATTACAGTGCTGTCATCCGTCATTTGATGATTTGTTACTATAGGAATGTCATTGATATAAACAAGGAACAGCAAAGGTCCTAATATGCTCCCTTGTGGTACGCCGTAATTAGTAGACCTTTGAAAAGATACATAACTTTGCTCTGTTTTTGAATGAACACAAAGTTTAGTTATTGTCGTAATTTGTTTCCTGTCTGACAAGTATGATTTAAGAAGGTTGAGCGCATTACCTCTAATCCCATACCTTTCCAATTTATTTAAAAGTATTGAGCGATCCAAGAAATCAAAAGCTTTACTCATGTCCATGAATAAAGCTGCTACAGGACATCGTCTATCAACGTTTGAATTAACTTTTTCATATAACTTAAAAATAGCCATGTTGATGTTCTTGTTCTTTCTAAAGCCATACTGTTCCTCGGTAAAAATATTCTTTTGCTCAATAAATGAGTTTAGTTAATTATAAATAACTATTTCTATTATTTTAGAAAATATAGAAAGCAAGGCAATTGGTCGATAGTTACCAGGTTCCTGTTTGGTGCCTTTTTTATGTAGAGGCTTTATAACAGAAAGTTTAAGCCGTTCCGGAAATACGCCTGACTCTATGCTCAGATTAATAATGTAACTCAGCACTGGTGCAATGCTAACTGCTACTGTTCTAATTATATCAGTTGTAATGTCATCAAAACCAGAACTACTGGTATTATTTAATGAGTGTTTGATTTTAATAATGTCATCAGGAATTGACGGAATTATGGATAGAGAGTCACGATTAATGTCAAATTTTAAATTATTATTAATGATAATAATGCTATTTGATTTAATTTCGTCAATAAAAAATCATTAAATATTTGAGGGATTTCATTTGGATTAGTAGTAACTTTATTGTGTTTTATAATTAACTCTATTCCTTTTACCGGCTTATTCCTTTTGCGTTCATTTATTATTTGCCATGTAGCTTTATTCTTATTTGTAGCATTATTTATAAAGTTGTTATTGTGAGATTTCTGAGTTAGTCGGTTATTGTTTTTAGTCTGTTTGAATAAGTTTTAAATATTTTTTTTATTTTCATGACTAGGGTTTTTTCGGAATAGCCATAACATTTGACGTATACGTTTACAGCATAATTTTATACCCTTGCTAATCCATTGTGCCTTTTTACATGCCTGTCCTTTGATTTTATTATTTGGAATAAAATGAGTCATAATATAGTTTGAAGCTGTCATGGAATACATTAAATGCGTCATTGGGGTCATTACAGGAATAAATATCATTAAATGTCAAATTTTGTAAGCATTCCTTGAATTTTTCAATATTTTCATTTCAATACTTACGTCTAAATATAAACCAGTATACAGGTCTTTTTTACAGGACATTTAAGCACGACTGCTCGACAGCAGTATGATCTGACATTGCAAGCTCTGCAATTTCACATTTGCCGCTTCTAACATTGTGAATTATGTTATTCATACAGGTACCGCTACAAAGTCGTGTTGGTGCCCGTACACCCATAGTTAAATTATAGCTATGTAATAGATTTTTAAAACATAGGCTGCTGTTGGTTTTCTTTAAGATGTCTATATTGAAATCCCCGCATAAAACAACTTTCTTTTTATTCTTTAGACATAATTCGTTTAAAATAAGATCTAAACCATTTAAAAACGCATTCACAGAGAGCTTATCATATCTAAGTGGTGTGTATATACATATAACTATCAATGAAAATCTTTGATGCTCCACTGCGCAACATTCTATGAGGTGGGGCTTGCAAAATTTTGTTAAATCTATTTTTTGGCCCATAATACCACTTTTGAGCAATATACAACAGCCTCCATTTCTATCATCCCTAGCAAAATACGTATGAAGTGTATTTTAATTCAATAAAGATAAATGTACATGATCCTCATTTTTCATGTTTGTTTCTGTCACACATACAACATCTATGGATTTACCTTCATCCAAAAAATTATTTAGGTGAATGCTTAGTAAGTCTGATTTATTGATTAGGCCATTAATATTTTGGTGCAATACACAAATATGTTCAATAGAATCAATCAAATCAAGAAAAAGATCATTACGTGTTGTAGAACTTTGATTACAGTTTGGTTCAGATAGTTGTACTTTATTTTCTATCGTCAAAGTGGAATGATTATCAACTGGTTTAAAAAAATCTAGTATTGTCTTCTGATAAGAACCCTTTTTTCGAATCTGTTCATTATTTTGTTCATTATACAATTTACAATGCCAGTGTCTACTGTTAAGCAAATTTTGTTTATATTTTAAATAATCAATTTCAATATTCAATTTAAAACCCAGCTGATTTAAGAAAGTTCAATTATTTAGTCGATAAGAGCTTTTATAACTATAAAAATCATTTGCGTCAATAAATTTACAGTTTGAGTAACTTTGAGCTAAAACTTTAAGGCTTTGATTTAACATATTTTCATTTAAATATTGGTTATTTTGAACACTGAGTAAATAAATTTGTTGACATATTTTAAGTTATTGAGTACACATAATTCCTTATATATCAACCCCGATTTTCTTCCGTTTTTTCCAAAAATGTAATTGAGGCAATATGCAGTTTTTAATGTTGTAGTTTTATGATTAAATAATTACAAAAAACATATTCATCATCAGCCTTTAACAGTCCACTGCTGGACTAGGCCTCTCCTTTGAAAGGAGGGATTGGCCTACTATACCACGCTAGCCAAACGGGTTGGTATAGGCTTTGTATCAAGTTTTCCTTCTCTTACAGTGCTGTTCTCTGTATAATAAGCTCCCTCTGTCGGCTCTTACGACACCCATGGGATGATATGGGGTGGTGACATTCCGTATTCTTAATCCGTCACCACACGGAAAACATATTAATCACGATTAATTTTTAAAAATTGTTGTTTGAGTTCCTTTGTTCTTCAAATCGAACCGTTCGAGTCCTTTTTAACACGCTTTTACTAGGTTGTCGTGTATGTAACTAACTATGTAATGGAATCTAAGCTAACAAATTTAACCATCTTCCAAGGGTCGTAGCTTAATGGAAATTGTTAGTTGTATGTAGTTCTAATGACAATACAATAATATGGTACTGTCAAACTGGTCTGATGATAGAGCTGGAAGATATGAACTGGAACTTCATGATGGAAAATTGTATCATAACGGTTTGGATTTCTTAGAAAAGTCTTGTAATGAACTTTTACCACGATTAGGTTTCAAGGTCTAATGATGAAGCCGGAAGATAGGCACTGGCATTCCATGATGGAATATCGTATCATAGACGTGGTTGTACTTGTGAGAAACACCACGTAATGGACTTTGAACACAATCAGATTTCAAGGTTATTACAAACCTATTATATATTGTACACCACGCAGTGGTGTACTTAGGGTCCCGTACTTTTCCGGCTGGATAGGCGTATGTGGCACTAGGTAGAGTTAAATCACTTAGTGGTCTCCAGATTGCAGAGCTAGATTGTACTAAGCTGACAGATAAAACCCCATGCAATACAGACGCTCTGGCGGAGATGGAGCGCATGCGTCTCTTAAATAAATCTATAAATGTTAAAAATATTTCGTTATCAAAGACCAAAAAGTATAAAATAAATTTATAGTTTAAAAAACAATAGAAAAATACGCTTTAATAAATGCAAGCAAAACATAAAAAATAACCTATGGATCGTTCAAGTTGTGTCTATTTCTGAGCTGAAGTGTAAACTATGTACTTTTATTTATGATATTTGATTGTTAAAGCGTGGGGCGCTGGAACAGGAAAGACACTCTTGTTGAACTCGTTGAAAAATCAAGTGAACAGATATTACGGGAAGCAGGTTACACAGATTGGCTCTCTAACTGGAGTTGCAGAACGACTACTAGGTGGCTCTATATTAAACAGTCTGTTCAAAGTACCAGTTTGTCGAACTCAGACAAAACATGCGCCAGCAGCGAGGAGAGACGACTTTCACCGACATACATAAGAGTTGTGTGAACACTAGCAAAATGTAGAGTTTTTGTTCGTGGACGAGATATCTTTGGTTCTCTTTGGTAACCTTTGGCGGCATAAACGATATGCTCTTGTGTGACCTCATACAGCTTCCGCCAGGAATTTAGTATTAGTATTTGTTATCAAGAAAGTCTTTCCGGTTCGCGCCCCATGCTTTTATAATCAAATATTGTAATTAAAAGCACATAGTTTACACTTCAGCTCAGAAATAGAGACAACTTGGACGATCCATAGTTTATTTTTTATGTTTTGCTTGCATTTAAAAAAGCGTGTTTTCTAGTGTTTTTTTCACTGGATCGCTTAATTGAGGAATAGAATTTACGTTTATTTAACTCCAGTTAACTACCTGACGAAAAAAAATTACAGATTCGATCAAATGTTAACTTGATTTAATATTCGGTAGCAATATCAATATTATAACTTCGACTTTACTTCTTTTCAATTTAATTGGTAATACATAGCCTTAACACACTCTGGTGAATATAAATAAGGCCGGTGTTCACCCACACTTTAACAGGTTTCTAAATTTGTAACCAACTGTTTACTTTAATTTTCATGTTCACCATAACTTATACGTCAGTTAAAATGCTAAAACGGGCGGTTATTTTAACCGAACCTCGCATCCATGTTTAACGCGTTTATACGTTGGTTATAGCTGTCACTGTGACATTTTGTTTACTAGTTTCATGTAAAGACAAACTGATGTCCACATTTAAGTTTATAATGGATGGTAAATATAAATACTCCAAATATTTCTTTCGTTAAGGCTCTAATTGCTGGTACGGTTCCTATGAGCCATTTTTTGCTAATGTTCCTTATGAAATCAGAAAAGAATCGTTTGATGTGCTAGAGATAACTTTTCACGTTTTAAAACCTCTTTTGAAATGGTTTTGGCATTTCTACACAATAAACAATAACAATGACAAATGTACCTAACATTAATCCTGCCAAAAGACGTCGTAATACTCCTAAAAAGAAAATTAACGAAAAATACAACATCCGAACTTGCCTGCATAATAATATTATACGATTGTTTAAAAGAGTTGTACAACTGAACGTCAGTTGATGTTGTAATGGTACATTTTCATATGGCAATGGTACATGTCTCACTTATTTCATTAAAAAACGTTCGGTTTTCTAACCGGCACCCAAACGGCACTGGTGAACAGTAGAAAAATTATCTCTGATTATCTTGATGTTTAACTTTAAACGGATGTTTTTGCAAACGCCTACCCCTTCGGGGATACATGCGTGAGCCTTTAATTTTTTTTTGCAATAATATCGCCTTGATTATTGATGATCATGATGATGATGTGTTTTATAACGACAACCCCGCACTTATAATAAATAATTTACCTATCACCAGGGACTTTACAAACATTCAGTCAGTGGACACAATATTATATGAACACTTTTAGAGATAGTGAGTTGCCCCTGCACTTTAGCTCGTATAATGCTCATTAACGCTCTCCAGTAGCTTGCATTAGTTATAATACTAATATTTTAGCCAATGGTGGAACAATTTATGTTGCCCTGTTGGATTTATTACATAGCTCTTAGAGATAAACTAGGTCAAAGTGATGATACGTGAAATATAGATTTAAATAATAATGTTTAATGTGTGTTATTGTTTTATATATCGCGTGTCAAAGGTAGTATACAAATTAATTCATGATCATAATCATATCATCATCGGCCTGCCATAATATTCCACTGCACAAATGAATTAATAATTATTATTGCTTGCTCTGTACCGATTAGCTGTCAGTCTCGAATATCTTGAAGATCTTTGCTAGCCGTTGAGAGAGTTTCAGAAATCAGACAGTAATCACTTTTTATAAAACGATAGGTTGCATGGTTGCATTCAGGAAAGATTTATTTAGAGTGACCAGTGTTATCCACATACAAAACTGCTTTAAAGTTTTATTGCAGGTATAGGACGTAGGATAAATTAATTTCAATCGATCCAATAAAGTTAATATGCAATATAGGCTAACACTTATAAAGATACTGACAGCTTCTTTCTCTGGCCTAAGCTCATGTATGACTTACAGCAATAGGGAAGATATCATACTTTTCCCCCATCTTTCTAATGTCCTAATACAGTATTGTATACAATGATACTTTCTGCGTATATCCAACATTTATGGGCTACAAGCTCTCACGATATGACTCTTAATATGAGAGTGTATTGTTATAGCGATGCCAAACTGGCCAATTGCGGTTATAATAGCCCAGTTTCACAGATTCTGCTCCGGACGTTTAAGAGCATTCTTGATTGATTGGTAATGACAGTTATGAGTGGACGCTTAAATAGCACGGTGGGGAATTATTCTATTAATATGTTGTGTATTGCTGTAGCTATAACTTTTACATGTAAGAAATTAATCTACAAAATTCTTTGAAATATCTGTGACTAAGAAGTCATATTATAACGAACTTATCGTTGAAAACGCGTGTCAGATTTTTAAATCAAAATGTGCCACGTAGCTAATCCTGAATCATTTACCATTTTGTCTGTGAAGTAAGTGAATGCTTTTTTAAGTGATGACGGAAAACATCTGAACTGAACTAACTAAACTTTATTTTACCAGACAGACATGCCAAAGCTTTTGTTTGTTGCAGCGTTTTATTTACAATGTGAAAATATTATAATATAAGGTAACAAACGGCTAATATCACGCCCTTTTAACATACTCGGCTTCTAAATGCATACCCGGGCGAAAATACATTTGACAGCAAAATATGAAAATATACATTATTACGTGTCATTTTCTTAGCTTAGCCGCCTCTAAGCGCAAGATTTACATGGGAAATGACGAATGTTACTTGCGAGCTTCCCAGGGATTCGCCATTTTGTTTTTCTTGTATTCGGGGAGTATCCTTAAGAATAATCAACCTTATACGGTCTTAGCTAATCTGTCAGATAAAATATGCATCCATACATACTTACATAGACTCACGCCTGTTTCCCGGAGGGGTAGGCAGAGACTACGGAACGCCATTTGCAACGATCCTGACATTTCTCTCTTGCTTCATTCACTCCCATCAGATTCCTCATGCATGCTCTTCTGTTCAGGGTACTTCTAACCTGCCCTGTTTTTAGGATGTCTCCAATCTGGTCAGAGATCGTCCGTCTGTCTTCCCTTTCGTCCTGTCCCATCCACACACTCCTTATATATCTGCTTGGTCAGTCTTTTGTCATCCATCCTCTCCACGTGCCCAAATCACCTTAGCAAACCTTTCTCGATGCTTGTCACTACATCTTCTTTTACCCCACAACACTCTCTTATCACACACAATTTTTTACTCTGTCAGTCAAAGACACACCACACATACCTCTCAGTCCTCTCATTTCCACAGCATTTATTCTACTTTCATGACTCTTCTGCCATACCCAACTTTCACTACCATACATAAGTGTAGGTACCAACAGCCCTCTATGCACAGCCAAACGTGCCTTTTTGGATAAATTATGACTGTTCATAAAAGTCTTTAAAGCTCCATTCTCCCCATTGCAGTAACTCTTCTTTCAATATATTCTTCATTCTTACCATTCCTAGTAAACAGCGTACCTAAATACACAAAATCATTCACTTGTTCCACTCGTTGTCCATCGATCATAACATTACAAGCCGTAACACATTCCTCCTTTTCAAAAGTCATACCTTTTGTCTTGCTCACATTCACTTTCATTCCTTTCCTCCCTAAAGCACCACGCATGATTGTTACCATCTCCTGCAAGTCCTGCGCTGAAAACGCAAGTATTACCTGATCATCAGCATAAAGGATTGACGAGTAACCCCTTCATCCTTAATCCACAGTCACTATGTCTCAAATCTTGCAAACAACTGTCCATGAAGAGGTTGAACAGCCACGGCGACGCTACACATCCCTGTCTAACACCTGTCTCGATGGTAAACCAGTCAGTGTACGACCCGTTTATCCTCACACAAGCTCTGGAATCTTCATAAAGGGATTTCAGAGCTCGTATGAGGCTGCTGTTGCCCCTCACCACTTTATCGTAAGCCTTATCCAAATCCACGAATGCGCAATAGACCTTCTGACCTTTGGCCAAGAATTTCTCGGCTATGCACCGCAAAGAATATACTTGATTCGTGCACCCCATATCCTTTCGGAATCCCGCTTGTACATCCCATATTTTCTTGTCGGTTGAAAGAGTTATGGAAGTACCATAACTCTTTCAATCAGTATCTTAGCATACAATTTTCCAACAATGCTGAGAAGGTTAATGCCTCTATAGTTCTTGCAGTCTTGTTGCGAGCCTTTTTCCTTATAAAGAGGCACAACTACAGCTGTAGCCTAGTCGTCAGGTACTCGGCCGGTGCTCCAACACAAGTTAAACAAGCCCTGCAGCTGACCAACTATGATGTCCTGTCCAGCCTTCACCATTTCAACTGTAATCCCATTATATCCTGCAGCCTTACCTGATTTCATTCTTCCCAGCGCCTTCATAATTTCACCTACGCCAATACCACTTTCATCATTGCTATTATTACCATTCATTTCGGCGATCGATGTCTCTATCAGCGGTTTTTCAAATAAACCTTCAAAATACTCCTTCCATCTCTTCAGCACGCATGATTCACCATTCAGTTTATTTCCATTCTTGTCTCTGATTGACGTGTATTCTGAGGATTGAGGTCTTTCTCGAGCTGCACGAACGGATTTCCAGAAAAACTTAATGTTTCGGAAATCTTCAGATAATCTGCTAACTCATCTTTCTTTTCCTGTTTCTTCCTTTTAACAATTTCTTTCATTATTTTTTTATACGTAATAAACTCCTTTTTTGCTTCATCTATGTCATCACTCGTTGCCTTTCCCATTCTTTCATTTGCTCTGGCAGCCAACCAATCTAACCACGCTTTCTTCTTCTCTGATACTGCTGATTGTACATGCTTGTCCCACCATGTATTCTTAACCTTGCGTAGTTTTCTTCTCTTGATCACACCACATACTTCAGATGCTACACATACTCTCTCTTCTTTAAAGGAATGCCATAATTCTTCCATATCATTTATGCCATCGAACCTCTCAAATCTTGCTATCAATCTTCGTTTATACTCATCTTTTACATCTTTCTCTTGCAGATTGTCTACTTTTATTCTTTCCAAGACCCTATTTTCATTATGTTCTCGGTGTCGCCATCCTTTGAAGAGCCCACTTATCCGGCTCAATACTAAGAAGTGGTCTGTGTGGATGCCGATCCCTCGATACACCCTAGTATCTAATACATTCTTTCTCAATCGTTCATCTACAATTACAAAATCAATCATACTTCTTCTTACATTTTAGCCTCACGCGTATACATGTCGACGGAGCGACAATTTTACCGAAAATGACTTTTAAATGCCATCCTATTAAAAAAAAATCGCTTTTTCGAATGTGCTAACTCTCATGGCTCTACGATGAGTTTTTTGTCACTTATGCCCTAGTAAAAAACTGCGTTTTAGAAGTATCATTTCGGTATAACCAACCGAATTTTAGGCCTTTATTACCATACAGGCGCTTATACCCCTGGAAAGATGGCATCCTTTTTGGTTTATTGTCGATAATATACTTTTACTTCTTATTGGCGTAGCGATTTCAGGCGGTAATGCCTCTTTACCATTAGCATCTGTTTTGTAAGATTGAATTTATGTCTTTTTACCTTTGTCATCAAAAATATTAAGCGTCTGTTATACCTAACTACTGTTTATAAGTTTACAATGCAGTTGTTGCTTATACGCAATTACTAAAATTTAATTTGCAACTGAAATGTCGTTTATTCCCTACTACCAGTTAGGTACTATTATAATACAACTCTGTCGCTTACGCTGTATTATATGTATGCAATTCCTTAAGTCTTACTTTAAAGGAGAACCACGTTGGTCGTTATTCTAATTATTTTAAAGTCATGACAGTTAATGCACGTTACCATTTGACCAGATAATACTGTTACGAGCTGGGGTTCGACGATAAATTAAAACTCACTATGCCACTAAACTGTACTTTATTTACTTACACAAACACTATACACACTTATTAACACTACTAGTAAAAACACACTTATTTCACACTTGATTCTCAACACTAATAAAAACACCACTAAACACTTCCGAATTACTTCCCTTCGCTTCTCGTTTATCGCTCCGATATTCAATTGTTACTGTCCTGTCTCGCGCGTTTACGCGGTATTTATACCGGCCGGAACAAATAACTAGCCTTTTCGAGACGGCTCACGAAATTTCTGGTAACGTGTAACGTGTTTCTAGATTTGTGTAATTGTTCTATTTACACCAACGCCATCTATTAGTGGATAGATGAAACAGCTTTAAACAACCGATACATCTAATCTCATCTAGTTCTCCCATTCACTGATAGATGGCGTATTTTCAATTCGTAACACGGCCTCCCTCTTAAACGTGTTCGTCTCGAACATCGTTGGACCCATAGTAACGAGCCAACCGGTCCACATGAACTATCTTCGGTGCACCTCGCGACCCCTTCTGGATTCGATAGGTGACGTCGTTCATCCTGGTAATTATACGATATGGCCCGTCCCATCTGGCTTGTAACTTAGGCGATTTTCCTTTGCTTCGTACTGGGTTATGAAGCCACACCAATGATCCCTCATCGAAGCCTTTGTTGTTCGCCTTCCGGTCGTAGCGAGTCTTCATCTTCTCAGACATCTGTTGTCCTGACTCCCTGGTGTGCTCGTATACGTCGTTCATCTTGTTGCGTAGCTCGGTTGCGTTATCCGTTATATTGCGTGGAGATTCTGGTGGAATACCGGTGATTAAGTCTGCAGGTAAACGTAGTTCTCTACCGAAATTGGCAAAAGCTGGTGTTACTCCTGTGGTTTCGTGAACCGCACTGCGATATGACAGGAAAAATGGTTGGATGTGCTTGTCCCAATCTCTTTGTTTGCTCTCCACGACTTTCGCCAGGTACCTTTCCAGTGATTGGTTAAACCGTTCAACCATGCCATCTGATTGCGGATGATAAGCCGTGGTCCTGGTTTTATGTGCACCCATTACGCGACAAGTCTCCTTGAACACCTCAGATGCGAAGTTCCGGCCTTGATCGCTGTGGATTTCCAAGGGCACCCCGAACCGACAAAAGACTTCATGCACCAGCTTATCGGCCACTGTGGTAGCTTCTTGATTCAGCGCAGTACTGCTTCCACATTTTAACAATGTGTAGCGGTGGGGTGTCATCCCAATCAAGATTAAGCTGCCAAAGCTGTTGGATAAGTAGCTTGGCATACACGACTGCGGGGGCAACAAAGCCCATTATATCCCACAGTCAGGCGACTGGAGAAAGGATGGAACGCTTAGTGCACTTCACATCAGCGGGAACGATAATTTTGAAGTAAAAAACATCATCATTAATGCACCAATGCAGGCCTAATATTTTATGCTGCATGGTTTTATCAAATTCAACTTCCGTGAGAAGTTTGTGCGAAGCGGGGAGACTATCTTACACCGCGCTACTATTACTATTCCATTTTACTAGATCCCACTGCGCTCCCTTGAATAAAGCAATCAATTGTTGCGACGCAGAAATCGCTTCTTGTTCACTGGGAATCGAGAAGGCGATATCGTCCATGAAGAGCGATGTAGACGCGAATTTGCTGGCGAGAGGATAGCGCGCGCTGTCATCTTTGACCAGCTGTCTCACCGTGCGCAATGCGTGGTAAGGACTCGATTTTAAACCGAAACAAACGCGATTGAATCTAAACAATTGGAGTGGGTCTTGTGGTTTGAAACGGTAGAGAAAACATTTGTACCGACGATCGGCTTCGCGCTTAATAATCTGTAAGAACTGTTGACGACAGTCTGCGGTAAGTGCGATTGCGTGTAAGCGGAAATTCAACAATATAGTGAATAAATCGCCTTGCAAGTTCGGACCTGAGTGAAAAATATCATTTAGCGATCGCCTGCCACCAGACGTGGGCGCGCCGGCTTCTAGGACTACGCGTAGCTTAGTCGACGTCTTGACTTCGCGCACTACCCTGGGATGCGGTATAACGTAGATGGGAGTTGGTTTGCGGGGATCGTACGATGCGGGGGAAATATAATCCTTTTCCAGATAGTCATTTATAACGTTGTCATATGCTGACCTAAGTGAGGTCGAAGTCTCAAGCTTCCTTTCCAAGCATACGAAACGCTTGCGGGCGTTGTCATAAGAATTCCCTTAGGAAAAAACATCCTCGTTGAATGGTAAGGCTACAATGTACCTACCACTAACAGGATCGCGGGTCGTCGTGGACTTATAGAACGACTCACACTCAACATCCGAGGGGTGTTGAATGGGCGGTGCGGAGGGAAGCTCTTCAAGCTCCCAAAAGCGTTTGACTAAGGAGGCAATATTCGCAGGCTCTTGAGCGAGGCAACATGTCAAGGCCTGGGCGGTTTGCTGTGCTGGTAGTGTGGGTACGCAAGCCATAACGACATGACCAAACACGGTATTCAAAGTGCGGGGCGCCGACGTGTCGAGGCGGCTAACTACATCGGGGAGAATAAAATTCGGGAACAGAGATGCGCCTATTAAGGCGTCAATCTTATTAGGTACTCCGAATGATTCATCGGCTAACGGTAAATCATTCAGATGTGTTAAGCTACAGGTATTTATCACAGCGGTAGGTAAGAGGTCAGTGACCTGGACAACAACAAGCGGAGTAATATTAAAGTTAATGTTGTCGTTGAAGCGCGAGTATACTTTAATATTAATTGGGCTGGAATTTACTACTTTCTCAGCCCCACCGAAACCTTTTACGACGGTGCGTTCCATGTGCTGAGGCTGAATGCCTAAGCGTTCGCAGCACTCTTTAGTGATGAAGTCACTTTTTGAAGCGGAATCTAGAAGCGCTCGAATAATATGCGGTTTCCCATGACGATCGCGAGCAACCACTTGAGCGGTCGATAACAAAACAGTCGTGGACTGATTGTTGCGCGCAAGTGCATTACTAAAGCACTGATACGGCTGGGAATCAATAGATGCACATAATGTAACATCTGAGCGCGACGTAGATGCACCTTGGTTCGGGGCGGTCAGCGCGCTGGCGGGGGCCGCCGCCGGCTGAACAGCGGGCACTGCATGCGCTGGGCACCCGGAGTCGGTGGCGCATGGCTCACTGTTGAAGTGTAACAATGTGTGGTGATTTAACTTGCACACGCGACAATTAGACTTAGATGAGCAATTGCCGACTCGATGCCTTAAACTGAGGCAGTTAATACACGCATTTGAATAAATGCTGATGCACAATGTTAGCGCATAAGCACTTGGATGCAGATTCAACCGTTGTACTCAAGTAAGTTTGGTACTTCGGCGGCGGGGCGGCATTTGAACGCCGATTAGCGTTGGCTGAACGCTTGGTACTAGCTGAGGAAGAACTCGGCTCCGTATGTTCTAAAACTTTTGCTCGATTTGAGATAAATTCGGCTAAGTTATCAAAGGTGGGAATTTTTGTAGAATATTTGATCTCGAATGCGCGGACAGTTTCTGAGTCCAATTTCTGTGTGGCTATATGAATCAGAATTAAATCGGTGAGGTTATCCATTTTCAAGTTTTTCAAAGCAGCGACCGCACTACTAAACTTCTCAGTAAATAAATCAAAGTTTGTTTCAATTCAAACATTTGGTTTAAATATGTTGACACTAACATACGCTTGTCATCGTACTTATCTATGAGCGTTTGCAACAAAAGTTTATAGTTCTCTGGGCATGGGGATAGCCCAGCGCAGGCGGACTGTGCCTTGCCGGTCAGCTTGTCCAACAGATATTACAACTTGTCAGAATCAGTCAAGGATGGATTATCATGAACCGTCGATTTAAAACTGGCATAGAACAGCGGCCAAGAGCGAATGTCACCAGAAAATTGCACCAATTCGATCGGCGCTAGCTTAGGCCTAGATTTGTGTAAAACATTGTCGCCAGGCAGCGACGATGAACACTGTGATTGAACCCGCTTTATCCTACTATAAAACTCTCAAAACCCATGAAACTTTTATAATCAGGTTTAGCAGTCGAGTTACACATTAGCAGGCGGTTGTTGTATTCGTCTAGAACCTGTTGGTATTTATCGCGCAATGAATATATCTCAGCTGACTCGTCGAGAAAACTTTCACGCAATTCGATGTTCAAAGAAAGGTCGTATATCTTTTGAACAATTTCAAATATAGCTTCGCGTTTAGCTTGCACCGTTAATAATTGCGCGTCCTCTACATCGTCATAGTCAGAGCCCGACCCATAAGCCTTCTTAGTCTATTTTGACATATTTATAGCGTAAAAGATGAAATATCAATAACCAAAACACAAGCAAAAGACGAAGAAGAAAAAGCAATACGACAAATTTATGTAGGTAGTTAGCTTGTAAAGAAACTAAGTGAAAGGGTGACCCCTCTATTCTGTTCGCATAATAGAACAGAATAAAATAATGAATGAAAACCGGTTTATTAATCTGTTTAACTGTAAGGAGGCAATTTAAAATTGATTTATCATTTAAATTGAGGATGGTAAATTATCTAGTAAGCCGTCATGAAACATTGAACCTAGCATTCCAATTAAATTAAATGACAATCAAAACAAACTATCATAATTTAATAAAAAAACACTAGTACCGCCATATAGTTGCCTGTTAACGAGGTATCTGTGTACTTAGTTTCGAACGGCGACGCTAGATGTCGTTACATGTATTTGTTTTTTTTATTAAATTATGATAGTTAAAATACATAAATTGCAAATATTATTAATAATATTATTAATAATAACGTTTCCAAAACACCATACCGCACAGAAACAAAATGTATGTACAAGAAATTCGTAAATTATGAACCAAAGAATGACAATTTTTACGTTTAGGGTAAGTATAACTTTTTTACCTTATATGAAAAGATAACTCGAATTTATTCAATACAAACGGTAATTGTGTATGAATTAAACGATTAGAATGTTTATCTAGATGAATAAACACGTAAATATGCTAGTAAAACAATGCGAAGTTGTTCTACGTAGTAAGGTAACTACGGCGTAAATACCTATTACAATAAATATTTCTCCTACTAGGGCCTATGATAAGAATCCTAATAAAGGCGGTTGGAAGGATCACAGGATCCGTGCTCGATATGGACTACAAAATGGTCGCGCCAAACAGCACGAGTAAAGTTCTTCGATAATATGGACAAATTTACAGTACAGTGTGACTTTATGGCAGTATGAAGGTCGAGGCGGGGATTGAAATAGGACATGCAGCGCTCACCTTTGACTCCAAGGGGGCTCCAAGATCCTCTTCGGCCTCCGTAAACTGGCACTTTATCTCACTTCGTGGATGGCAACGACCACTCTTGAATAAAGTTGTTCTCACTACGTGGTAGCGATGCGGGAATATATTGTTACGAATGGCGCCATCTATCCGTGAAGGATAGAACTAGGAGAGATTAGACGTATCGGTGGTTTAAAGCGGTTTTGTCTACTGTCTACTAGATGGCGTTGGACTATGTCGACTGTTCCCGACTCACAAGAATATACGCAGGAGATCTAGAAAGAGCTAGTTGCCTGTCCGGCCGGTATAAATACCGGGCCGACAGGCGAATAGATATAGTAACAACTGAATATCGGAGCGATAAACAAGAAGCGAAGGGAAGTAATTCGGAAGTGTTTAGTGTTGTTCTAGTGGTGTTTTTATTAGTGTTGAGAATTAAGTGTGAAATAAGTGTGTTTTTACTAGTAGTGTAAATAAGTGTGTATAGTGTTTGTGTATAAATAAAGTTCAGTTTTAGTGGCATAGTGAGTTATAATTTATCGTTGAACCCCAGCTCGTAACAAATTGGTGTCAGAAGTGGGATAAATTATGCCGGTTATGCCGAAGGAAGAAACTGAAGGAGTTTGTACTAGAAACCAGCGCCAGCAAGACCTGGACCAGAGACGCTTCGGAGACGTTCCTTCTCCATCGTCTGGTGGACCAGGCGACTCCGCAGCTGCAGTGGAGCCTGCAAGCGCACACTCCGTGGCGGTGCCCGACATCGCGGCTCTGATTGCATTCATGCAGGATCAGGCCCTCCGTCAAGAGGAGCACGTGCGCCGCATGGAGGAACAGCTACAGCGTGACAAGGAGGAGCAGGTTCGCCGTCAAGAAGAGCACGCGCGCCGCATGGAGGAACACCTACAGCGCGACAAGGAGGAGCAAGCTCGCCGTCAAGAGGAGCAGGCTCGCCGTCTAGAGGAGCACGCGCGCCGCCTGGAGGAACAGCTTCAGCGCGACAAGGAGGAGCAGGCTCGCCGTCAAGAGGAGCACGCGCGCCGCCTAGAAGAACAGCTCCAGCACGACAAGGAGGAGAACGCGCGCCGCCTAGAGAAGCAGGTGGTGCTTATGAAGGACCTCAGCGCCACTGTAGGGAAGGACTTGAAGGCGGTCAAGAAGGAACTTCAGCAGCACGAGGCCCGTATCAGCGACGTAAAGATGCTCGTACACGACAAGCTGGAGACTCGCGTCGCTTCTATTGAGAAGCGTGTACATGATCACCTCAAGACCCGTATTGCCGAAGTGGAGAAGAAATTGTCTAGGCTCGGGTCCTACGACGTTACACCTGCAGCTGTGGCGCCTTCGCCTCGTTGGTTTAAGGTTCCACCATTTGATGGCTCATCATCATGGTCTGCATACAAGGTCCAGTTTGAGGTCGTTATGTGAACGAATGGGTGGAACAAAGAACAGGCCTTCACCGCCTTAACCTTGGGCCTTCGTGATCAGGCCTTGACGGTGTTGGAGGTGCTTCGGCAAGACGTCTCCTATGCAAAGCTGATGGAGGCGTTGGAGGCAAGGTACGGAGACGCGCACCTCGAACATGTGTATCGTGCTCAGCTGAAAGACAGGAGACAACGCACCGGAGAAACTCTGCAGCAGTGGGCTCTAGAGGTGGAAAGGCTGGTCAGGAAGGCATACCAGTCGTCGCCTGCGCTCATTGTCGGGAACCTCGTACAAGCGTTTATGGATGGGATCCGGGACCTGGAAGTTAGAGCAGCGGTAAAACTTGGGCACTTCAATTCCCTGAAGGCAGCCTTAGCCTACGCTCTGGAGGTGGAAGCAGCGCGTCATGAGGATCGAACTTACCGTATCAGGGAAGTTGTTTCTTCACCACGGTGCTACAACTGCGGGGAAAGAGGCCATATCCGCTTGAGCTGCCCAAAGCGTAAGCGGCACGTTGGTACCCTATCTCCACCAAAGGGGTCACCTGACGTACCTGTCTGGCGGCAAGAGCAACGTAGCGCAGATGCTGTGACGCGTAGGCCTTACCCCGACGAACGCAAACACTGTACCCGCCAGGAAGCAAAGCAGGCAGCATTACTGAGGATGTTGAAGACGGATCTGAGCGACGAATGGAAAGAAGCTTTGCGAAGTGCTCAGCAAGACGACAAGGATATACAGCCGATTCTCGAATGGAAGAAATCAGGCGCTCCTAGGCCCAAATGGAGTGATATCGCAGCAATGAGCCCTGTCACCAAAGGTTATTGGGCACAGTGGGATAGCTTGGTTGTCCAGGATGGAGTTCTGTGCCGCAAATGGGAAAACGCTCGAGGTAACCAATGCCATCTGCAAATGGTAGTGCCCAAGACTAAGGTGCCGGAAATACTGCGGCTCTATCACAATGGTGCTTCGGGAGGTCACATGGGTGTTAAGAAGACGCTTACTAAGGTCCGAGAGCGGTTTTATTGGCTCTACTGTCGGGATGACGTCGAGTATTGGTGCCGCAAATGCACAAGTTGTGCGGCTGTCAAGGGGCCACATACTCGTAGCAGAGGTGCATTCAAGGTGTACAATGTAGGAGCTCCATGGGAGGCAGGACAACAGATGTCTGAGAAGATGAAGACTCGCTACGACCGGAAGGCGAACAACAAAGGCTTCGATGAGGGATCATTGGTGTGGCTTCATAAACCAGTACGAAGCAAGGGTAAATCGCCTAAGTTACAAGCCAGATGGGACGGGCCATATCGCATAATTACCAAGATGACCGACGATCGAATCCAGAAGGGGTCGCGAGGTGCACCGAAGATAGTTCATGTGGACCGGTTGGCTCGTTACTATGGGTCCAACGATGTTCGAGACGAACACGTTTAAGAGGGCGGCAGTGTTACGAATGGCGCCATCTATCCGTGAAGGATAAAACTAGAAGAGATTAGACGTATCGGTGGTTTAAAGCGGTTTCGTCTTCTATCTACTAGATGGCGTTGGACTATGTCGACTGTTCCCGACTCACAAGAATATTCGCGGGAGATCTAGAAAGAGCTAGTTGCCTGTCCGGCCGGTATAAATACCGGGCCGACAGGCGAATAGATATAGTAACAATTGAATATCGGAGCGATAAACAAGAAGCGAAGGGAAGTTATTCGGATATTTTTAGTGTTGTTATAGTGGTGTTTTTATTAGTGTTGAGAATTAAGTGTGAAATAAGTGTGTTTTTACTAGTAGTGCAAATAAGTGTGTATAGTGTTTGTGTATAAATAAAGTTCAGTTCAAGTGGCATAGTGAGTTATAATTTATCGTCGAACCCCAGCTCGTAACAATATTTATGCGATGCGACGAATGACTCCGTTCGCGGTGCGGTAGTGGGCGATCAGTCGCGGGTTTCTTGCGGCTCGAGAGCAGAGACGCTTGCGCAAGCACGTGTTGGTTGCCGGCAAGGTTTTTTCGAACTGAACGATCTTCTCATCGTTGCCAGTCACATTTCATTAATTCGCCCATATCGCCTCGGATGCTTAGGCACTCAGCGCTGTATGGCTGGTATCATTGGGAAAAAGGAGCGGGAAATTTAAACTGCCTTATTGAAAAGAAGCTAGGTTTATTATGAAAATCAGTTTGTGTGGCGTTACCAACATGATTGCGAGACCGAGATACTTGGCGTTCTTCCATTACCAGCCAGCACCCGCCCCGCAGTCCTGGCTTCTATTCGTATCCCTGCTCTCGCTGCCTGGCAGGCACATCAGGCGACCCCTTTGGTGGAGACAGGGTGTCACCAGGCTGCCTACGCTTTGGGCAGCTCAAGCGGATATGGCCTCTTTCTCCGCAGTTGTAGCACCGAGGTGACGACACAACTTCCCTGATGCGGTGACCTCAATCGTCGCGTCGCATTGCTTCCACCTCCAGAGCGTGGGCTAAGGCGTCCTTGAGGTCCTTGAAGTGCCCAAGCCTCACTGCTGCTCTTACCTCCAGGTCCCGGATCCCGTCTGTAAACGCTTGTACGAGGTTCCCGTCAATAAGCGCAGGCGATGACTGGTATGCCTTCCTGACCAGCCTTTCCACCTCTAGAGCCCACTGCTGCAGAGTTTCTGCGTTGCTTCCTGTCCTTCAGCTGAGCACGATACACATGTTCGAGGTGCGCGTCTCCGTACCTCGCCTCTAGCGCCTCCGGAAGCTTCTCGTAGGTGACGTCTTGCCCGAGTGCCTCCAACACTGTCAAGGTCTGGTCGCGAAGGCCCAAGGTTAGGGCGGTTAAGGCCTGTTCTTTATTCCACCCATTTGATCGCATCACAGCCTCGAACTGGATCTTGTATGCCGACCATGATGACGAGCCATCAAATGGTGGAACCTTAAACCCACGGGGTGAGGGCGCTACAGCCGCTGGTGTCACTTCGAGCCCACGCAACTTCTTCTCCACTTCAGCAACACAGGTCTCGTGGTGATCATGGACATGCTTCTCTATAGAGGCGACGCGAGTCTCGAGCTGCTCGTGTACGACCTTCTCCACGTCGCTGATACGTGCCTCGTGCTGCTGAAGTTCCTCCTTGACCACCTTCAGGTCCTTCCCTACAGCGGCACTGAGCTCCTTCATGAGCACTAGTTGCTCTTCTAGGCGGCGCGCGTGCTCCTCCTTGTCGCGCTGGAGCTGTTCCTCAAGGCGGCGCGTGTGCTCCTCTTGACGGCGAGCCTGCTCCTCTTGACGGCGAGTCTGCTCCTCCTGAAGACGGGCCTGCTCCTCCTTGTCACGCTGTAGCTGTTCTTCCAGGCGGCGCTCGTGTTTCTCTTGACGGCGAGCCTGCACCTCCGGACGGCGGGCCTGCTCCTGCATGAACGCCATCAGAGTCGCGATGTCGGGCACCGTCACGGAGTGTGTTGCACTTGCAGGCTCCACTGCAGCCGCGGAGTCGCCAGGTCCACCAGACGATGGAGTAGGAACGTCTCCGAAGCGTCTTTGGTCCAGGTCTTGCTGGCGCTGGTTCCTGGTGCGCACTCCTTCAGTTTCTTCTTCTGGCATAACTGGCATAATTTATCCCTTTCTTCTGACACCAATTTGTTACGAGCTGGGGTTCAACGATAAATTAAAACTCACTATGCCACTAAACTGTACTTTATTTACTAACACAAACACTATACACACTTCTTTACACTACTAGTAAAAACACACTTGTTTCACACTTAATTATCAACACTAATAAAACCACCACTAAACACTTCCGAATTACTTCCCTTCGCTTCTTGTTTATCGCTCCGATATTCAATTGTTACTGTCCTGTCTCGCGCGTTTACGCGGTATTTATATCGGCTGGAACACATAACTAGCCTTTTCGAGACGACTCACGAAATTTCTGGTTACGTGTAACGTGTTTTAGATTTGTGTAATTGTTCTATTTACACCAACGCCATCTATTAGAGGATAGATGAAACAGCTTTAAACAACCAATACATCTAATCTCATCTAGTTCTCCCTTTCACTGATAGATGGCGTTATTTTCAATTCGTAACAATACTATGTCAACTGTGTGTTGGATGTTCTTGTTTTCTTTTTGATAGATAAAGCTTGATCTGTGGAAGTGCCACGTTACCTTTTTTTAACCCAAATACATTGTCGCTAATCTCAATATCCTTTCGATGTTTTGCTAAACAGTTTATCTTATGCTCCATTAGCTTCCGGCATAATGAGGCGAATCGTCACTTATCCTCCTTTACCCATTTTAGTTATTCTACAGACATGTGACTTATGCCATATTACCTTTTGGTATGAGGAGATGAAATGTAGCTAAGTCTTCTATTATCTTTGTTTTTTTCTGCGTTTATGTAATTTATGCCGAATTACCGCATGTTGCAAATAAGGTCAATTGATCTAAGCGACATAAAATCAAATAAATCAATGTCTAATCAAATAAATAAAAGTGCCAATAAATGCTCTATTTTTTCTTGATTCCAGCGGTGTTGCCATTTTCTCGATATGAAAGTAAATAAAAAAGTTATGTCCATTTTTCTTCAATTTCAAACTTTAAATTGCTCTCCTGGACAATTTAGTTTTTGTTGCTTATACCCTATTACCTTTCAACCGTCGATGTGTATCCTTTTGTGATCAAACATGGTGTTTGTCACACAAAGCTCCACTCTAAACAAGCTCAAGCAATACTTTTCTATATTCATTCACACTCTCATCACCAAATCTACCTAAAACCCTTTCAAATCCATCTCGTTTTACTCTCACCCATCCATTGAAATCCCCTAACAAGATCAATCTTTCGTTATCCTTACATTTCCTCAAAATGTTTCTAAAACTCTGCCAAACCTTCTGCTTTTCGTATTGCTCTTGCTGTGTTATACTCGCTATATAATATATGCAGTATAAAGGAAATTACTTGAAAAGTCGAGGTTTTGTCACAACACATTTTTAGTATTAGGTTCGTTTGTAAAGCTTGTTTTTAAAATGTAATGGTTACATTATAATAACAAAGAGACATGGGTCTATTTCAAGATGTTTGTGATAACAAGATTAGGAAGTTCACTTCCAATTTTTTTTAATTCAGTATATTTATAAGTGAATATATATTCTTAAGTGTTATTTATAACAACACGTGACAATATCTTTTCAGAAAACTTGTTATTTTCCTAGAAAATACAAAAAACCGTGTGGCCAGTATACTTTCTTTTTCCAGTCCTCTCCGCCATGGGGGAAGGGCGAAGAGGACTGTCAGACTTTTACTGACTAAAAACCTACCCGTGTTCCTCATGTACCCTTGTGTCGGGGGGTCGGGTATCACCGAAGCATTCCTCGCTACCCCCTGACGGGTATTGGCCCACCAGCTGGTCAGGCGCGCCCCGAACAAATCACCCTTGGCGATGGATGAAGGTGTTGGGTTCCGCCGCCAGAACACCCAGCGGCCGCAGAGGATAGGGAGGACGGCAACGCAACACCGCATCTCCTCTTCCTCTGCGCCCCCACCGCGACGCAACAAATGGTGCGCCCCCATTTGGTGGTGGGAGATAGGGCGCGCGGCAACGCAACACCGACACGCCTGTCCTCCCGCGACCGCACCCGACTGCGATGGACAGACAGAACTGTCCCTCACACCCGCACCTCAGAACGCATCCTACGCAGGCCTCACTCAAGCCTACGTGGAGCGTCCCTCCCGGGATCCCGCTTAGCTTCACCGTGGGTGTACCTCAAACCCAAGGTTACTGAGCCACCCCACCACGACAAGGTGGAGATCCCACGGGGGTTAGTGGCCAGTATACTGACCACTGACCGTTTTGCATCATTAACTATACCCATCTAATCAGTGGCCTGTAAACTGGACACTTTTGTTGAAAATAACGCAGTAAAATAAAATAATTGTGTAGGACATGCATCAGTCTTTAATCAGCCACCAGATTTCAGCCTATAAATAAATAGATCAGGATTAATCGATATTTATCTTTTCGGTGCATTGTTACAACTTTACACAGAGAGACATACACATTAAATATCTGTAAGCATTCAGGTTCTATAACAAAAAAAATTAATGAAAATCAGATGATCGTCACTAAGTTCAAAATATGAATGTAATATTATTTCTAACAAGACGAAAATATCAAAGAGTATAAAGTTGCTTGAGCATCAAGATGTGAATTTGTAATGAATCACTTCACAAACTTTGATGGCACAGTTCTGAGTTTGTCAGTGCAGTTAGTTTCTTCGCTCTGTATTGTCGCTTCATACATTTAGTATGCTATGTTTCTAGAATCACTCTTACTCTATCTTTGTCTATCTCTGAAGGCATTGACTATTATAAAATGCCTTTTGACAATAATATTTTGAATGACCCGGACTCGCGAAAGTCGATTATCTAGGTATGATAGTACAGGTTCTGACTAGTTTGAGAAAAGCTCTCACGCAAGCAACTAGCTTTATGGTACTTCTACTAACACTCATCCAAGATTGTATCCTCCCTGAAATCTCAATGTATACAAGCGATAAAAAAAAAATATTGCTAAGCCGTTGAACTTAGCAAATCTTGATTGAAAACATCATAGATAAAAAAGTGAGATAGCGGACTGTCTGTAGAAGCGATAAGCTTAAAAACAGAACTCCATTCTATAAAAGAGTCCAATAAAAAAACAGATGTTGTGGCAATACAGACAGAATATAACATGCAGCGTTGGACTACTTGTAACATTAAAACAAGGATTAAATTCTTCCTATACAGCATAGGTACATTACGCTTATCAAGTTCTGAACATTGCTCAACCGCCAATATTGTTGATTTAGTAGCATCAACCGTGCAACATAATAGCAACTGTACCAATGAATATTACAAAAATAGTTCTATTCACCTTTTTTAACTGTATAAAACCGTAGTATTTTTTTTCCACTTTCACACAACACCATCTAGTCCCAAACTAAGCAGATCTTGTACTATGGGTACTAGATAGTAGATAAATATAGATACATACTTGTATTTCCTTCTTTTTTGTAAAAACTTACATATCATACATAGAAACCCAGACCAAGACAAAAATCCATGTTCACGCATATAAATATTTGACTTGAGCGACAATTGAACCCGCGAGCTTCGGTATGGCAGCCGTTTACAGTACCACCACGCCACCTGGTCGTCAACTATTGTTGTGACGATTACTACATTGAATATCTGTGGGTACAATAGAACCTATTGTTCCCTGTCACTGGAGACTGCGTTACATATTGCAATAGTTGGGGTGGGCAATCCGAGAGTACGTGGTGGCTTCCTCTTTCCTTACAAAAAGATAACAGTAACTCAAACTCAAACTCAAAATCATTTATTCATTTAGGTCACAAAGTGACGCTTATGAACGTCAAAGATTAAAGTTAATTACTAGATGATTCTACATTTACATTTACTGCCACGTTCGCAATGCAATAGGTAGAACCACGAGAAAGAACGGGCAATAAACCTCGTGGCCACTCTTTTTAACTGCCAGTATAATTCTTTTACATGTTATATTTGTAAGGAGCTGCAACTGTTTCACATTGTGAGTTATCTACTATTGCAAAAGTTAATAGTTGTTGATATCATACTCAAGCAATAAATTATGTTCATTTAGTAAGCCTCCCAAAGTGAATATGGTGAAACAGGAGCATCCACTTACGGCTTTTGATGTAAGCAACTCGCGAACATGACTGTTCTGATCTATGGTGGAACAGTTTGTGCCGAAAAGTAATGGTATATAAACCTGCAGCAATTTACAATCTATTAGTTAGCAGTTCATGACCACGAGTTACCCTCACCTTACAAATCCGATAAATTATAATAAAAAGAGTAGAACAAGAATGCAAATGTAGTATAAAAGAGAATACGGTAATTAACTACACTATAAAACTGCCTATTGACCTAATAATAAAAAGAAATTGACCAAATAAAAGAATATTTATTTCCAAGCGTACTTGTCGTCAAGATACTCATTTAAACTATAATATGCCTTTAGTAAAAGATTATTTTTAAGAATTGTCTGAAACGACCTTAAGGGCAAGTCTAAAATATTACTTGGTATTTTATT
This sequence comes from Euclidia mi, assembly GCA_944739405.2. NCBI lineage: Eukaryota > Metazoa > Arthropoda > Insecta > Lepidoptera > Erebidae > Euclidia > Euclidia mi. Next base: position 25,260,325 of record OX123191.2, on the reverse strand, counting down.
ATACATTCTTATACTAAGCCCAATAAAAGAGCTATGCGTTTTGTGTAAACGGAAATATGGTACACATAATTGGTGCCTGTTCCTAGTATTAATATTGTGTATGTCACTATTCATTTTGTAAGAATTTATATGTAGTCGTACATACATAACATGAATAAAAATAGATAGGCAGACTGCTAAAGGATTATACTAACGTACTGTTTAGGTAACCGATGTTTATTTATTCCTTCAAACGTTTGAGATGTCTGTATATAAACTAATATTTGTGTTAGGGGTCCCAATTGTGTTACTTTATCAAAGAAAATGTGAAATAGCTACTATTTGCTTCGATGTTTTGGGTATAATAGCTGATGAAATTATAAATCAATTCTCAGAAATTTATTTTGAACAAAGAGGACTAGGCAGGACTACTCTTACTGAACATCGAATAGATACTGGTGATTTCGCACCAATAAAGCAACGCTACTATCGATTATCACCAGAGAAACAGAGAATTATTGCTGAACAATTGGACGAAATGCTATCACTTGATGTAGTAGAACCCTGTGAGAGTCCTAGGTCGTCTCCTGTTTTGGTCGTTGATAAAAAAGACGGTAAACCTCGCTTCTGTCTTGATAGCCAAAAACTGAACTCTGTAACGCGAAAGGATGCCTATAGTCTACCATATGTTTCAGAGATACTGGACAATTTACGGGATGCAAAGTTTCTTTCAAGTATCGATCTTTCCAAAGCATTGTGGCAAATTATTATAAATGACCAAGACAGAGACAAGACAGCATTCTACGTACCTGGTCGAGGTACGTTTGGATTCAAGGTTATGGCATTTGGATTAACAAATGCACCTGCAACCCAGCAACATCTCGTTGATGCATTATTTAGTCCTGAATTAGAAGTGAAGGTCTTTGCGTACCTTGATGACATTATTGTTATTAGAAACTCATTCTCAGAGCATGTTTCACTCCTTACCAGGATCCTAAAAAAGTTAAAACATGCAAATCTCACTATTAACTTAGAAAAGAGTAAATTCTTTAGAAGCGAACTTTGTTATCTAGGTTACCTTGTGGATTCCCACGGTCTGCGTACTGACCCAGCGAAAGTTGAGTCTATACTCAACTATCCTACTCCTACCTCGAGGAAAGAAGTCAAAAGATTCTTGGGAACCGCTTTCTGGTACAGGAGGTTTATAAATAATGTTAGTACGATAGCTGGGCCACTTAACAAATTAACATCCACTAAAAAAAATGCACCGCCTTTTCTTTGATCATCAGAAGCTGACGCTGCTTTTCGCGAATTGAAATGCTGCCTTGTCAATGCTCCTGTTTAGGTTGTCCTAACTTCAGTGTAACTTTTGAAGTACACACTGATGCCAGCAACTATGGCATGGGCGCTATGCTGGCTCAAAACATAAATGGTGACGAACACCCTATTGCCTATATGAGCAGATCACTTACTGGACCTGAAAAATACGTGTCCGTATACGCAGCAGGACCCTACATCTAATTCGATTGAAAGTTAACTTTTTACGTGCGTGGTATTTAGTACTTTTCGAATTGTATAAGTAAAAAATAGTACCTTCATTGCTACAGTGAAATCTTGAGTTATTACCCAGCAGAACCGTCCGCTGTTTGAAGCTTTTCAGAACAATAGTATATGTCACCGTTTAGCAATGTATTAGTACCTTTTAAATACCTTGGTTTAATTTTAATATAATTATTCGTTTATGAGGAAAGCGCCTGCAAAACTTTTATCATGCCAGCAGGACCCTTTTTTGTTTTGACGCTTCGGACCCGACAGTCAAATTTCTTATTAGCATTTTAATAGTACTTTTTATAATAACTTCTCTGTCGTGTCTATGTCTGCTTGTCGACATCTTTTGTTTTATCTTGTATTGTGCTCGCTTACGTTCAGATTAAAAATCTATTTTAATCCTAAAAAGTGTTTGCATTCCCGTCCATAATCCATCAGGTTATGGGCCCAGAATATCGGAAACTGCACGGCATTCGTATAATTATTAAAAAATACGAAACGAAAGTCGAAGAAAAATAAAAATTATTAATTCGACGCGTGAACAAGAAAAAATGGCCGGAAATGCTTCAACCTTGCAAAGCATCGAAAAACTCAAAGGTATTGATAACTATTCCACATGGAAGTTTTGTATGAAGATGATTCTAATCCATGAGGACCTGTAGGACACTATCGATGGTGAGCTGAAAGGAACACTGAGCGATGCAGACATGAAAATATCGCAGAAGAATATGTCTGTCGGTTCAAACGAGTGCATTCCCCCATGTTAGTAACGCAAAGGATGCATGTGAGGCGTGGAATAACCTGAGCGGAGCCTTTGAGGACAAAGGGCTATGCCGAAGACTTGGTTTGTTAAGAGCACTATTCAGCAACAAATTGACAGAGCATGACAGCATGGAAAGCTACCTTGATAAGCTGCAAGAACTGTCACAACAACTGTTTGATATCAATTCACCTCTGGATGATGAATTCTTGGCCATCATCATGCTCAGCGGGCTACCAAGTAATTATGATCCGCTTATTATGGCACTTGAAAATTCAAACTTAAAGTTGTCATGTGACATGGTCAAAGGCAAATTGCTACAGGAATATGACCGCAGGAATAAATCCGAAGATGCCATGGCTTTGGCAACAACCAGAAAAGCACCAAAATGTTATAGATGTAAAAAGATGGGACATTTCATCAAAGATTGCCCCAGGAATAATAACAAGAAGCCGGAGAGTGACAAAAAGACAGATAAGAATAAATCCCCCAAGGATTCATCCAAAGTTCTCTTGACAGCGCTCTCCGTCAGCTTCCAGCGTGGTGTATGGTACGTGGATAGCGGCGCATCAAACCATATGTGCAACAACCGAGAACTTTTTAGTGATTTTAGTGAAGTAAGTGTGTCACAAGTGAGTGTTGCAAATGGTGAAAAATTGTCAACAGTTGGACAAGGGAATGTGCGTGTCAGATTGCAGGACTGTATGAGAACAATTAGAAATGTTTATTATGTGCCTAATCTTTCAGCAAATTTGCTTTCTGTTAGTTCTTTAGTGAAGAAAGGTTATACAGTAACGTTTAGTAATCAGAAATGTATTGTATCTGATGAGGATGACGTTTTGGCAACAGCCAGTCATAGGAATGGTATATATCAACTTGACACCATTGATCAGCCTTTGTGTGGGGGGGAAGGTAATACTAGTTTTGCTTCTTTCAGTACAGTTGCCAGAGGAAAACAGTCAAGTGATAAGATTGTTATGTTTTCTTCATCGAGGTCATTAGAAGGTGCAGTAAAAGAGGAGACGCAGGAAATGTGGCACCGTAGACTTGGCCATTTGAACTCCAGGAGTATGGCACTGATGAATAAAGGTATGGTCACAGGTATCAAATATAATTCTGATATTTTTAATCCTTGTGTTGCTTGTATTGAAGGTAAACAAACTCGTGCTCCCTTTCCTAAAAGGTCATACACACGAGCAACTCAGTTACTAGGATTAGTACACACTGACTTGTGTGGACCAATGCCAGTGCAGTCTAGTTTTCTGATATTTATAGATGATTTCAGTAGGAAAACATTTGTTTATTTTTTGCATAATAAAGATGAAGTTTTTGGACATTTAAGAATTTTAAAGTCTTAGTTGAAAATTAAACTAACAACAAGATTAAAATTATACGTAGTGATAACGGTGGTGAATTTTTTAACTATAAATTACAGGCTTATCTGAAACAGAATGGAATCAAACATCACACAACGGTCCCGCATTCTCCACGACAAAATGGTGTGGCAGAGAGAGCAAACAGGACCATTGTTGAGAAAGCCAGGTGTATGCTGAGGAATGCTGGCCTGGACAACAAATTCTGGGCAGAAGCTGTCAATACTGCGGTGTATCTCAAAAACCGGATACCATCTAAAGCTCTAATTGGACAAGTACCTGAGGAAAAATGGAGGAATAAAAAAGTTGACGTTAGCCAATTACGTATTTTTGGCTGCATTGCATATGCTGTTACCCCGATTAGAAACAAATTGGATTCGAAATCCAAGCAGCATATTTTTGTTGGGTACTGTGAGAGTACAAAAGGTTATCGCCCGTTGGATCCTGATAAGTCATATAAGTGTGAGAATAAATTTTTCAATAAAAGGTCACATGATGATAATTTTGACTCTGTGTTCATTGATTTTCCTCAAAATGATGCTCCGAGGAAACCTCTGAATGCTGTTGATGACCCAGCATCAACCCTGGATAGTGAACAGTGCTCTGAGCCAAACCAGTCTGAACCATCTACCGTAATACCAAAGTTTTCTGATGACCAAAGAAGAATGCGATCGAGCACAATTACAGTGCATAATTCAGACAGTGAGGTTGACACCACTTTAAAATCAATTTTTTCTGCGGATCCCACATACGTTCCAGGTTGCTCAACACTGGATGAGATGACATCAGATTTATCATCATATGAAGATCTCGATGAGAGTGGAATGTCTGTCCTGTTGGTTAAAGAACTATGCAACGAGGATGATGTACCAGGAACGGTGCAAGAAGCTTTGGCAGGCAAGGAATCATGTGAGTGGACAACGGCCATGACAGATGAGTATAAATCCTTTAATGACAACAAATGTTGGACTCTAGTAGAGAAACCATAGAATCAGAAACCAATTAAGTGCAGATGGGTTTTCAAAAAGAAGAAAGGCCTCAATGGTGAACTTTTGAAATACAAAGCACGGTTGGTGGCTAAAGGTTACTCACAGAAAAATATGGAGTTGATTATGAAGAGACTTTCTCTCCGGTGGTAAGACACTCAACTATTAGAACTTTACTTGCCATTGCTGCTGAATTTAATATGGACATTGATCATCTAGATGTTAAGACTGCCTTTTTGAATGGTAACCTAAATGAAAATGTATATATGGAACAACCAGAAGGTTTCATATTAAAAGGTAAAGAAAACTTGGTGTACAAACTACATAAAGCTATTTATGGCTTAAAGCAAGCTTCCAAAATGTGGTATGAGAGAATAAATGAAGTATTATTACAGAAAATGCACTTCAAAAGGATGACTTCAGAAACATTTGTATTTTATATGAGAACTAATAGTGCATTAGTAATAATTGCACTGTATGTCGATGACATTTTATTGTATTCTAGCGGCTCAACTTTGAAAGAAAAGGTGAAACGGTAACTTATGAACACATTTGAAATGAAGGATTTTGGATCTGCACATCACATTCTTGGAATGAGATTAAATAAAAGTGAAAATAAAATCACACTTGATCAAACTGGATACATAAATAGGGTATTGGAGAAGTTTAACATGATGGACTGCAAACCAGCAAAAACTCCACTAGAAAAAGGAATCAAATTATTAAAATGTGATAATAAAACTACAAATTTTCATTACAGGTATTTGCTTGGCTGTCTCATGTACATAGCAGTGTGCACCCGACCAGATATTGCTCATGCTGTGAGTGTGAAGTCAATTTAACGAAATTAAATTGACTGAGCACACAATTAAATTTAAATAACAATTTAAAGCGTGTTCTTCGCTATCTAAAAGGTACTGTAAACTATGGATTAGTTTTTCAGAAGAGTGGTATGGATGTAACTGCTTATGTGGATGGTGACTGGGGTGGAAATGAACTTTATCGTAAGTCCCTCACTGGTTTCTATTTTTAAGTTTGGTAATTCATTAATTTCTTGGGAAAGTCGCAAATAAAAGACTGTTGCTCTCTCCAGCACAGAGGCTGAATATATGGCACTTTCGGATTGTTGTAAGGAAGCTCTTTTTATAAGAACTTTTCTTAATGAATTGTTAAACTGTAATTGTAAAGTAACATTGTATAATGATAACCAGTCTGCTCAAAAATTAACTGCTAATTGTATGTATCATAATAGAACTAAGCATATTGATGTGAGGCATCATTTCATTAGAGAAAACATTAAGAAAAACATTGTTGATGTTAAGTATTTGTTGACAGATTTAATGATTGCTGATGTGTTGACAAAACTTTTGACAAAAGAAAAACATGATCAATTTGTAAAAGGATTATGTTTACATAATTTGTAATAAAGTTTAGGTTTTGGTTTCTTTATCGAGTATCTTACATTTTTGTGATATTGTATTAAAATTTCATAAGATACTAATTTGCAAATATATTGTAATTCTGTTTAGTAAGTACTTCTAAGTTTGTACTTATGACATTGGTTTAAGTGGTAATATTAGAGCTATATTTGTAAACGCAACGTCATAAAGTAAATAATGGTATTATTAAGTGAAGTGGGTCTTGCATAATGACCACAGTAACTTACCTTGTTGGTTATATGTAATTGGGTTGCCTCCAAGTTCCAGAAATGCTGAATAAAGGACAAGCGCTCACCGTTAGTATATGTATTGGCAGATATGTCAGGTCGTGACTTAGGATCATTAAACAAACAAACGGACACGTAGGTCACGCACCGCGAGCTGTTTTATATAAACATTTTAACTGTTGCCTTTCACTTTTCCTATTGGTCGGCGCCTCCTAAGGACAGTCACTCCCAAACACTATCTGAGACCTCACGTACTACTCTGAATTACGTCAGGTTACCCTTGATAATAAGTTATTCTTTCGAAATTTAACGGACAACGTTATAGAAAATTTCTAATTAAGTGTTTTATTCATTCCCATACTGGGTAAGTTGTACAGTATTAACTTTATAACTGTAATTGAGCAGAATTAGTGTTTTTATTTCATTTTCATTTCTAGTTTACTGTTTGCTTGCTTACTATGCACACTGATGTAATATAATAACTGTTATAGTGTTGTCAACTGTTGCAAATACCATTCTTTAGCGTAACTTAAAATGTTATTAGCTTGCTTGTATTATTCTCTTCCTACAGTACCTAGTAATTTCTTGCTTTTTACCTACTAAGCTAAGGTTGCCATCTAGTTTTCTAGATGCCAACCTCTTTTTGTTAGGCATAAGTTTTCCTTGGCCAGTAGCTAGTGTTATTAGTTGCTAATGCGCTCGGAACGGTGATTCCAGGAAGTTCTAAGCGGCTGAAGATCTGCACCTTGTGATTGTTTCGTCAAATCTTCTCGGTTGCTCGACCACGCCTTGCTGTGCTACGCTGCGCTACGTCGTATTCCGCTGAGCTTCGCTGGAGCCTATCACCAAGCAGGAGAGTGCGGTATTCTGGAGCCACCAACGTGACTATCCTTTGTACCGGCCTTAACCCACGTACCCTCTACTTAATTTTATAAATAATTATTAAATGTCCCTTGCCTTTGAGATTTTGTTCGTTTTATTTATTCTAAAAGTAAATAAAACGTGACATCTATTGATATATAACATAGCGCAATCCGTTAAGTTTTAATAAAAGGGACATTAGTTACTAGTGCGCAGTGTACGGCTTCAGAAAAAAAGGCACTTTTGTCCCTTGGAGCAATCAACGGATTTGGAAAAAAAGCGAGTTTTGTCCCTTTTTGGAATAAGCGCGCAGAGTAGATAGATAGATAGATAGATAAATCTTTATTGTGCAAATACAGTTGGTACAATAGCTTAAAATGTAGGTAATAGGTATACAAATGTGTCTTTTCAGAGTAGGTACGGTAGGTGCTCCTCTATATAATACTCGTCATATTATGAAAAAATTAAAAACCTTTCTAAGGTGCTAGAACAGTACTAGATATAACAAAAATAAAACCGAAGCAAATCATGTAGGTATTTCATTTAATTACATTTAAAATAATTACAAATATAACGCATTTGAAATGTTCGAGTAGTTGCTAGGTAGGCATTACAATAAGGTTACCACATATACATGTGTGGTAATCGAAATGTAAGTATATGTAAAAAGTTTTTCTCTGTAGCAATAAAAAAGACACTATAAACTTTGTTACATAAGGTACATACATACATACATATACTCACGCCTTTTTCCCGTCGGGGTAGGCAGAGACAACGGAACGCCACTTGCTTCTATCCTTACAAACCTCACGCGCTTCCTTTACATTCATTACCCTTTTCATACATGCTCGCCGGCTGCGGGTGCTTCGGACCTTGCCGTTTTTCAGAACGACACCAATTTGGTTGATGAATGTCCTACGAGGTCGGCCGTGACCGGCTTGCCCATACACGTTTGCCTCATATATTTGGTGCGTCATTCTTTCTTCACTCATTCGCTCCACGTGTCCAAACCATCTCAGCATTCCTTTCTCAATTCTTGTCACAACATCTTCTTTCAGGCCACATCGCTCTCGTATTACTGCATTCGGAATTCTATCAATCAGTCTCACCCCACACATACTACGCAGTGATCGCATCTCAACTGCGTTAATTCTGCTTTCATGCTTTTTCTGCCATACCCAACACTCACTACCATACATCAGCGTGGGCACAATTACACCATTATGAACCGCCAGTCGCGCCTCTTTCGGCACAGTCTGACCGTTCATTAAGGCATGCAGCGCTCCATTCACACAGTATCCCGCAGTCACTCTCCTTTCAATATCTCCTTCACATCTTCCATCTCTTGTAAACATGCTACCCAAATATACAAATTCTTCAACTTGTTCAACATGCTCATCTTCAATCGCAATATTACACTCAGTCACACTTTCATCCTTCTCAAACACCATCACTTTCGTCTTTCTTGCATTTAATTTCATACCCTTCGCTTTAAAGCTCTCGTTCATGCAGTCCATCATTTGCTGCAACTCTTTTGCCGAGGACGCAAGAATGACTTGACTTACATAAGGTATTGATACGAAGTCCCAAAAGCACATAAGACTTCGTCATATGTCGGCGAATTTTATTTTTCTAGCAACCTTTCTGTCTTGTCTATATAATCTCTCCTTAGTACATTTATTTGTATTACATTTTACAAATATAAAAGCCTTTTCTATTTTAAATGTAATGTTTTAGTTCTTTTCAAATCTAAATTCATAAGATTTTATTAGTACCATATTTTTTCGTTTTGACAACTAAGCCTTTTTCGATAGAAATGGTTTACGCTTCTCATATGAAATTTCTTCGTACTTTACATGATCTCTGTATGCGCTCTGTATGCTCCAGCACATCAATTTATAAATAATTGCATTGTACTTAAGTGAGCTGGTCATAAGATATCAAATAATATGAAGTTTATTGACTATTTTAATTAAAAAAATTACATATTTGAATATAATATGTACTACCTTACGAAAAACTGTACGACATAGAACAAAACTTCCTGAGTAAGCAAACTTATTTTGTTTGTTTTTGTCCGTCTAATGGTAAGTGGATGCCATATCCTGCAGACACTGCAATAACATGAGCTACATTTGAGTAGACTCATGTCAACGACGTAAGGGAAAACAAAGGAGTACGCTAAGAGAGCCTGCTGTTATATAAATTCTTCTGAATGTTTAGGCGTATGCTTTATTCTACAATTATTTTAAAAAGACAGCTACTTCGCGATTTACAGAGACACAATTTTAAGGACGAGTATAGCATTCATATTTGTATTGGTGAAAATGACAAATATTCAATTTACAATCAAAAAGAGCCCTAGACTCAGACTTTGACTATTAATCTTGAATCAAGTGAACGTATGGTGATGTGGTTTATGCGGTCGCCTCATAAACCACATCCTATCATCCAAATAATTTTGTTTCGAGTCTGAAATAAGAGAAACGTCTTTGAGTTGGCGCAGCAGTCAGCATTTACATTTCTGTAGGCTAGTAGCCCGTGACTTTAACTTGCTGTCAGTCGTAGGGCGTGTATGAATTGTCTTAGCGCTTAGTCGGGATACCACTAGGCTGTCATGTAGAGTTTGCAGAGGGTATTATGTTCATACACACGGCCCGCACAAATTACTTTCAATGGGAATGTTAAATCGTATCTACGTACCCGTTGACTTTTTCGGTTCTCTACTTACATATTCTGTATCTCATTACAACATATAGTGATACAATAGAAGTGACTTCCGATGCAGATGGAGTATTATAGAGTTGAATATATCTATCGATTTATAGCGAATATAAAGTAACTTTTTACATTGTAAAAGATATATTTTTTCTAAATAAAACCTAGGGCCATGTAAAAAATAAAATATATCGTTACTTTGTGATATTTCACAGCTTCTAATAACTTTATATACTTAGTTTGTAGGTTTTAAAATACATTTTAACCACTTATTTACAGCAACATATCTCACGATGTTTTACTTTCAGGTTGCGCTTAATTTAATTATGACGGAGACATTATCATTTTATATTATTTTAATCATGATTAGATTAAAGGTGGTTTACAGGTTTATTTTAAAATTTACTCAAATACACGTATTAACTGATTTTAGTTTTATTTGTATATAAAATTATAATTTAGGCTTCGTCAAGAATTTAAAATACATTGTATTACTTACATATTGTTATAAAATAGTTACATTCTTTTTTTATTGATATCCAAAAGTAAATTATGTGCATCACAGTATGTAAAATATTATTTATTTTGTGTATGCACCTGTTTTTGTTAAAAATGTCGCCTTATTTTATTGTAACTTAATAAGAAACTGTCTACATAATGCCACACGGAAACGACATCGACCGTGTGGTAATTGTTGTAGCCGTGGATTCGCTGATCAAATCAGCCTTCAGCCTAAGCGAGACAAGATCCGCCGGGCTATCCCAAGATGGCACGTATCTCCACTTGGAACCCAAGCTACTTTCTTAAATCTCGTTTACGCGATGCCTAACGAAAGGCTTTAGTTGCTGGGTCGGCGCAGCCAGGGAATCTTACCCTAAGCAACAGACGAGGTATTTCGATGTGATCGGATAACAGGCCGACGATAAATATCAATACCTACATATAAATAAAAACACCAGTGAACACAACCAGCTGTCTAGATTCATGTCCAAGCAAAGCAGACATGTTGGTTAGGGGCAATGTGAATGAGTGTGACGTGCTTTTTAATTTAAAATATATTGACACCAATGACATACTGAAGGTATTCAAGACACTTAACAATTAAAATCTATTAACTTTTGTGGCATTTCTGTTAATCTTGTTCAACACATTATTTCTAGGTAAGCTCCATATTTAGCTGCAATATTCAACAGATGCGAAGATACAGAGGTATTTCCTGATCTAATGGAATACAGTTAAGTGATACCATTATTTAAAAAGGGACCCAAGAGCGATCTTAGTAATTTTCGGTCAATTTCTATCTTGCCTGCTATAAGTAAAATTTTTGAAAAGATTATTTTGCATCAATTAGAGAGCCACTTTCACACAAATAATTTATTTCACCGTGAGCAGTATATCTTCATTAGGGTCGCTTCACCGTTGATGCCGGTGTAACTTTGTTAAAGCATATTTTAGCTTGGGAAAACTCGAAGGATGCCATTGGTGTTTTTTGTGACCTGTCAAAGGTGTTTGATTGTGTGGAACATAATACACTTTTACTTAAATTGAAACTTTATGGTATTAGAGATACCGCACTCAATCTTGTTGCCAGCTACGTTAGAGATAGAATTCAGTATATAGATGTTAATGGGAGTGGGTCTCTAGGTTTGCCAGTAGGAATGGGCGTTTTACAGGGCGCTATTCTCGGTCTAATTCTTTTTTTAATATATATTAATGATTTGCCGTTCTTTGTTCAAAATTTATATGATATTGTTTTGTTTGCTGACGATACTTTACTAATTTTTAAAGTTGATCACAATTCAAGTAACTTTGATACCGTCAATAACATTCTTGCACAAGTATAAGGGGGCAATTATCCTATTTTTATAAGACATTGATATTATATTTTGAATGGACTCAGCGGTATTCTGATAACCTAATATCATTTTCGTATAATTTGAAATAAACAGTTCGTCGTTGACACCTACTTTGACACTTGTTTCAATTTACGATCTCGTTACAACTTCGTTTAATTATCAGATAATTTAGACAAATACGCTTTTTCGACACTGACATGATATCGAAATTATATTTATTTAGGAGAATTGGGCCCTAGATTGGTTTTCGACAAATAATTTATGTCTTACAGTATAATGTTATGGGGTACAGCTGCTGATATACAGATTATTTTTTTCATTCAAAAGAGAGCCATACGTGCAATTTATAAGTTAGGTGCTAGAGTTTCTTTACGCGATAACTTTAAAGAAGTAGATATAAGTTGCATCGCAATATATATATATATATATATATATATATATATATATATATATATATATATATATATATATATGTGTATATACACCATATATATATATATATATATATATATATATATATACACCGCTATTTTTTAATTAGTACAAAAAATTGAACAGGGCACTAAGTATCTTTAACTGATCATAATTATGTAGTTGAAAAATAAAAACACTAAGTCCCAAAACTGTCTCAAAACTGTCCACAAAAATACGTGATAATTGGTAAATGCAATACTAATACTATGACCGACCCGTGTACTATCACACCATTGATAAATTAGCCCCCCCCCCCCTCGCCCCTCTGCGCCTGCGCCACGCCCCGACGATTCGACAAACAGTACTAAATTACTAGTGAAAGTCAGCGTATCTAATTTCGTTGCAAAACTTAATTGTTTGTCTACGTTTGCCCGACGCGATGGCCTATCATATCAGTTCATATCACGGGAGTATGTAGCTATGCTTCGTGCGTACTTGTTGAGTGGAAAAATCGCGAGTGCAGCTGTGTACCCATGGACATCGTATTGTGAGTGTACAATAGTGACCGGGTCAGTGTCAAACAATTAAAACAGTGCATATTGGATATGCTTTTGACAACGGTGGTGGACATTTCGAAGGACAATGGAAATACTTGTAAGTTTAGTAAATAATACGTACTTAAGTAAATAATAATTTGATGCAGGCGCCTCAAAATCGGTCTATGTTCTCCACACACCTTGAGGAAGGCCTATGTCCAACAGTGGACGTCTCTAGGCTGACATGATGATGATAAAATAATTTGTTAATAGCAGATGATTCTAACTTCATAAATACGCCAAAATTACTCTTTTCTTTTAGTTCAGAACACCATCTTTTATTTTGATATTTGTTTGCTTTCTAATTACATACCTCCGTATTTAATTACTTGTTAAACGATAAATGTTACCGGTCCTACGCCCGAATGAAGCATGAAGGAGAGGGTAGAACTAACAAAATTAAAAAATAACTACCTACATTTATTATTTTTCTTCATTTTATTTTCTATTGATACCTACATCATAAGTGCGACAGAGAGAATGCGAATGAGCAGGATGGAATATTATCAATGAATTAGTGAATGGATTGTAAAATATGACTATGATTTAAGTGAGATTTTCTACAATAAACAAAAGATAATAACTTTGCTTTTTATTGATATTATGAAATTCTTACGTCACATATATGATAATAATATCTTCGCTAATCTGTCCTTAAAGTTTTTGTACTAATTAAAAAATAGCGGTGTATATATATATACCACTATTTTATAATTAGTACATAAAATTTAACAGGGCACTAAGTATCTTTAACTGATCATATTATATTTATGTAGTTGAAAAATAAAAACACTAAGTCCCAAAACTGTCCACAAAAATACATGATAATTGGTAAATGCAATACTAATACTATGACCGACCCGTGTACTATCATAGTAAAATTAACCATTGATAAATTATAATTTATTTTGATATTTGTTTGCTTTCTAATTACATACCTCCGTATTTAATTACTTGTTAAACGATAAATTTTACCGGTCCTAAGCCCGAATGAAGTATGAAGGAGAGGGTAGAATTAACAAAATTAAAAAATAACTACCCACATTTATTATTTTCCTTCATTTTATTTTCTATGGCTACCTACATCATAAGTGTGACAGAGAGGATGCAAATGAGCAGGATGGAATATTATCAATGAATTAGTGAATGGATTGTAAAATATGAGTATGATTTAAGTGAGATTTTCTACAATAAACAAATGATAATAACTTTGCTCTTTATTGATATTATGAAATTCTTACGTCACATACATGATACCATATATGATACCGGTTGGCGCAGCGGTAGTGTAAGAGACTGCCACACCGAAGGTCGCGGGTTCGATTCCCGCTCAAGTCAAACATTTGTGTGCATGAACATGGATGTTTGTCTTGGTCTGGGTGTTTCTATGTATAATATGTATGTATTTACAAAAAAATAAGTATAATTATGTATGTTTATCCATTGTCTAGTACCCATAGTACAAGCTCTGCTTAGTTTGGGACTAGATGGTGTTGTGTGAATGTGGTAGAATATTATAGAATATTATTATTATTATAATATCTTCGCTAATCTGTCCTTAAAGTTTTTGTACAAATTAAAAAATTGTGGTGTATATGCTTACTTAATGTATATTAAGAAAAACTTAATTCTATACCGCAAAAATAGTATTTGCACAAAGTGAACACAAGGAATAAGCATAAACTAGTGGGAACTAACTGCCGTTTACATAAACTTCAGAACTCATTTGCGGGGATTGGTATACGATTTTTCAACAAATTGCCTCTTGATATAATGAATTTATCCAATCCATGCACAAATACAAACGGACAATTAGGAACTTTCTTTTACAAAGGGATTATTGCACTATTAAGGAATTTTTAAATGATAAGACACTATGGGGACAGGCTTAGGCTATATTTTCTTTTCTGACCGTTTAATATAATTGTTATATAGATTTGTTAAATTCTCGTTTTGATAAGTGACATGTTAAGTGAAGATGCCTCGTGAACACATGATTTTGCAGGATTTGGATATTTTTATGATTTGTTGAATGTAGTTTAACATCACATATCCCTGATAATATCATTGTTCACCTGTCACCTTCACACAATTCTTTCTACATTTGCATTCCTTCACCCGTTCCACTAATTTATATTAATAATAACGATCTAGAAAGTGGAGGTAATTGGCGGTCATAGTCAGTATATCAATAGATTGTTTCTTACTGCCGGTTCGTAAACCGTTGTCGTCATGCTCACTAAAATGTCATTTCTTGTGGTGGCGTCGTGTGTCGGGTCAACCCTGTCCCTGTAAAATGGCGAGAGGGATGATGGCTGGCCCATGCGTCATCCTCGTGAACGGGTGCTACTGACGATGACTGGTTGATGACGGTCTTGCGGCTGGTATTAAATTTTAATATTTAACTGCATCATTTCCATCATGGTTCTGATCACTTTCACGGATTACTTGCATTATTAGGTATATATAATGTAAGTGGATGCTCCTGTTTCACCATGTCTATTCTGAGGAGTGTAACGTAATACTACACGTATTGCGTTATAATATCTTGCAGGCGCTTAACGCCAGGTTAGCCGTTCGCAATATTACCAAATATGGTCATGTTCACTAGCCAAAGGTAGTTGTGAGTCATAGGCCTATATCTATATAAGATGGGTGCGCGATCTAAATCGATCAATTGCCCTACACACCGTCTCGCTGATGGTTGTAGTGACTATTACTACTATTATTAAAATCCTACTTCTCTTACTACTGTCCCGCTGGGGGTAAGCATATTCTAGTTGTCTGTGTGCCTATACGTTCTGTCTTTAGTATCTATGTCTCCTAAGCATAACAGCCGATCTAGGGACCGCCTGTTCCTGACCGGTTGTTGTGTATTCTCTATGCTGTTTCCAGTTCTTCCTACGGGCTCACTGCACCTGTCTTCTTCCTACGGGCTCACTGCACCTGTCTTCTCTCTACGGCCTACAAGCCATGAGCTGCTGGCGCCGTGCCGCTACTAGCCAGCTGCCACCCAGGCCTCCGTTCCTGCCTACGAGCTCCTACAGCCAGGCCACGGATGCCTGAGCCTGACCGCTCGGCCCACATCGGCTGCACCGCTTGAGACCCCGCTCAGTCTGAACCTCGACCACAGAGCTGCCTGCGCAGCGCACCTTGGCCAGCTCATCGGCAACCCTACGAGCAGCTACCCTGCGAGCGTCGGAGAGCAGCAGGAGTCTACGCTCCAGCCCTCAGGCCAGTGCTTACCTAGTTCGGTCATACTGTATGTAAGCGGTAGTGAGACATAATAAAGAACCTGTTCAGCCTAGCAGTGTTTCTCTCGAACCCCGACATCCTACCTGAGATCCTCCGTCTCAGTGGCGCCCAACTCTATTTGTCTCACTTCCAATTACTGCAGTTGTTCTTGTTGAGGAGGTCAGTCTTTGTAAACGAGGAGGTGCAGACATCAGCGAACCGGTACGTACTATTTAACTTGTGTATATCTGTGTTTTGCTGTCTATCTTTAATTTCTATTCTTGTATTACTATTATGTGTTATCTTCCTATTGCCTAATTCAAAAAACTACTGATTCCCTACGTAACTGTTCGCAATTTAAAATCACCGTTTTTAGGGTTCCGTAGTCCACATGGAACCCTTATAGTTTCGTCATGTCCGTCCGTCTGTCCGTCCGCAGCCTAGCTCACAGACGCCTCGTGCTAGAAAGCTGATATTTGACATGAATATAGACATACAATATTGCAACAAAACTGTAGAATAAAATTTAGGAAACTTATTTTTTTAAGGGTATCTCCCCTACATATAGAGTGGGGTTGAATTTTTTTTTGGTTGCGTATCCCATTGTGTGGGGTATCATTGGATAGGTTTTAAAAAAATATTATTAGTTTGCTCAAATTATTTTTCGATCAAGTGATTGGTTTGTCAAATATCAAGCTTTGAAGTGAAAAAAATTATTAGACTCAAGTGTCTCCCCCCCCCCCTCTGCCGGCTAAACTATTAATTTGGAAGTGGTGAAAAAAATTACAAATGTAGCACATATAACGAATTTAAAAGGAAAACTATCACGGGTAAGTAGACATCACTAGTTTACGAGTAATCGTCGGTTAACTTATAAATACCAATTTCTGTGAGTTTACATTGGGAGCGCTGGCTTAATCTTAAAGATGCCCATTTTTAGTCCCATGTGAAACAGAAGTTACTATCAATAATGGCCATTATGGACAACTACGGAACCCTACATTGCGCGTGGCCCGACACGCACTTGGCCGGTTTTTTGTTTTTGCAAGTCACTTATCTATTGTCTACATTTTTACACCGAATCGTCGTAGTTTCTTTGTAAAGCAGAACGGTTGCACACAGAGGGCTGAAATATACTTACGTTCTTTTCCTATCATACACTTCATTTCATCATGAGCACTAACCCCATTAAGTACTTCCTACTTAATAAAAATGAACTGGCCTACGAGGTCGCTATTCGCGGAGAGGAGCCGGCTACCTCTGTTTTAGGTTTACGGAAGCAGCTACCTAAACTACTCGAGCTGATTCCGAATGACGAAATCCTAGAGTCAGGCCTAGACATAGCAGACGACTTCAAGGGAGCTAGCCTGTCAGTTGCCGATTTAGATTCACGAATCTCTTCCCTTAAAGGAACTATACGACCACAACTTGGCGAAGCGAACTACGGCTTTGCACAACCAGGTCTACCACAGATTGGGCAGATTAGACAAATCCGAACCTAAATACGGCAAGAAAATATCCGACCTGACTGAACGCTTTCGGATGCTGTCGGCATAGCTATCTAAGATAGAACACTCGAATGTTCCGTCGGCGGAAGTTGGAGTCACGATGACTTGCACAGATTCAACCCCTGCACAGGCAGCGTCGACTCCGGTAACTGTCCACTGTGAGCATTTGAGGGTTGGCGAACTATCGAAACTCAAATTCGACGGAACAGGCTGCGTTCGCGAATTTCTACAACGCGTGACAGAATTTAGGACGGTTAGAAATTTACCTGCCAATAGATTATTCGATTACGCGTCCGAAATTTTTACGGGTAATGCGTTACACTGGTTTCGCGGTGTTAAATATTCCATTTCTACATGGGACGAACTAGCTAGTAAACTCACAGCTGATTTTACACCGTACGACTATGATTATAAACTTTTAGCCGAGATTCGCAATCGTACTCAAGGGCAAACTGAGGGTATAATCATCTATTTATCAATTATGTTCCAACTTTTTGCGCGATTGTCACCGAACACGGTACTAAACGAACATGAAAAATTAAATATATTGCTTCACAATATTAGACCGTGTTATTCTACAGTACTAGCTTCATGTACTACGGCTATAGACACTATAGACACTCTAAAAACACTATGTCTAAACTATGAGAGGTTCCAGTGTTTAAGTGCACAATTTCACGAACCTAGTTACCCTACGTCTAACACAGTAGCACCTGATTTAGCTTACATAAATAAAAAGGACACGCACGGTCACTATAATAATTCACAGTACTATAAACCGTCTAAACTAAAAATCTACGCTTCTGTCGCATCTATAAATGTCGAACCGAACGATACACCTGTGCCTAACCTACAACACTATAATGTCAACATGATATCTAAATCAGCTGTTTCTACAAAAATAACTAATAAGAGGTGTGTGTTTTGCCCGCGATGCCGTTCAATTGATCACTCGCTAGGGACGTGCAAGCGCGACCGTTATCCGATATGTTTTAAGTGTGGCCTTAGGGATGTCACATTCGTAAATTGTCCTAAATGTAAAAATAAATCTTTTTCAAAAA
Organism: Euclidia mi; assembly: GCA_944739405.2. Classification (NCBI taxonomy): domain Eukaryota; kingdom Metazoa; phylum Arthropoda; class Insecta; order Lepidoptera; family Erebidae; genus Euclidia; species Euclidia mi. The sequence continues at coordinate 25,241,765 of OX123191.2, read as the reverse complement.
ACTAATTTATTCGGATCGTAGTTCGTCAAACCCTACCGTTTGTACATCTTCTAAACCTAAATATTTTGACAAAGAAGACTGGAAAAATTGGCTGAACACTCTAAAAGTGTATTTTTCCAGTTATTCTGTGGCTGCGATCCGTGATCAAAAACCTAATACTGATTTTCGACCCTATGTTAATGTAACCATTAAGAATCTACCCCTTACTGGGTTACTTGACTCAGGTTCTGCCGTGACTATATTGGGCAATAATTCTCATATAAAAATTATTTCTCAAACTAATCTCCCTTTGAATAAGTGTGACAACCCTACTATATTTTTTCGATCGGCGGGTGGTCATCGTTTGACACCGATCGGCTATATCAACCAACCCACCACTTTTGAAAATAAAACTTATAACTTAAAAGCGTACGTAATTCCAGAAGTCACTAGTTCGTTAATTTTAGGTATTGACCTCTGGAAAAGATTTAAATAGTTACCAAATCATATTTACTCTGTTCCGTTATCTAATAATGACTCTCGTAGTAATTCCTTGCCTAATAAAGTTAATGCTACCGTGTCAGCTATTGATAGTAACACTGATAACGACACTACTAAAACCACGGATCGGTGGTATACTAATATCTACAATGACTGTAAAAACTCACCTACATCCTTCCCTAATTATTCAATCAAAAATGATAAATTGTATAGATATACTAGCTGACCCAGCGAACTCCGTATCGCCTTTTTAAGAATTTTTATTTAATACCCTTTTTTCGAAGCCCCTTTTCCACAGTTACCATTGACTTAGCGCTTAATCTCTTATCAGTTCAGAGTATTTAAATGATGAACAAACAAACAAAGATTTTTATATAATATTGAATTTCTCATTCCTTAAAATATCGGAGATGATACCCATATCAACTTTTAAAAACTTAATACCGTCCGCCATCTTTCATTTCCTATCCGCGATCTTTGATCACGAAATAGATGTTGTATTTGGATTCACCATCCCTTAAATCATCAGAGACGATACCCATATTGTTTTTTTTTTGCCATCCGCCATCTTTGATTTCCCATTTGCCATTTTGAATCACGAAATAGATGTTGTATTTGGATTCCCCACCCCTTCAAACATCGGAGACGATTTCCATATTGATTTAAAAAAATCCCATCCGCCATATTTGATCACAAAATAGATGGTGTTTTTGAATTCCCCATTCCTTAAAATATCGGAGACGATACCCATATCAACTTTTAAAAAAATCCCGTCCGCCATCTTTGATTTCCTATCCGCCATATTTGATCATGAAATAGATGATGTATTTGGATTCTCCATCCCTTAAATCATCAGAGACGATACCCATATTGTTTTTTTAAATTTTTCCCATCCGCCATCTTTGATTTCCCATCCAACATCTTGAATCACGAAACAGATGTTGTGTTTGGATTCCCCATCCCTTTTAACATCGCAGACGATACCAATATTGATTTTCATAAAATTTTCCCATCCGCCATCTTTGATTTCCCATCCGCGATCACGAAATAGATGTTGTATTTCGATTCTCCACCCCTTAAAATATCGAAGGCGATACCAATATTGATTTTAAAAAAATTCTCATCCGCCATCTTTGATTTCCCGACCGTCATCTTGGATCAGTAAATAAATTTCATATTATTAATCAGCGTCCCGAAAATCTCGAAAAGGATACCTATAAAGATTGTATCCTATTCGTTTAGCCTTTTTTTGCCTTTGACACAACCCTCCCCCTTCTCGTTTGACCATTTTATTATTTTTGTCTGGCCCCTAAAAGTTGTGGCGTAATTTAATATAGCCTATAGCCTTAGGCAATAACAATTTTTAAAATCCAACTGCTACTTCCTGAGATTAGCGGACATTATCTTTTAGCCTTTGGCCGGCCCCAAAGAGTCGAAGCGTTATATTATATTGCCTTATAGCCTTTCGGAATAACAGGGCTATCGTATACAAAAATATTTTTCAGATCCAACCGGTAGTTCCTGAGATAAGCGCGTTCAAACAAACAAACAAACTCTTCCGCTTTATTATATTATAGTAAAGATAACTGCAAAAAGTATTTACACATACAAACTACTTAGAACTAAGACTTAGTAGTACTCAAAATGTTATCCGCTTGACGTTTCGCTAGACGGGCCAATATGGCGACTGTGATTTGTCTGTCAGAACCATTACAATTTAACAAAATACTCGACAATCCGAATTTTGCGGATATATGTTGTCGACTCAAAATCTTTATTTTTTAATGTTTTATTATTCAGGTAAGGTTTTGATGTACTCCTTGACGAAATAATTATTATAAGATTTGACACTGCGATAGCAGCGCAGTCCGTCGGTTCTAATGTGAAACATTCCAACATCCACAACTACTTACAAATTAAAAATTAAGTACAATAAACATTTTCCAGTGGACTAATTTGTGAATCTAAACCATTCTCAAGTCCCCTTGAACACATACAAAAAGTTTAATCAAGATCGGTCCAGTCGTTTAGGACGAGTTCAATTACATACACACGCACACAAGAAATATATAAAGATGGTATCGAAATGTACACTGTGTAAAGTATTCGATTGGAAAGAGGTCCTACATACCTCGGATAGAACTACCGCCATTAAAGAATACCATTCGGAACTCGCTGCGGGTCATTTAGGTATTTTTAAAACGTATAAACGTTTAGCGCAGCGTTATTATTGGCCTGGTATGCACGCTAACATTATTAAGTTTATATCTTCGTGTGATACTTGTGTCGCACGTAAATACCAAAACAATGGTACTTTATATACACACACATACAACTTAAGTCGTAAACCGGCTGGGTTTAACGTGGGTGATACTGTGTGGAAAAGAATCTACGACACATCATTTGGCAAAAAACTAGCTCCTAAGTTTACCAAGTGTACTATTATTGCTAAAAAGTCACCACTAGTAAACGAATTAGCGGATTCGTCGGGTAAATCTATTGGCAGTTGGCACATTAAAGATTTAAAACTAATTAACTACACTGATTCCTAACCTAACTAGATTCTTTCATTGTACCTACCTGCAGTTTGAGTTTCATAGTCACTATCTACTTAGCACTGTCTACAGAAGTTCGGAGGACTTAGTTAGACGGATTTTTCTTGTCTGGACACGAAAAATCCTGCTGTACAGAGCGGGGTATTGTAACGTAATACTACACGTATTGCGTTATAATATCTCGCAGGCGCTTTACGCCAGCTAAACCGTTCGCAATATTACCAAATATGGTCATGTTCACTAGCCAAAGGCAGTTGTGAGTCATAGGCCTATATCTTTATAAGATGGGTGCGCGATCTAAGTCGATCACTTGCCCTACACACTGTCTCGCTGATGGTTGTAGTGACTATTACTACTATTATTAAAATCCTACTTCTCTTTCTATGTCCCGCTGGGGGTAAGCATATTCTAGTTGTCTGTGTGCCTATACGTTCTGTCTGTAGTATCTGTGTCTCCTAAGCATAACAGCCGATCTAGGGACCGCCTGTTTCTGACCGGTTGTTGTGTATTCTCTATGCTGTTTCCAGTTCTTCCTACGGGCTCACTGCACCTGTCTTCTTCCTACGGGCTTACTGCACCTGTCTTCTCTCTACAGGCTACTAGCCACGAGCTGCTGGCGCCGTGCCGCTACTAGCCAGCTGCCACCCAAGCCTCCGTTCCTGCCTACGAGCTCCTACAGCCAGGACACGGACGCCTGAGCCTGACCGCTCGGCCCACATCGGCTGTACCGCTTGAGACCCCGCTCAGCCTGAACCTCGACCACAGAGCTGCCTGCGCAGCTCACCTTGGCCAGCTCATCGGTGACCCTACGAGCAGCTACCCTGCGAGCGTCGGAGAGCAGCAGCAGTCTACGCTCCAGCCCTCAGGCCAGTGCTTACCCAGTTCGGTCATACTGTATGTAAGCGGTAGTGAGACATAATAAAGAACCTGTTCAGCCTAGCAGTGTTTCTCTCGAACCGACATCCTACCTGAGATCCTCCGTCTCAGGAGGCTAACTAAATGATCATCAAAATTAAAATTAAGTATTATGCTTGAGTATTATTAAACAGTAAATATATACAAGTGATATAGAAGGTGTAACAATTGCATCACCTTACAAAATGTAAATTATGTGTATTATGCAAAACCTGGCGATGAAAAAGAGTGACCGTGAGTTTTATTGCCCGTTCTTTCTCATGGTTCTACGCCCTTGCTTTGCGAACGTGGCAGTAAATGTAAATGTAGAATCTTTAAGTAATTATTTTATAAATTTATTATTTTGACGCTCACAAGTGTCACATTGTGACCCAAATGAATAAAGGCTTTTGACTTTGACTTTGATTGGAGTGTCTGTTTCTTATATTAAAATAACCGCTTTTTATGAAATGCATAATATGGATACATCCATATGCATTTCGTAACGGTTCATATACCGAAATGACATTTTTTACAATTTTTGTCTGTCTGTCTGTTTATTCTCGCAATCTCTGGAACGGATGGGCCAATTTTGACGGTACCTTCACTGTTGGATAGGTGATGTACCAAGGAGTAACTTAGGCTATAAATTAACTGGGCACGCGAAATTGTTCCCTCAGGACGCGGGTGAAACCACGGGAAACAGCTAGTACTCGTATAAAACCCGAATCTTTAATTATGCAACCGATATTAAGCTCAGCAATTTCAACTGTCAGTCTGTGTGAAGCTTCCATAACATTACAATGATTAAAAGCACGTTCCCAAACTGTTAACAGCAACAGAGATGATCATCACATACCTACATCTTATTTTTCGTGTGTGACAAACTCTGGTGGTGATTTCAGATCGTCCAAGGCCTCCAACATACATACATGCATTCATACTCATACATAGACTCACTCACGCCTGTTTCCCCGAAGGGGTAGGCAGAGGCATATTAAACGCCCACTTTTCGCCAGTGTTTTGATCCCATGTAGTAGGTGGCGAGCCTATTGCCGCTTATTTTGTTTTGTTTGCCAGAGCCTCGTCCGTTGATCGGCAGGTGCACCACTTGCAGGTGAGGTTGGCTTGGGACCCTAAGTTCTTGGTGGGAACTGGGAGCCCTATCCTCCAACATGGCCTTACTTAATCTCGAATTTGAATCGTAGAAGGAGACCCGCTACTAGGGATGTCTACAATCACCTCGACACCATAAAGGAAATTCACGAGAAGCTTCAAATGAATAGACGCTCGCAAAGTTTCAACAAATCGCCATTTTCATTGCCCAACGGTTCGATGTTCAAAAATCAGGCCCACCAAATCAAGATGGCTACCATTTTTTTGCCGCCGAATTTCGTGATGGTTGTTGACTCGTGATTATAAATGTTTTTTAATGATATATTTTAAATTAGCTTGTGCTCGCGGCTTTGTTTGCGTGGGTGTCGGCCATCGCGACAGAAGGTAACCTCATTCGAAGTATGAACTATTATTACTGAAAAGTATTAACAATTTCTGTTGAGTATTTCTGTTGTTTATGTTTTAGAGACGTCATACTAAATTGAGGATCCATTTGGCAGTGACTGAGACGCTTATTAGTCGATTCCCTAAAGGTAGGTACTACTTACTTTAAAGACGGTAGGTTTACAGAACATTTTGCGCAGTTTAAATTTTGATAGATTTCGTCAATCTCTTTTCAGTTTCAACAAAGAAAGTTTAGCAATAGACAACTTTAATTGCTGTCATGGACCATCGATAGACCGTCAATATTTACGCTTTCCAAAAAAAGACCACCATCCTACCTCGTATGTCAAAGCCAACAGCTAATAAAATTTAAATACTCTATCTCTGTGTATAAAATTCCTTGTATTGGCTGATAATTATCATTAGTATTACAGAGTCGCTACCACCAAAGCTAGAAAGCGATACCTTTCATGATGCAAGTAGGCACACTAGACATTCACTACTAAAATTATAATTTAGAAAATATGTGAAATGTGTAAATGTTATTTGATTTTCCCGGAAAATGGAATAGTGCCTTCGATTTGAACTGTATCCGATAATAAAGATTAGTTTGCTGTATCTCGTTTGAATCTAAAATTGAGCTTTGCATACTCTATATGTGTTTTACCGGATATACGGGTGATGTATCTATATCAACAGTTCGGAACTGAAATCTTACTAATGGTTGTTATATTTGATATAGTTAACGTATTGCCTGGGATGCACTACACCTTAATAACTAAGAGAGGAAAATTAAAGGGAAAACGTGAAGTAGCTTCTGTTTCACGTCTAAATGGTGAATAAATGCAGGCTAAACTATACGCGAGACTTATTTCATAGTCTTTTAAAGTGGAGCCAACCAGTAGAACAAAGAATACATAAATAAATCAGCCGCGTGTTTTTGGGAGGAAGAGTCTTGACAGTCGAGACGATCGGATGAGAAAGTAATTAGAATTTATTATACAGCGACCAGAAGTGATAAAAAATCACTTTCATTTAGCACACACAAGATAGTTTACTATGATATTAAAATCATACGCGTAATCATACTTTCTGGACTGCTTCCGTGGTCCAGTGGATAGTGTATGCGACTGCTGATCGGAAGTCCCGGGTTCGATTCCCGGGTCGGGCAAAAGTGTTACTGGGTTTTTCCGAATTCTCAGTAGCAGCACAGAGTCTGGTGATGTGCCCGGTAACGGCAATAGGCTCACCCCCTATTACGTGGGATCTAAAAATTCATGGCGTATTGTGGGTGTAATATTATACCTCTGCCTACACCTGGGGATACAGGCATGAGGCTATAAAAAATGCAAAATGAAAATCATACTTTCATACGAGTAGTTTTTTTAATTGAATTGAAATTAACTATTCATAATTCATAATCGTAGGCGTTTCAATACAGTTAAATTAACAAACATACTATTCTATAAACGGCTTTTACGAGGACATCCATTTGCGGTTTGCTTTACATGTTGGCTCCACTGTTGTCTCTTTGTAAATAAAATTAAATAGGCTAGTGGTTTTCTTCTACAAGGATTAAATATTTTATAGAAGTCTGTATTTTATTCATGTTGCGGATTAACTACAGATAAAATAGCGCTTTGTTTGTAGTATTAAAAACGACTCGCTTTATATAGGCTTGTCTTTTATTCAAAATATACATGATGTTTCAACCGCAAATCTTTACAAAGGGCAATTTAAATGTAAACATCGTTCTTTTGCCAATTTTTTGCAATGCAGTTATTTGAATATGAAATGAAATAAGGCTAGATTGTTTACAGTTGTAATTAAATACGTTATTCTGAATGTAAATATTGCGGGTAGCAATTCATTTTCTGTATTGTTAGGGTGTATCTAGATCTAACAAATGCTGTTTACGCGTTACCACACAACTTATACCACGCTTGCATGGTTCACGCAAGCAGCTTGCGTACCATGTGCGTCCATTTTGCTTGAAGGCACGTCAGAACAATGCTGTTAGGGTAATAATTAATCGATACATTTCAAAGTCTATTGCACTGCTCAAGGGCCTATATAGTATGCTCGCGAAAGACGCACGCACATCGCAAGAGCAGTACGCAAACATAATTAACACGCAGCTCATGCGTAGCTCACGGGCGCATCCATTCCAAAGGATAGTTGTGCGTCGTTGGATGTCGACACGCCCTTATAAAATATAACAATTCAATTTGGACCGCCAATAAAACTACAAACCAGTTAAATCAACGAGATATTAACATACAAGCGTTTTTCTGCACCGATCGCTCTAAATGAAGAGCAAAGTAATTAATTGGTCTGTGTAGTGCTGGTTTTCGTTTATTTCCAAAAAATATATCATTGTATTATTATTATTATCAGTTTTACATTGTATTGCGATTGTCAAAGCGTTAGTATGAATTTTGTTTTAGTACTAGTGTCTATTAAAATAAGCTTATTAAGCCTTCTATTTTTGATATGCTGTGACTATAAAATAATAGTGCAAACAAAACTGAATCAAAATAGTAAACATGTATTGACATTTTTTGGTACGGCCAATAGTTTGCCAGGTAAAGTAGTGTAGTACCACTCTTTTCAAGATGGCGTCTGCAGGGTAAGGTCTGCGAACCCACAAACTTGGAAATACTTTACGGTAGCTCCCTCTAGACATCTATAAAATAAAATTGAGTCATCTGACAAATGCTAAACCCAAAAAAAAATGCATTTCAATGTACTAAAATCTGTAAAAAATAAATGCTTGTTTAAAAGCCAAGCTATTTTATTATTTTAAATATGCTCATTCGTTGCCATTTAAATGCTAAGAGTCACATTCACTGAAATGAATAAAATATGGACAAGTGAATGTAGTAACGTCTTGGTTTAATCTCTTCAAAATTTGACTACACCCACGGGAACGTCGCTGCAGGATATTGGGTTTCCCGATGCGACATAAGACGGAAAGTGATAGATGATTTAGTTCAAACCGAGGGCGTAGTATACAAGTATACAGTCTCGCGCGCGCCACGGTACGTAGCATGCGTGAATCGGGTGAGCGCTGCGCGTGCGCTTATAAGTTTCAAAATGACAACAAAAGTGAAATGTGTTAATTGTAACATAGGCATAAATGAGCTTTTAGCTTATTTATAAAATAAAATTTCAATCGTCAGTGAAGACAGTTTAGTAATTATATGTCTGTTTTCATTTAGCGGTGAAGAAATTAACATCGTGAAGTCGTTATTGTTTGAATCGTTGCCGCCTGAGTATCGTAAAAAAGTGCGTATAGGGCAAAAGAAAGAAAATCGTGATCTAACAGACATCATTAGTTTACTGAAGGTCGTAGAAGATGATGTGATGCCAGTTTTTGTTGCGCGTGAGCTGGAAAAGCTGCCTCTAATAACCTTTGATCATCTGGACGTTTCAAAACTGCTCAAGGATATCATCCTGGTGCAGTCTGAGCTGAAAGATATCAAGTCGTCGTATGTGACAACGACACAGTTAGAGGAGGTAAAGTGCCAGCTGGAGAGTATGTGGATCTCTGGTACACCGTGTTCTAACAGCAAAGTTACCATTACAAAGTCGAGCGTCGGTGTCAGTCAAGAGGATGGATATAAAGGGTTTTCTTGTGAGATACCTACTATAAGCGACGAAGCAAATTGTGTTCAATCATCTTTGAATAAAGATATTGCAAAATACCGAAACGCGAAAACAAATTGTGTGGAGGGTATAGGAAATATTACGCAGCTGATTAGCGCGAGCATGAACGTCGCGGCCGGCGAGTGCGAGCGGAGCGGTGAGTCATCGGCCGCGAGTGAAAAAACGGTGCATAACCAGCTGTCCGACACAAACAAACATACGTTTGCAAATGCAGTGCTTTCCAATGATATAAACAAACAAAGTAATAAACCGAATGAATGGACATTGGTACGAAAAATAAACACATTAAGAAGACCCGGTTTAGCGGCAAAATGGGCAATAGTATGATTCAACCTGATCAGAAATTTAAGGCAGCGGATAGAAAAATACCCATGTTCATCACGAATACACAAGGGAACGGCAGAATCGGATATAAGTGAATACATTTACGAAAAGACCAGTGAGAGTATTAACTTGGAAAAGATAGCTATGAAGAGACAGCATGACTATGACGCGTAAAAATTTTACATATCTGCTTCCAAAATACACATGTTTTTAGATGACAAGCTGTGGCCACAAGGCATTACTTTCAGACGCTTTGTCCACTTCAAGAATTAATATGCGACAGAACCCACACATGGTTCTCTTGACGGCCCGTCTAAATTAAAATGGATAGTAACAATTATAAATTAGTTAGCTTCAACTGTAAGAGTGTAAAGCGTTCAATAGATGGCATACGTGAGCTTTGTAAGACATCTGATATAATAGCTCTGCAAGAGACTTGGTTGTTGCCGAATGAGTTGACATATTTGAACAGTATTGATGACAAGTTTTGTTGCACGGGGACTTCGGCGGTGGACACGACCGCGGGGATGTAACGCGGCCGCCCGCACGGCGGTGTAGTGATTTTATGGCGACAAAGTGCGTTTCCAACTGTGATAGTGGTTCCGTGTAATAACCCACGATTGTGTGCAATACGCAAAGTATTACGTGAGCATTCAATTCTTATGCTTAGTGTATATGTATATGCCTATCGACTCGGCGGTGAACTTAGTGGAGTTTACAGACATCCTCGGTTCGGTAAGCGTTATTATAGACAGTTGCAATGTAGATTGATTTTATGTATTAGGTGACTACAATTCACATCCCTCAGAACCATTTTATAATGAATTAGTGTTGTTCTCTGAGGAGCAGGAGTGGACTTGCATAGATGTAGAAATGTTGAAAGGCGTATCTAATTGTTTTACTTTTGTGAGTGAGGCCCATGGCTCCTAGAGGTGGCTTGATCATTGCATCGTTTCTAAAGCAGCTGTACCCTCTGTGCGTCATGTGTGTAATATATAAAGTATGACATTCTATGGTCGGACGACTTTCCATTAGTAGTCGAATGTGATTTGGATACAGTCTCTCCTACACAACATGTTCATAAAGCAATTGTAGATGATGTATTATGGGGTGAGAGAAATGTAGACCAAATTAAGCACTACAACAGGGAGTGTCATGCGCGTTTAAAAGTACTTGATTTTCTAGAGGAATGTCAGAAATGTGCAGATCATGTGTGTAGTATTTTGCATCATAGAAATTTTATTGACAATTTATATAACGGTATTGTTAAATCACTTAGAGCGGCGGCTACGGCTACCAAACGATGTCATAATACATGTAGATATAAGAAAAATAAACCGGTAATGGGATGGAACTGGCATGTCAGCGAAGCATACAGGAAAGCCAAACAAAAATTTGGACAATGGTGTTCTCTTGGCAAACCTAATTCCGGTACTTCTTATAACGAGATGTGTGAGGCTAGAAGGATATTTAAGAGTCGTCTGAAGTGGTGTCAAAATCACAAAGAACAACTACAAATGGATGTTCCGGCCTCTCACCACTCGAAAAATGACTTTCGTTCTTTTTGGAAAGCCACGAATAGGCTAATAGAGCATAGAGCACCTCCAGCATACAGGGCCTCACTTGCCAAGATTGTTGTCTATGCTTTTTAATTTCTGTGTCAGTCATTCATATATGGCTCATGATATGATAAAAACAGCGGTAATACCTATAGTTAAAAATAAAACAGCAGAACTATCTGATAAAAATAACTACCGGCCTATCACTCTTGCCACAGTTATTTCGAAGGTGTTTGATAGCATGCTTAACGAACAGCTAACTCAACACATACACTTCCACGACAATCAGTTTGGTTTTGCAGTGTTGTGTGTTAAGCCTGCTGTTAGGTACTACACAAAACGAGATACACCTATACACGCGTGCTTCCTCGACCTCTCAAAAGCTTTTGACCTGGTTTCTTATGATATACTATGGCAAAAACTGGAGGCTACTAGTTTGCCGGTTGAACTTATAAATATTTGCAAGTACTGGTATGGGAACCAGGTCAATAGCGTGAGATGGTCCAGGACCATGTTAAAACGGTATAGGTTGGAAAAAGGGGTGCAGAAGGGTGGTTTGTCACCACCGACCCTATTCAATTTATATATAAATGGCCTGGTAGTTGCGTTGTCAGTGGCACCCGTGTCGGCTGTCATATAGATGGTGTAAATGTTAATAACATAAGTTACGCGGATGACATGGTGCTGCTGAGTGCGTCCGTGTCTGGAATATAGCGATTAGTCGCCATTTGTGAAGCCTACATTGAACGGCATGGGATAAAATACAACGTTACCGAAAGTGAGGTCATGGTCTTTGGGGTCAAAGGGGAAGATATAGGTCAGTTTCCGAACGTAATGCTTACGGGTACAGCCTTAAGGAAATTAACCAAATTTAAATACCTTGGACCTCTGACCTCAAGGACGATTACGATATCGAAAGGGAACGGAGGGCGCTGGCGGTGAGAGTGAACATGATAGCTCGCAGGTTTGGACGTTTTTCCGTTGAACTGAAAACCACTCTATTCAGATCATTCTGTATATCTTTTTACACGTGCAACCTGTGGGCTAGATGTACTTAAAAAACGTACGGCGCCCTTCGGGTCCAATATAACAATGCTTTTAGGGTGCTGATGGGGCTGCCGCGATTCTGTAGTGCCTCGGGAATGTTCGCATAATATCATGTAGATTGTTTCTACGCCACTATGCGGAAACGATGCGCTTCCCTGGTGCGCAGAGTACGTGGTAGTACCAACAGCATCCTTAGCATGATCGCGAACCGGCTTGATTGTTTGTTTGTCAACCGTTGCTGTACAGTCTCTAATGGGACTGTGCAGCAATGATTGGGGGTCATGTCTGTCGTTTTTTCATATCTGTCCTCTGTGTTGTGTTTATGTAGGTATATGTAATGTGTTAAATTGTATGTGCTACTAACATTAGGTTAAGTGTATTGTTACTAACAAAATGGATCTATGGTCTGAAATGAATGAAAATTATATATATACAGCATATATACCTACAGCCCTCATGCGAAGTATATCTTAAAATAAACTGTGTAACTCAAGGTGGTTTCGTTGACTGAGAATTGGTAATGCTGTAATATTATGTGTGATGTATTGTTGGAATTTCTTCCTCATAATTATATCTCATATGAGATTGCGCATTTGGGTATTTTCGTATATTTGCCGAGGAAATATGGTAACCAAATAAGTATAATAAGGAAGTGGTTTAATATTTATTATTTATTGGATAGGCACGGTAGAAACATGGGATCGCGGGCATCAGTTGGATGGAGGCCCTAGAAGAGCGGTCTGTGTGGAGTAACTAGGCGGAGCTATATGTCTATCTGCAAACGCGTTATTGTCTGAAAAAAGGCCTATCCTAACCTGCGTTACAATAGAATTATGAGTCAATCAGAGGATTTGGCCAACTTTATCACGTTGGCCAGACGGCCAGCGTGATAAAGTTCAAGGTTGGAGCAGGGTTCGATGTCAAGTTTCTCATCATCATTAGCCCTAATATGCTGTCCCACTACTGGGCACGGGCCTCTTCTTCTCTTCTTCAAAATGAGAAGGGTAAGGCCATAGTCCACCACGCTGGCCAAGTGCGGGTTGGCAGACTTCACATGTCTTTCTAGAACATTATGGAGAACTCTCAGACATTCAGGTTTCCTCACGATGTTTTCCTTTACCACTTAGGAAGCGATAATTAACAATTTAATACGCACATAACTCCGAAAAGTCATCGGTGCGCGCCATGGATTCGAACCCGGACCCTCTACGTGGCAGTCTGTCGCTCTCTCCACTAGGCTATCGCTGCCGGACAAGTCGGTTAAGTTTCTCGGATGTTCCCAAATATACAATTTGTTTCGTATATTTTCCTTAGTCGCCGTCTACGATACTCACAAAATGAAATATGGTAGTGACTCTTTGTGTTCTTAATCCATCATAAGTCACTCTTATTATCGTGGGTTTGATGTTTACAAATGTGTGAGTCTTAACGTACTTCTTGTGCGCCTGGATTTTAATTTCCTAATATCCTGCGTCCAGCGAATTTGTCGACAAAAAAATTGATCTGGATAATTTCTCACCGTCGACCTCAATGTGACAGTAAAAACTGAAATGACAAAAAGCTTATTACGAATAGATTTCCATCTTGAGTGGTCAGTTGTTATCGCAGCATGACATTGACGGATGTGTATTTAAGGGTCTCCTGAGTAAGGTCACATAATATTCTCAGCGATTGTATTTTTATAAGACGTTGTACTAAATTCTTCAGCTATGCTGATGGAGTATAAGATGATTGAGTAGTAGGCTAATAGTCTTTTCTTAGGGCAAGGTAAAATACTCGATGCTTTGAAGTGACCGTTTATATAAATAGCTGTTCACTGTTTTTTTCACTGGCCTTCATAATTTCAATCTTTATCTTCTGCGCTTAGTGTTTTTTGTTTTCTTTTTCTTCGACTTCTTGTAGCGTAATGTTACATAGCCCATAACCTCCCTTATCTCATTGGGCTGTCAGCATCAAAAATATTTTATATTTCAGAAAAAATAATAGTAAGATTAAAGTGACTAAAATAACAAGTGTTCAGCTTACATTTAACATTAAAAGAATTAGTTGATCAAAAATGATCGCTTTATAGCTTCAGCGTAGATTAGCAAAGCTACGCGATAATGTTATGAATATGAAATTACATTATTAGACATTTTGTTTTTATCGCGATCTGATTGTTCTATATCGAATACTACCCATTCAAATTCAAAAGTCAAAATCATTTTCATATGGGACACAAAGTTAAGTAAGAACCTCAAAATTGAAGTTAATTACTTAATGATTCTACATTTATTAATTCACACGCCTCCCTTAGTTCTCGACTCCTTTCAATAAAGACAAATCAAAAGAACATATCATACCATCAAAGTCATCTTTCGCTGCAGTAAAAGCCATATAGCTGATCACATAATTGCAAGCAATAAAAGCAGCGTTCACAATAATATGCAGATTGCTGCTAGCACAAAGACGCTTTTACTGAGAGTAGTTACAGCATCGCCACTAAACTTATAAGACAATTATCTTCACAGAAATGTCTTAACAAGAGTATGTCTCTACTAAAGATGTGCGTGGAAGCTAAACGGTTTGAGCTGAGCGAGGAATACCTGCAATAATATCTATTCTGTGCGCTGCGATATTATGAAGATAATTTATTTTTAAATAACCACCCAAAGTTAGATAGGATCTTTTATATATGTGAGTTTCTCAATATATCCGTAACTTGTGAATATCTAAACAAGCTAAGATGTATGGTTAAATTTGCCGTCATCCCGAGTGACGTTACTGTACAAATCTTTTTAGTCTCCGAGGTCTGCCAACTGATATAAAAAAATATTTCTTCACTCTTACCATGGATCCCGAGTTCCGTTTACTAAACAGATTTGACAGAGTGTTAACTTTTTGGCAGAGTACGGTGTCCGTGGATGCTAGATTAGTGATTTGCGTGGCAACCGAGATTTTCCAACGTACGAATTGGTGTGATTGTGACTGGTTACCCTTCATAAACATGCGGATCACATTATATCAAACATTAAAAGACTTGTGTGGTAGCCATGTCATTTCCTCTTTTTCCATATACATAGCTCATCTCTCTCGTTCATCTCTGCCAGACCATCATCTTCAATATATAGAACCTATCTCCCAGTATAGTAGCCATTAAAGCATTAGTTACATAGCGTCTTGTAGCAGATGATATTACTGCGACAAAATTAATTGCAACAAATATCTTACTGCGCTGTTATTAGCGGCAGTGGCATGTAACAATATAAGTATTGTTTTCCTGTGTTGCGAATGAAAATGTCGCAACACAGGAAAACAATACTTTATTGATAGAGACAATAAGACGTTGTTGGGAAGTATTGATTTAGGTTTCATGTTTTTAATAGTCGAAGAAAATATGCATCTTTGGTGAAATAGTTAAGGTGGTTGATTCGTGACTATTCCTTGTAGTGCTTGGTGTTTTCTAGAATAAAATAAATATATAAAGAAATTGATAACTGATTATTACCTTCTGAAATTAGCTTACTAGGAAATCAATAAAAGAAATTACTTACGTTTTTAAAGTGTCTGCTTTTGTTCTCTCTGTCAACATACAAATTTCACATAAACATTTTCAGACGTTTGGAAAACACATTGCCACAACATTAGATTTAATCAATACTGCCATTCGTCCAACTGAATTACTTAGAGTAGCATATTTTAGTCTTCTCAGTCTGAATATACTTTATTCATTAATTCAATATGTGTTTACCCCATGTGAATACACAAATTCAAACAGATGTTAATGTTTCCATTATTTATTACTATATAGGGATACGACCGAATAAATACAGTCGTTTACACAGCCAGAGGGATTATGCCGTAGATTTAATCCCATCGTTCTTTTGAAAAAGTTATTCATGTTAATGTGGAGTTACGGATCGAATTTTTCTTTTTAAGAGATTTCGATTCAATTTAAATGTATATAAAATAATGTAAATAACAGACTCGTTAATTATCGCTTGCTTAGTTATTCATAACCATAGTGAGGAAACCAGCATGCCTGAGAGTTAAAATGTTCCGGAAAGACATGTGAAGTCCGCTATGGCCGTCATCACTATGGACTTACACTTCTCTTGGTGAGAAGAGGCCAAACCCACAACCCAACAGTGGTCTAATAATGATAATAAAAAGTATTGTAGACATGAAATCCTTACGGTAGCGTCACTAAGGGCCGGTTTCAACATTTTATCAACGATGGATTGGGGTACTAGAGATAATTTTTTGACAAAATAACTTTGTATCGACGGCTTCGTTGGTCTCGCGGCATAAATATGCTCGTAGTATTGGGAGGTCTCGGTTTCGATACCCTGGTCGGGCAAAGTGTTATTGGGTTTTCCGTTAGGAAATTCTCAGTAGCAGCTCGGAGTCTGGTAATGTGCCCGGTGCGGCAATAGGCTCGCCCCCTATAACGTGGGACTAAAATAAAGCTGGCGAAAAGTGAGTGTAGCAATTTACCTCTGCCTGAGGTAGGTTCGGGGATATAGGCGTGAGACTACGTATGTATGAAGACTGATTGATAGAATTTCGAATCCAGTAATACGAGAGCGATGTGGCCTGAAAGAATATGTCGTGACAAGGATTGAGAAAGAAATGCTGAAATGGTTTGGACACGTGGAGCAAATGAGTGAAGAAAGATTGACGAATCAAATATATATGACAGAAGTGTGTGGGCAAGCCGGTTGCGGCAGACCTCATAAGACGTTCGTCGACCAAATTGGGAACGTCCTGAAAAACGGAAAAGTCCGAAGCACCCGTAACGATATATGAAAAGAGTAATGAATGTAGAGGAAGCGCGTGAGGTTTGCAAGGATAGAAGCAAATGGCGTTCTGTTGTCTCTGTCTACCCCGGCGGGAAAAAGGCGTGAGCAAATGTATGTATGTGTACTAAGTATGTATGTATTTAACTTTGTATGGAGCTTATTCATCAATAGATAAAATATTGGGAACGGTCATGATTAGTGTAACCTTTTCAATGGTACACTACTGAACGCCAATGGACACCGCAGAGGTTTTTTTAAG
Organism: Euclidia mi; assembly: GCA_944739405.2. Classification (NCBI taxonomy): domain Eukaryota; kingdom Metazoa; phylum Arthropoda; class Insecta; order Lepidoptera; family Erebidae; genus Euclidia; species Euclidia mi. Next base: position 25,224,697 of record OX123191.2, on the reverse strand, counting down.
TAGGCTCTCAACATCTATCACATACTTACCGTCTGCCTACCCAAGTAAAATATAACTACATATACTTGAGTAACCTAACCATCCATGTTTGCTTTTATAAAAACTTTATTAAATTACATTATGATCTGTAGACAATATAAAATAATAAAAGGACGTTATAATATAACGGCGGCAACGCACTTGTGACTCCTGTGGTGTTGCTTGTGTCCATGGGCGGCGGTAATCGCTTACCATCAGGCGATCCGTCTGCTCGTTTGCCACCTAATACTATAAAAAAAAATATATATATATACGAATATTCTTTTTTACTTTTCATGCATTTTATCTTTATATATTAAGTTTTAATATTTAACTGCATCATTTCCATCATGGTTCTGATCACTTTCTTGGATTGCCTGCATTATTAGGTATATATAATGTAAGTGGATGCTCCTGTTTCACCATGTCTATTCTGAGGAGGCTAACTAAATGAACATCAAAATTAAAATTAAGAATTATGCTTGACTATTATAATGGACAGTAAATATATAAAAGTGATATAAAAGGTGTAACAGTTGCAGCACCTTACAAAATGTAAATTATGTGTATTATGCAAAACCTGGCGATAAAAAAGAGTGACCGTGAGTTTTATTGCCCGTTCTTTCTCATGGTTCTACGCCTTTGCTTTGCGAGCGTGGCAGTGAATTCTTTGACACTAATACTTTTATTAAAAGTAATTTTATTTCAACAAAAGATACTATGTACCTTTCTCGCTCTTTTAAACGACAACTTGCTAAATTATTAGCATTTAATTTATACAGTGACCCAAGTACTGTTAGAGTACATTTTATTGAACCTGACATGATATATGACAATTCCATTATTGACATTCATAATAAAAATAATTTAAATTAAATTCTGAGACAATAGAGAACACCTCTAGCTATAATAAGATTACTCGTAACTCATTGACTAATACACTTAAACATAATAACAAAAATTTGATTAAATTAGTAGATCAGAATATTAGAAGTGTGATTAATAAAGATTTAGAAATGGAATTGATTATGAACTGTAATGCTGTTGATATATTTTGCATCACTGAACATTGGCTAAAAAGCAATCAGTTCATGTTCAATTTCAGTAATCATATAGTAGGAAGCTCGTTTAGCCGGCAGCAAGCAGTACATGGTGGCTCGATGATTTTAATTAATAAGTAACTTAAATTTAAGGAGCGTCATGATATTGTTAGTCTGTCTGTTGAGCGAACTATTGAGGTAGCCTGTGTGGAACTGAGGAGATTTATTGTAATAAGTGTATACAGGCCTACTTCAGCATTGTATGATAGCTTCGAGCGTATTATGGATGAGATATTAAACCAAGTTGCAAAATTAAATAAAAATGTTGTTGTGTGCGGTGGCTTTAATGTAAATTTATTGGAGGATAGTAGTCTTAGTACAAAATTGAAAGCGCTGTTTCTATCATATAATCTGAAAAACTTATTCTTAGAGCCCACAAGAGTTACTTTCTCTACATCTACTTGCCTGGATAATATATTTACAGATATCATAGTAAGAGACAAGCAAATTATTAGACAGTTAGATTCAGACCATTGTGGACAGCAGATCTCCTTTAATAATAACAGTAAGAATGTTTCTTGGCAAAATATAGTTGTAATACCTAAAACTGCAACTCGTTTTGCTAGGTTTCAAAGTAAACTAATGACTAGCTGGTCACTGTTAGATGATGAAGGTGACCCTAATTTGTTATATAATAGCTTTTTCAAAGCGTTTTGTACAGATTTTATTCGGTTTTCACACCTAGAACGATTACAGTTGGAGGTAATGCAACCTTCTGTGAATGGGCAACAACTGGGCTTCACAAAAGTAGAAAGAGATTGTATGAGCTATATGACGAGAGAAACTTTAATTTAAGTGAACAATTTCAGGATTATGTTAGAAACTATGCTAGGATATTTCGGAAACTTTGCAAGAAAGCTAAGTCTGTTTACCTGAGTTCAAGGATTAGGAGTAGTGACGATAAAATGAAAATGACATGGAATATAATAAACAGCGAGACTGGGAAAGTTAGAAGTAAAAGTTCATAATTTAGTTTGAACATTAATAACGACACTATTACATCAGACTCAAAAGTTGCATCGGCGTTTGAAAGTTTTTTTACTGATATCCCTGTTATTACTACTAGATCTTTGGACTCATCAACCAATGCAGCAGAATCTCTTTTAAAAGAAAACATGAGTACAACCTATAGTAATTTCTCATTTCAGTATATAAATTCAAATGATGTTATAAAAGCTTTTAAAACTATAAATTTAAAGAAGACTGCAGACTTATGGAGAAATTCCGTTACTATTACCAAGTCCATTATTGCTTTAGCTGCTAAAAGATTAGCTTTAATATTTAATAAGTGTATTGACTGTGGTGTATTTCCTGATCTTATGAAAGATAGCAAGGTAATACCTTTGTACAAAGCAGGTAGCACATCAGACCCCACCAACTATAGGCCAATTTCTGTGCTGCCCACATCTAGTAAAATTTTCGAGAAATTGATACTAGACCAACTGCACAGTTATTTTAATAACAACGAGCTTCTACACTCTAAACAATTTGGTTTTACAAAGGGGCTTCCACGACCGATGCCGGTGTTGAGCTTGTAAAACATATCTTTGATGCCTGGAAGGATTCACATGATGCTTTAGGTGTCTTCTGTGATTTGTCCAAGGCCTTTGATTGTGTAGAACATGATAAATTGATCAGGAAATTACATCACTATGGTTTAAGTAGTTCTGCTCTGCATCTTCTCACTTCATATTTGAGTAATAGGATTCAGAGAGTTGATCTCAACGGGACGCGTTCACATGGGTCTGTAGTCAAAATGGGCGTCCCACAGGATTCAATCCTCGGTCCTTTTTTATTTTTAGTTTATATTAATGACTTACGACACCTCGTTAATGACAAGCACGGGATAGTACTGTTTGCTGATGATACCTCACTTTTTAAATTAAAACGACAGCAAATTGATATGGACAATGTAAACATTGCTATCTCAAAGATGGTTCGCTGGTTTGAGGTTAACAACCTGCTTTTAAATAGACTAAAAACTAAATGTATTCGATTTTTGATGCCTAACGTCAAACAAGTGAACACCTCAATAAAGGTTAAGGATGATTTGTGGATCTTGTGGATAACACCAAATTTTTAGGCATTACACTAGATTCTAAGCTGCAATGGGGACCACATATTAGTAAATTGTCGAATAGACTTAGCTCTGCAGCATACGCAGTCAGGAAAATTCGCCAGTTAACTGACATTGACACTGCCAGGCTTGTATATCATAGCTATTTTCATAGTATAATGTCATACGGTATTCTCCTGTGCGGAAATGCTGCCGACATTCAGACCATCTTTGTTCTGCAGAAAAAAGCTATTCGAGCAATTTATAATTTGGATTATGGGGCTTCGTTAAGGAATAAATTCAAGGAAAGAAACATTTTAACAGTTGCAAGCCAGTACATTTATTCCAACCTAATAATTATATTTATTCCAAAACAAGGCCTCATACTCAAAGAAAAGCGATATCCACAATTTGAATACTAGAAATAAGAGTAAGCTAGTAGTGCCGGCTACCCGGCTAGAGAAAATAAAAAAAATCTTTTCAAGGCCAATGTGTGCGCTTTTACAAAAAGTGCCAAGCAATATTCAAAATTTAAGTTATAATAAATTCAAAAAGGTTATAAAACGTAAACTTTGTCAAAAAGGGTACTATTCAGTGCTAGATTATATTGAAGATAAAATGCTTGGGATTAATTTGCTCGGTCCCACAGGCTACTTATGTTCGATTAGTGTTAAGTTTCATGTGGGTGTGAGTTATTGTGTCTATATTATGCTAGTTAGTACTTTTATATTATTATTAAAAAAGCCTTATTAATTAACAACAACATTATAGACACACCAGCTCATATATCTATGAAAAATTCAATGTAGTTACTAAGTTTTTAAACTGTATAGAATCAAGACGTAGAAAAGAGTGGCCCGGAGTTTCTTGCCTGATTCTTCTCACGAGGCTCTACTTTCTGAACAGGCATTTTTTTCAATGCTCAACTATGTTAATATGCATTTAAAGTTACTTTTTTATTTTTTTATTTGTATGACTTTCTGACGTGTCCAAAAAATTTAATTTTTTTTATGGAAATAAACATATTTGAGTTTGAGTTTGAATGTAGAGTCTTTAAGTAATTATTTAATGAATTTATTATTTTGATGTTCATAAGCGTCAAATTGTGACCTAAATGAATAAAGAATTTTGACTTTGACTATAAAGAACAAATTCCAAGATATTTTCGTAATATTACTATAAACCAAGATACACGATACTCGCCCTTAATATTGTTTTGCTCCTCAAAGTAGCAACAACTATTAATGCAAAATCAAAGGAAAATCAATCAGAGAAACTTAAACAATCGGCATCAAAGCAGTTCCTAAAGGCATTCAGTGACCAAAGTCAGAGAATCTATCACTCAGCAGTTCATTATTGAAGCGATTACAGCTAAACTATGAATTTAGTTACCTACTAGTTGATTGTGGCCAAACGGTTGGCTAATAATGCTGTGATTTTGAGTCGATTGACTGACTACCAAAAACAGATATTAATAATAGAAAGCGCTTTGAGGTTTGTATTAAGTACTGATATTAATCACGCACATACGAAAATTACCTATGTTATTACTAATATCGATAACATCATTCAAACCATAATGATATGAAACGTCGTTGCGGCGTTGCCAGTTCAACAATGCATTGATTTTCCTGTGCCACTACTAAGGCGTAGCACTTCGTAGAGACCGTAGCGGAGCTGCCGTAGTACTAGATAGAGCTACATACGTTATTTATTTATTTATTATTTATTTAATCCTTTATTGTACACTTTTAAGAACATATGTATTGAAATTTTATATTAAATAGAGTACAAAGGGCGGCCTTATCGCTAACAGCGATTTCTACCAGGCAACCTTTGGATGGAGATATTATTGGTAGGAAAGAAATGGTAGTTGTAAGTGTACCAGTAATAGATGATAGGTAATACTTTAAGTATATACATTTATGTAATATTATAATAATGTACTACACATATATAAATACTTATACATACAAACATAAATACATACATGCATACATACATACATACACATACATAAATAATAAATAATACATAAAATAATATTAGAACGGAAATATCATAGTGATAAGTAGTGATCCTTGACTAAGGATTTGAACTTTGTTACCGTCTGAGCCTGTCTTATATGTAATGGCAGTGCATTCCATAGGTGAACAGCAGTGACACAAAACGATTTATCAATAAAATCCGTGCAATGAGCCGGCATCTTCAGCCTTAAATTTTCTGATGACCTTAAATAACGGTTATGCGTATCATGTAAGAATTCGAATCTTCCTTTAAGATAGAAGGGAGTTGAAGGGTTAAACAATATGTTATATAGTAGAGAAACTATATGAGTATTCCGGCGAAATCGTATGTATAACCACTTGAGTTGTGTTCGTTATTTAGTAGTAACAAAACTACTGTTACAAATTATGCATTGCGAATCAAACGCCCTGTAATTTGCCTTCAACCCAACGGTAAGTCCGCTTTTTATTAACTCGAACCAAGTTTAATTGCTTACACAGTACCCTAGAAACACGTTAAAAAGCAACGATTTGGCGCCCGAAATGCAATTTTCAGCGCAACATTTGCTGAAACACTAATGCAGATGACCTTATAAAAATGTGTTTTTAAACAAAGAACAGCAGCTGGCTTAATTTTAAATTGAGAGTTGTTGTATTTGGATTATGGGAGCGAATAGATAATGTTTGGGAGAATATGTTTCTGTTTATGGGATAGTACCTATATATAATTATTTTCTAGCAAAATTTTTAGTTAAACAAAAGGTGTTCACTATTTTAGGGATTCGCTTAAGTAATTATGAAATTCATGATTATGGCGGTTGATTGTTTGGATTTATAAACCATTAATAAACATTGATAAAAAAAGAAAATGTGCTCTTCATCAAAATATAAACAAATATATATTTATTATTAAGAGTTATGGTGTTAAATTGAGTGAAAATGTTATTTCGAATAAAATAAGAAATCTGTGTATGAAAGCTAAATGATACAATAAGAAAGAAAATGCATATATAGTGATATAATCTGTCAAATTAAAAATTATAGGATACTTAATATTTTTGAAATTCGATGAAATCAGACTATAGCAGAGTGAAATTACGAATCATATTGAATACTTTCTTATACTGATTTTATTTTCATGCAACATTTTAAATTGGAAGCAGATTCAATACTACTGTTTTCCAAATAACTCCCTCTCTCTCAAGATTTTTCTCTCGGTTAAAATATTTTCCGATAGTTTTAGTAAAGTGCACGATTCAATTTATGAAGAGAACCTTTCATTTAACGATTCTTACTCCATGTGAAAAAGTGCCAAGACTAGCTAAGTCTTGGCACTTTTTATGTAAGTGTATAAGTTATTGATCTCTGTAGAAAGTGCTAAAGAGTGAATGTGTTTTTAAAGTTGCAAAGCGAAGCGAAGATGTAATGAGTGTGGATTGCTCTTGCTTACACATTTACATCGGTTATGTTTTACAAAGTAATTAATACTCTGTTCTAGTGTAAATATTATTCTAGAAGCGAATACAATATGCACCTGATCTTTAAGCTGGAACCCTACAAGTAAAATGTCAGAAATTTGTATAAAGTAACATTTGCCTAAAACTCCTTTTGCGTGAATTACGAAACGCATAATATGTTATGTTATTAAAGTAACATTTAATTAAGGATTTAATGTTTGTTCAAAGTATTGTATGCACAATCTTACTCGTAGAGATAAAATTTTGTAACCCTGTAAATAATGCTCATGCTTGTATCGAGCCAAGATTTGATGTATTCCATAAAATTTTCCCATGTACAGAGCCATATTTCACAAACAAATAACAATAGTCTAGACATCGCATCGGAACATTTGAATAACATAATAAACTTTATTAATATTAACTCGACAGTTCTGCACATTAATATTACAATATGTCTATACAAAGTGCGCGTGTGATTCCTGCAAGAGAATCCCAAGTTAGTGTACTAGATGTTGCGGAAACTTGTTCGAGAGAATTAACAATGAGAAACTAGAATGGCATTGAATTATTGCTCGCTTGTAAGAAGTAGTACTGTCTGCATTACAAGTGAACTGGATAGAATGTAAGCACCCGTAAACATAGAGCATCTTGCACTGCACTATTGTTAAATTATCACTCATAGCGAGACTTAGCTTGTCGTTCGTAACAGATCGACAAAGTTAAGCAACGCTTGCACCGGTCGCCACTTGGATGGGTGACCGCGTTTGGCATTTACATCTGAGCGCTACCGTGCTTCGGAGGGCACGTAAAGCTGTCGGTCCCGGTTCTTGTCTCAGGATAAGAATCGTTAGGCCATGTCGGAGGCCTTCGGGCGGCCTGAAAACTCCGACACCAGAGTTGGCCACACACTCACACGAAAAACAAACAAAAATCTTAATATTTTTATCAGTTATATGATGTTGTTTGCTACATTATATTATGAGAAATATTTGACTGGCCTCTTAAAGCTGGTCTCAATATTTGATATATCTATAGATTTGGCTACTAGAGATACTTCACACTTGCCATAAGCTCTTATTTTTTTAAATTTAGTTTTGTTTTATTATTTATAGTATCGCCTGTATCCCGGAAGGGGTAGGCAGAGGGGTAATATTACACCAACACTTCGCCATGAATTTTTAGGTCCCACGTAATAGGGGGCGAGCCTATTGCCGTTACTGGGCACATCACCAGACTCTTGCTACTACTGATTATTTGGAAAACCCAGTTATGCTTTTGCCCTACCCGGGAATTGAACCCGGGACCTCAGCAGTCGCATACGCTATCCACTGGACCACGGAGGCAATTTTAGAAATATTGAAAAAATAATACACCACTATTTTTTTATTAGTACAAAACCTTTAAAGACATATTAGCGAAGACATTTTTATCATATATGTGACGTAAGAATTTCATAATATTTATATATAGCAAAGTTATATTCATTTGTTTTATGTAGAAAATCTCATTTAAATCATAGACATATTTTACAATCCATTCACTACTTCATTGATATTACTTACTTTCCGTCCTACTCTTACGCATTCTTTCCGTCGCACTTATAATGTAGGTAGCCTTAGACAATAAAATGAAGCAAAATTATAAATGTAGGTAGTTACTTTTTAATTTTCTAAATTCTACCCTCTCCTTCATACTTCATCCGGGCTAAGGACCGGCAAAATTTACCGTTTTATAAATAATTGAATACGGAGGTATGTATGTAATTAAAAAGCAAACAAATATCAAAAGAAAAGAAGGTATTCTGTCATAAATGAAAATTATAATTTTGGCGTATTTATGAAGTAGGAATCATCTGCTATTTACAAATATTACTTTATCATCATCATGTCAGCCTAGAGACGTCCACTACTGGATATAAGACTCTCTCAAGGTTCTCCACACAGACTGTTTTGAGCCGCCCGCATCAAATTATTATTTACTTAATTAGGTATTATTTACTAAAGTTACAAGTATTTCCATTCTCCTTCGAAATGTCCAGCACCATTGTCAATACACAGACTGGCCCGTTTTATTAAATTGATTTTTAAAGAGAGAAGTCCGCTTCTGTCTTTTCACTTCGTCAAAAGCGTCCAATATGCGCTATTTTAATTGTTCGACACTAACCGGCTCACTTTTGTACACTCATAAAAAGATGTCCATGGGTACACAGCTACACTCGCGATTCCTCCACTCAAAAAGTAGGCACGAAGCAAAGCTAAATACTTCCGTTATGTGAACTGATGAGCCATCGCGTCGGGCAAACGTAGACAAACAATTAACTGTTGCGCTGAAAAATAGATGCGCTCACTTCCGCTAGCAATTTAGCAATGTTTGTCGCATCGGGGCACGGCGCGGGCGCAGAGGAACAGGGGGGAATTTATCTCCTCTCCTCTCATTTGAAAGGAGGAATTGGCCTACTATACCACGCTGGCCAAACGGGTTGGTATAGGGTTTGTATCAAGTTTTCCTTCTCTTACAGTGCTGTTCTCTGCATAATATGCTCCCTCTGTCGGCTCTTACGACACCCATGGGATGATATGGGGTGGTGAAATTCCATATTCTTAATCCATCATCACACGGATAAATCACACAGCAAAAAATATTTTTAGTGGCTCAAGTACATATATATCAACTTAAGGCAATCCGAATAACATCGAAATAAGTACGATAGTGTTGTTACATTGCCTTGTGCTACGTAGCATTGAAAGTACATTACGCTCTTAGTACTCAGTAAAAGGGTTGTAATAAATTGTACGAAGCGTAAGCAAGATAAATACAACAGAAGCGGCTCCGAACACGAAAAGATAAACTGCTAATCAGAGGGCCAATTCTCGCAAATATATTTGTTCAAAATTCAGTTTAAATATAATGTCAGAGTCATACTTATGTCGTATTATCCTAAATTAACTGATATTTAAATGATACCGCAAATAGATTATAAATTGAAGGATGTGTCAAAATATTTGTCAACAACGAACTATTTAGACGATAATGGGCATTAAGTCAGCAGAATACTGATTCTGCTCAATTCAAAATCTGATCTCATTTCGTTCAAAATACAGTATCGATGTCAGATAAAATACGAGAATTGGTATTTTTATCAAACAAGAGACGTCAATGTTACTGTCGAATCACACGGCTACTCATCAAGCTAGACATTTTGAACTTTATACCGTTCTTATGACGTAGGCAATAAGTGTTAGAATCGTAGTGCAGCTGTATAGTTTGACTTGTCACTATAATATGAACTCTTATTTTGTGATTTTCTTTTATAGACTCACGCCTGTGTCCCCGAAGGGGGGGCAGAGGTGTAATAAGGGGCGATCCTATTGGCGTTACCGAGCACATCACCAGACACCGAGCTGCTACTGAGAATTCGCAGAAACCCAGTAACACTTTTGCCCGACCCGGGAATCGAACCCGGGGCTTCCGATCAGTAGTCGCATATGCTATCCAGTGGATCACGGAGGCAGTACCTATACATATTTTTATAGTATTCACTTAAGTAAGGAGATTATGACCCAACTGATAGGTACGAGTATCATTAATATCTTAGATTCTTCTAAAAAGCTATACTCTCCAACAGATAAGCAATCTATTTTTTGTGGGTGTGTGGCCTCTGCTTGTGAAGTTTATATATCACCCGAAGGCCGCCGACTTGACTGATCGATTCTTGTTGATATCTGTCACTGTGAGACAGGGAACGGAGACCGACGGCTTTTAACGTGCACCTCGAAGCATGGCAGCACCTTAATGCAAATGCCGCAACAAGCCGACACCCATTCAAGTGATGACCTCTGCAACCGATGCTTTACTTTGCCGATTTTATGCGATCGGGAAGTCAAGCCAAGCAAGTACTGTAGGTATATTGTTGTTGTGGTACATTTGTGAAACAGCAGTATCTGTTACTCTGAAACGTCATTCAATTATCATGACTGACTGTGTTCAACTCTGACGTATAATTATTTTGAGTAAGACTGACCCATTTTTAACAAAAATAAAGGATTCAGTAAGATTCCTATTATCCCATGCCACCAATAATACTCGACTTTCTAGAAAGTTTTATTCAAAGGTCCATCATAGTCAGCTGACAAAAACATTACATCTAAAAGGTACATAGTTTCCATTTCAATTCTACAGACTTTTTCATTCACAGATGTACACATGAACATACGACGTTAATCCATCCAGGTTCCCAGCAACCAGAACCGGCTTATGTTATTTTAAATCTAAATACAGGCACTCTAATACAATAAAACTCACATACACGGCCTCATTCGGTTAGGCCTCACACATTTTTTACAGTTGAAGTGTTTGCGTTGAAAAATGATGCGGGTTATACTAACACAGGAGTGTGTACTCTGTATAATGATAAAAACCTGTTAAGTGAGTAATACCTACAAATTCTGTATATTTATGGCCTGTGCCGTAACTTATTTTTGCGTGGCATTTTTCTAATAATATATCCCATAAAAACAATACTTGTCAAAAATACCAAGTCTCGCGACCGTGAAAAGTTGTGAGATCCATGTAATACCAAGTCGGTTAATTAAAAATCTTTAATGTTTTAAATAATTAGATTGACTCGGCCATCGCATGGAAATACATTACATCTCATAAGTAATACATATTATATAAATTAGATTGTTTAATGTGATTGCCAAGCCAATATATTTATTTAAGACATTAACGATTTTTAATTAACCGACTTGGTATTACATGGATCTCACAACTTTTTACGGTCGCGAGACTTGGTATTTTTGACAAGTATTTTTTTATGGGATCTTATATATTTTTGTGGATAGTCTTACTTTTGTCCTTTCCGGTGCCTTCTACTTCTTGTACACCAACAACGAATTTTCTTAAATAAAGCTGTAACTGCAAATGTAATTTTGTAATCCTTTATATTCATATGGCATTACAAAGTTATTTATGCAGTTAATGTATCTCAAATACTGGACCGAAATTGAAATATATTTTAGGTTTTCCTTGGTTCATACACTAAACACTAATAGTTTCCTAAATTTGAAGCTTCCATGTTTGCTAGAAGTGCCTTAGACTTTTGATGATCGGTCAGTGAGTGACAAAATTAAGAATTTTGACTCGTTATAATTCTTAAACTACTGGTTCAAATTGAATGAAATTTGAAATACACCATCGGTATACAACGCCTGCATGGTAACTAAACAATCAGGCTTCCAGTTTTATCCACAACGAAGTTATGGGGGATCGAAAATGGCCTGAATTGCTTCGAGAAAAGGATGGTACGGCCGTGCCGCTTTTTTGCTCGACTTGGTGGGGGCACTACCGTGCCCCCAGATAATCTAAGTTTTTGCTCCAGCAAAATGTCAAAACATAAATTGCGTTTAGTTAGATCTTGTAGTAGTATTTGAAATTGTTTAAAACTCAAACTCATTTAAGATTAATGTGTTTCTCATAAATGTCAAATTAAAGTATTAATTACTTAATACTGTGACATTTACATTTATCGCTGCGTTCGCAATGTAAGGGTAAAAAAAACTCTAGGCCACTCTTTCTCATCGCCATATTTTATATTTATTTCATGATTAACAAAGCTTTCTCCAAAGATTAATGCCGTTATTTAAATCAGGTAGCACATCTGACCCCACAAATTATAGGCCAATATCTGTGCTACCCACGTTTAGTAAAATTTTTGAAAAATTAATTCTAGGCCAGCTTCAAACTCATTTTAATAACAATAAGCTGTTACATGAAAAACAATTTGGTTTTACTAGGGGTCGCTCAACTACCGATGCTGGAGTTGAGCTTTTAGATAGTATTTTTGATGCCTGGGAGGAGTCGCATGATGCTCTAGGAGTCTTTTGTGACTTATCTAAGGCTTTTGATTGCGTTTTTCATGAAACATTGATCAGGAAATTACATTACTATGGAGTTAAGAACACTGCTTTGGATCTCCTAACATTATATTTGAGTAATAGGATACAGAGAGTTGAGGTAAATGGAAAAGTTTCTATGGGTTCAGTGGTCACAATGGGAGTGCCGCAAGGTTCAATTCTTGGTCCATTCCTTTTCCTTGTATATATTAATGATTTGCCATATATTATGCAAAATAATGAAGAGATAGTGTTATTTGCTGATGATACATCACTTATCTTTAAACTTAGACGAGAACAATCAAATAATGATGATGTAAATAACGCTCTCTCTAAAGTAGTTCAATGGTTTACTGCTAACAATTTACTGTTAAATGAAAGAAAAACAAAATGTATACGATTTTCAAGACCGAATGTAAAACAAGTTAAACCTAACATATGTTTGAATGGAGAAGAGTTGGATCTTATAGATAACACCGTATTCTTAGGCATAACCTTAGATTCTAGGCTACAGTGGGGCCCACATATAGGTCAGTTGTCGAATAGACTTAGCTCTGCAGCGTACGCGGTTTATAAAATTCGTCAGTTAACTGATATAGACACAGCCAGATTAGTATATTTTAGTTATTTCCACAGCATAATGTCATATGGAATTTTATTATGGGGCAACGCAGCTGACATTCAAACTGTGTTTGTACTGCAGAAGCGAAGACTGTAGATTGCACGAATGGCCATTCGTGCAATCTACAGTCTTGGTTCAAGGCATTCACTGAGGGAAAAATTTAAAGAAATTAAGATAATGACTCGCATCTCAATACATTTATGAGAACTTGTTATATGTCAGGAAAAATATAAATATGTTTTCTAAATTCAGCGACATTCATAAAATAAATACTCGAAACAAAAACAAACTTGTTCTACCTTCAACTAGACTACAAAAAATAAGTAACTCATACAAGTGTCAAAGCATACGTTTTTATAACAAAATTCCAGGTAATATTCAGGAACTAAGTATTAATACATTCAAAGTATTTATTAAACAGACTAGCTTATGTTCAAAAGCTTAATACACAGTTAAAGATTATTTAGCAGACAAAAACGCCTGGAATTGAGTTTAAAAATTATGAATTGACATTAAATTATGAATTGACATTAAATTATGAATTGACATTAAATTATGAATTGACATTAAATTATGAATTGACATTAAATTATGAATTGACATTATGAATTTTGACATTTAGAAATTAGTGACATAATATTTTTATTTACATTTGTAGTACTTGTATCTTTACATTCTGACATTTTTGATTTGACATTTGTAATTTTATTTATTTTGTTTTGACATTGTTATTTTCTTTTGACATTTAAAATTACTTAAGTAATATATTATTATTTTATTTTTTAGACATTCTTAAATTGACATTCAATAATATTTTTTGACATTTAAATATATGACATTTTATTGTTTAAATTTGTATAATTTTACATATTGTTTACAACATGTATTTTACTATGTATTAGCATGTAAAGTTGTGAGTACGATGTGGGCATTATTAAACATATAAGCAAATAGTTGCGGCAACCTGTCTGATGGCTTAGGCTGACATGCTTATGCATACACCTTCTGATGGCGTGGAGGCATAGTGATACAGATCGTGCTGGCTTCCTCAATCAAGGTTGAGCCGTACGATTGCTGTTGAATGCGGGCCATCAGTGGGCCGAGTCAGTCAAAAGCGTCAGATGATTTCCTGCATTGTAGTTGCATACTAAACCCTTTTTTTTGTCTGGACTTTAAAAGATCAAGAAAAGACTAAAGAAATTGAAGTGACAAAAAAAATAATGACTCTGAGTTTGTTTCGGCTTTTCTTCTCAAGAAGTCATGTAGCTAGGAAAAGCCGGCCTCATCTAGAATAGGGTTTTGTCATGTATAAGTGTTGTAAACAACCAAAATGCAGAAATAAATATGTCTTTATGTCTTTACTTTGGACGGAGCTGCAACTTTTTCACCCTCTAAAAACATTATTTTACTGACATTGTCTTCAAGTAACCAACAAAGCTTGATTAATGACGATCATCCAGTTAGCCTCCTGAAGTATATTATATAATAATATGGTGAAACAGGAGCATCCACTCCCACATTATATAAGAAACCCACAATCGTGTTCGGAACCATGATAGAGTTACATGGTACAGATCAACGGCTTGGCCACGGGGACCGGCGACGCGAACTGCGACACGACCGGCGACGCGACAATTCGCGCGACGCGAAAAACATGCCACGAGCACACGCGTTCGCCGTCGCGACCAGTGTAGACCAGGAGCGAGACGACATTAGCCGATATAATTTTATGAAATTTAGCTCGACATTGTACGGACTTTGGTGGCAATATCACATTTCAACCCGGCAATCGAACCCGAGACCTCATGATCCGCTTACACTACCGCAAGATCACAGAGGCTGACTTGATATTGTGTACCTAACCACGGTATTGAAAACTATAGGTACTGTATTTTATCTTTATACAAACGGTCAGAACGCGATTTATACCTACGAGTGTCAGGCTCGGTGGTACCGAGCCTGACACTCGTAGGTATAAATCGCGTAGTAAATAAAGAATAGTAGGTTAGCTAAGGCCGCTCGGCGAGTTAATTGCCTACTCTTGCGTTGACGCACGGGTTATCACTTGTTTACACCGCGGCGCCGGCATTGACTACGCGCGCGCTTTTTCGCCGCTTTTTTAAGTGATCGCGCTGAATACTTCACAATTTAAGCTTGCATATATTTTGTTTTCAAATACCTACGACTAACTAAGCGTTATATAACTATCTAAATGCCCTTTAAAACGAGAAAAATGTAACAAGTTTAAGTTACTGTCGTTTAACACATTGTATAATATTCATAACGTTTATTATAAAACTGAATGTACATAAATAATTCGAGCGGGCGAGCAGTGTAGTACCTACATGAATGCGCTCGATCAGACGCGCGGCGCATCCCGCGCTTACCGCGCTCGTGAGATTGTGTGCGTGAAAAGTGCGTGCGTACACGGCGCCGGCGACTCACGCGTTCATTCAAACTGGCGGCGGCCGATTTGTATGAAGCTCCATTCTAATATTCTTTTTATACTATGTCGGTACCCACCTAACCTACTGCATACCAAACTCAAGGCGCTTCGGTATACATTCTGTTGGTACCTGCTGAATGCGTACTGAGCCGACGCTTGTAGGTATAGTAACTCGAGTTTTGAGTTAAAATACGGAAAAGCTTATGTAGGTAAGTGTGATCTAACTAACTAGGTATATGCACTTCTAAAAACTTACTAAGGTATTTTAAAATCACAGACAGACACTTCAACTTTATTTTTACTGTATACATTTATGTAGATATAGATAACATCCAGACGTTCCAAATAGCTAGCCTAACTAAAAATTCTAAGAATAATATCGTACTCGCGGAGATATAAACTAAAAATTTTATACTGACTCAGCTCCGGCGCTAGTCGCCGCGACTACCGCTCGACGCCGTGGCGTGCGCCGTACTAATTCATACATTTGTTTTGGTCGCGCGACGTGTCGCGCGACACGCCGCTGTACCGCTCGGTGCTATTCGCCGATCGCGTCGCCGCGCCGGTCGCCGCTGCGCGTGGCATACTTTGAACATTTCTATACATTTGATTCAGTCGCAAGTCGCGTCGACGGTCGCGTCGCGCGAAGTTTCGCTAGAGCGAATTGTCCGTGGCCAGGCCGTAATAAGGATGATTGCAACTTGTGAACTTAGACACTTTTAATGAAATATCAAAAACAATCTATTTGTACGGATTTTGTATGAAATATGCACTAGTGACGTTATAATTGTTTGCGGTTAAATAGAGTATAATCAATCAAAAATTAAAATCTAAAATAGAGCTGTAAAAGTGATTGATTGATTAATGAAACTACCATTATTTTGGCATGTTCAGGTGAATAAAAGATGAACTTTATAATTTATTTTACTTGTTGAAATCGTCCTTATTGAAGGTTTACAGCCTACTACGAGTTAAGCCAAGTAATATGACATTTCTTAATCTGAATGAAGTGTAATCAACTTGACATCATCTTTTGATCTGGATATATTGTTATTAGTTATTTATTACCTTGACCTTGATATTTTTTATTACACGTTCTTTCGTTTGACTTACTTCTTCTTGTTATCCTATGACGTTAAAGCGACTGTGCAATAATTATATATATGCTAGACTATGAAATATATTGCACTGAACTCTACATAGAGTCTAATGTATGAGTAGCACTTTGTCATGATAAAGGAAACGTGCTTTCACGTATTCTCCTATAAACTGCACAATTTAGGTGATGTCTAATAGTCAAGATGGTACGGTCGAGTAATGTAGAATTACACTTTCACGAATAATAAACAATTAATTATTAATTTGTAAAATTAAATAATATGCATGATGACAAACATTTTACACAAAAATAAACTCTTTTATAAATTAGTAATCGGTAATAAAGAAAGTGTCATTTAAATGGTAGTTTCTGGCTTTGGATTACCGAATTGTTTAATATCCATAAACTGGTACTCGTAGATATCCCACCGAAATAATAACTGGCAATTTTTCTGTTATCACATTCCATTTTCATAAAATATTTTTTTATAGACTCACGCCTGTATTCCCGAAGGGGTAGGCGGAAGTGTAACATAACACCCACATTTCGCCATGAATTTTTAGATCCCGCATGATAGGGGGCAAGCCTATTGCCGTTACCGGGCACATCACCAGACTCCGTGCTGCTACTGAGAATTCGGAAAAAACCCAGTAAAAGTATTTTGATTTTATACACAAAACAAAGAGTCTGCCAACCCGCACTCGACCAGCGTGGTGGACTATGGCCTTACCCTTCTCATGGCGAGAAGAGGCCCGTGCCCAGCAGTGGAACAGCGTAAAGACCTGATGATAATGATGATACTCAAAATAAAACAACTGTTGCACTACTTAACTTGGAAGTATTAAAAATACTGCCATACATTTCAACCACATCAAACCAACCAAAAAATAAGGAGGTAGGACGAGATATATGTATGTATGCCATTTTCCCTTGATAGGCAAAACTTTCTAAGCCTACTTAGCACTGTCGTATCCATAAAAACTCACGTTAAAGGGAAAAGGGAAAGTCCGTTTTACTTTCCCTTTTCCGAAAACTAAAGGTTTTGTCTAAAAAAAAACATATTCAATACTAACATGGAACTAGTTTACAGCTGTGACCATATGTTCGCGTCCCGAGGGAAATCTTCCCGTTTAGTTGCGAAAGTTCGGAATATTATTCATAGTAATTTATATTATGGATTACTGTTTGGTTTTGCTCTATTATAGGTGGATGATATGCGTAGATCTAATATTATAGTGATAGCTCCATTCCTCTTTGCTTTGGTGGACAGTAAATAATATTCTACCACATTCACACAACACCATCTAGTCCCAAACTAAGCAGAGCTTGTACTATGGGTACTAGATAATGGATAAACATACTTATATACTTCTTTTTTTCGAAATACATACATATTATACATAGAAACACCCAGACCAAGACAAACATCCATGTTCATGCACACAAATGTTTGACTTGTGCGGGAATCGAACCCGCGACCTTCGGCTCAGCAGTCGCTTACACACCCGCTGCGCCAACCGGTTGTCAATCTAGTTGGTATTCTAATGTTCCTCTTCTTCTTTGCATTTAGATTTTGCAAGGGCACGCCGTCGAAGACAAATGCACTAGATGTAGTTGCTATATCATCTGCGCATTATAAACATCTAAAGAATGTATATGAAGAACACTCATAACCATTTGTCTAGTTAATGAAACACAGACAATAACACTCAGCATTTTGCTAAACGTTTAGTTTAAACTACTACGGCATTAATACGTTCTATTTGTAAAATAACAAAGCCTTGTCTGTAAACCAGACCTGCCAAACAACAAAAGGAAAAAATTCTGCTGATGTTACTTAATTGGTATCCATTATAAAATGACCCCTCAATGTTTCAAAATGTAGTGAAAGGACAGACCAGCTTAAATTGGCTTTAGTTATACCTATGTATTGATGTAATACGTACAGATCAGCTGAGTAACAGTTACCTAGGTTCTTAATTGTTGCAATACGATTCAGTGGGGCGCATTTAAGTACATGTCAAGCACGATATGTTAATTAAGAAGTCCATTAAAGTGTCATATGCATGTGTGCGTAAAGCAACAACTGACATGTAGGTACAGTACAGTCAGTCGTGTGCGTTTGGATTGAACAGGAGATATGTTTTAAATTAAAATACTCTGTAGAAGGATAATATTTTTTTTTCAGTAAAACAAATAATGAAATATTGTAAACATAATATCTTCTTGGGTTTACGCGAAATAAATGCGTCAAATTAAACTACAGTTTACGGATTTTCTCGCGTTATACTGGTTTCACTGATATATAACATTTAAACCGAATGATCTAGAAACCACATTTTTTTAATTTATTACTAGCTGATGTTTCGGATTCTTTACAGGATTCATGGTCACGGCTAACTGAGGTGATATTTGTCTTTTTTTAATGTATAAGATATCTCAAAGTACCCGAACATTTTCCAACTATTGGTGTTACTATTTACACAGAAAAATGTACTAAATCAGTGAAACCAATATAACGCCATAAAATCCGTAAACTGTAGTTTAATTTTATTATTTTAAACACTTTATACCTAATCATAAAATAATTCAATTCAAAGTAATTTATTTTATTTATGTCAAGGAGCCTCCCTTATGAATGTCAGTATTTAAGTGCTTTTAAAATATATATCGCAATAGTCATGAGCTAAAGGACGTCTGTTGACTACGAAACGGAAGTGCGAAGATGGCGCGCTTCGACAAAGTCTAGTGACGTTCGCTACAGTTGAAGAGGGGGGATGACGGTTGACGTTCAACGGAGCAACGACAACTATCACTTCTCTTGAGAGAGACTCCGGGCGGGCAACAAGTACCTAGAAACTGTCACTCGTTTCGTGTTCAGTACTAGTCAGTTTTGTTAAATTTTATTTTGTGTGAACTTATAAACAAACTGTGACGTGAAGTGTTGATACCAACCAAGAATCAAGCAATCCGCCGACATATAAATGTTTATTATAAATGCCAAAGTTTGTATATTTTAATGTCTGGATATCTGCTGTTTATGCATATGTAATAAACCTGAATGTATTTGGAACAATGCCGCCATATGCAGTTCTTTTATAACCTGAGTAAACTCATACTGTTTTAATCAACATCAGCACAAATGCAAAGCTGCAAGCGGGGCTCACACATTTTTTTACTGGTTGGACAATGCTCCGTAATTAATTTCGGCACAACTCGTTCAATAGTTTGTCAATTTTTTTTGTAATGCGCGTTCTGTCTTATCATTATTAATTTATTATTTTTATAAATCTACGAGATGATTTTATAACTATGTGAATGCTTCCAAGGGAAGAATTTGTATTATAGATATTTATAGAACAATATGAATAAAACTACACTTCTGGCCAAGCGCCACAAAAGTTTTGTATAGCCTTTACTCAAATTAGCGTTACCCAAGTAAGATTATTGGCTACCTTAAAGAGATTTCACCGTACTGGGATCCTGTTTTTAATATCTTGTACAGGATAATTGAGTTGCTGAGTAGGGCTCAACCAAAATCTTAGACGTTGCCTCGGGGTATAACTTGATAAGAGCGAATGGGAATGTTCGTAATCATGTATTACCTGAAATTTATTACATAGTATAGAAAACTGACAGTTCCATACACAAGGTCTAGTTTTTGGTAAAAAATGTGATCAGAGAGGTTGGACTAGTAAGGTTTTATTTCTTTGATTGTGATCAAAGAACTTGGATATAATATTTATATGTCAATGGATTATGGCTTGTTATCAATGACGCAATGACGTTTAAATATTTTGCACATCGCTGTTAATATTTCACAAATAATTTGTGTGGTTTTGTCGATATAAGATCTTTTTAAATACTCAAATCATAATATATATTTCTTGTGTGCGTGCGTATGTCACTGAACTCCTTCTAAACGACTGGACCCATCTTGATGAAATTTTTTGCGTGTGTTCGAGGGGACTTGAGAATGGTTTAGATTCACAATTTAGTCCACTGGAAAATGTGTTTTTACTTAATGTTTAATTTGTAATTAGTTGTGGATTTTGGAATGTTTCACATTGGAACCGACGGACTGCGCTGCTATCGCAGTGTCAAATCTTATATTAATAATTTCGTCAAGGAGTACATCGAAACTTTACCTGAATAACAAAACATAAAAAAATAAAGATTTCGAGTCGACAACATAATATGTTGTCGACTCGAAATCTTTATTTTTTTATGTTTTATATCCGCAAAATTCGGATTGTCGAGTATTTTGAAAAATTCTAATGGTTCTGACAGACAAATCCAAGGACAAATTACAGTCACCATATTGGCCACATTAGCGAAACATCACAGATACTGCAAAACATTTTGAGTAGGTACCTACTACTAAGTCTTAGTACTAAGTAGTTTGTATGTGTTAATACTTTTTGCAGTTATATTTCTTAAACAGTTAAAACGACAATTATTTATAGAAGTATCCGTCCATTACTACAAATATTGATAGTTTTGTTTTTATTTAGTGTATTTTTTACACGATGAACATTAATTTGAGAAGGTTTCACACGTCGACATATTTACGATTGTCAGAATTTAAAGCTTGCATGGACTTGCGTCATAAGGCAAACGGGACGAGCTAATGTTAACATCGTGTTTTTTTTAAACGCTGCTTTTTAACGACAGAAATATAAACGACATTTGTGTTATCCCGAACTTTGATGATATACTATAACTAGAGAACCCCAAATTTACGCGAGCAAAGCCGCGGGCAAAAGCTAGTATAATATAAAAACGATCACCTACAGTTTTTAGTTTTCTTTTTGCAATTCTATAGGCCTAGAATACTAGTAAGGGCTGGTTCATTACCTGATTTATAAGGAGCAAAACAAAACATTTTCCACATAGTTGTAATTTAATGCTTACATGTCTGTTCATAATATAATAGCACATTTATCAATAATCTCATTATTACCAACATATAGTTATAGTTGGTCGTGGGTTTTCCGCACTTAGCCACTTATTTGGGCCATTGTGCGTATGTGGCGACTTCATTGACGCCGACTACTCATACCACCTTAGTTCCTTCCAGAAAGCCATTAGTTGGCTGGTGTCGTTTAAAGCTTCACTCATGGTTCTGGGGTTGTTCAGCAGCTTTGCCCGTTGATCACTCACACTTGCACAGTGCAGAATGACGTGAGCGGGTGTTTCTTCGGTTTCCATACAGCCCCTGCACAGTGGGCTGTCCGTAACGCCTATGTTGAATAGGTGCTTGTTGAGTGGATAGTGGCCGGTTATTATGCCCGTCAGATGCTTTAGTGTTTTCCTATTTGAATGCAGCAGCTTGTGTGAGAGTCGCTTGTTCAAGCAGGGGATGGCATCTTTTGTTTGTCTGCATTCTTTTATGTTTGCCCACTGTTTTTCGTGTTCATGTGCGGTTCTCTCACGTAGCCACGTTTTGATTTGGCTTGCTGGTATCGGTACAATCGGCTCGGGTCCCATTATCATTGTGTCCGATCCTTGCCGTGCCAGTTGGTCTGCGGCGTCATTGCCTGCGGAGTTGCTGTGGCCTTTAATCCATTGCAGCGTAACCCGATTCTTCTCTGCAATCTTTTGCAGCTCTAGGTGGCATTCCATGATGAGGCCGCTGTTAAAGCAGTTGCTGCCGAGAGCTTGTAGTACAGAGGCACTGTCCGTGATAATGCGTATAGACAGGTCACTTACGTTCCTAGACGCGATTGCTGTTGCGGCTCTTGTTATCCCAACACACTCGGCTTGGAATATGGTGTTATGGGTGCCAAGGGATGTTGAGATGTTGATGTTTAAGTCATGGGAGAATACGCCCGCACCCGTCCCATACTTCGTTTTTGAGCCGTCTGTGTATACTCTGACTTCGTGTATACCAGAGCAGTCTTTGTGTTCCTCCTGCAATTGGATGCGATATTTTTTGTCATAGACAAAAGTTTTAGGGATGAGATCGCAAGCGGCCTCTAGCATCGGGATCTCTTTGATTAAGGTCCCTTTTAGGCGTGCGTTTTATTATTACCAACGTCCGTTGGTTTATTTGTTTGACAGGATTGGACACGGCAATTAACGTCCACGTTAATTGCCGTGTCCAATCCTGTCAAACATTTAAACCAACGAAACTTTTATCTTTATATTACCATGCTTTTATGTCAAATTACTCCCGTATTATCGTAGTATCCATTGCTTCGTATTCATAATTACTCATAATTAAGTCATTTGTCAATTTGTTGTCCTAAATTAGTACAAAACAATAAGTATTAAATTTAATCCTTTGATTAAAACTTTTCTATCACGCATTATCCATGCGTATTGTTCTATAAAAGCTATCAATTAATTTCTGTTGCACGCACTGTCCATTTATAGACAAAGGCATATAGAGCCCCGGAACATTAGTCTATAGCAAATTATTGAAACAATTAGCTACGCACGCCGTTACGCATGTAAGACGACTATAACGGCCTGGTTACGACCTATAGCGGCAGGCGCCATCGGCAAAGAATTATGATATACAATCAAACAAGTCGGCGGTGGACCAATTTGAATAAAAATCTCTTGGCTCGCTCATAGAGTCGAGGCACACTAGAAACTAGTTTTGTATACGAATGTCAATGTTTGTGTAAAATAGCACTGGAAGCGACGATGTCTTGTTGAGCGATTCTCACCCTTATGGTGGTCTAGCGGGAAGTTGTCCAACTGTACTTGGTGCGCTTTACTCCGATATCGCGTCAAAGTAATAGCCACCTGATCGATTCCGGCCACGGCTTGTCTTCATATGAGACTTGCCAACTGCGCGGGACATATTCTAGTGCACAAGTTTCATGTCTATTCCCTCACTCTCATAGTCCGATGGGACGCCACAAGCAATACGATCGAGGAGAGATTGGCCGCAGGACTAACGGCTTAGCGAGCTTGCCGAGGCACGGGGGTGTGACACCGCCAACTTCCTGACTCCGAACTTCTATTCGATAATTTCTACCAGGAAAACCCAATATCACTTGTTTTGCGATTCGGGAATCGAACCCGAGACCTCATGATCCGCAGTCACTAACACCGCAAGACCACAGAAACAATCAGAGTACACGCGCCATGTTCATCCAAATCGCTTGCCGCTGCCACCCGCCGCTATACGCCGTGACCGGGCCGTAAACGGCAACGTGTTTTCATACATATACGAAGTTCATTACTTTTATTGCCAACAATTCTCGTAGGTGGTTGTTGCGTCACGACCGAGGATAAAGATCTTTCGGCCGGCACGACCTTTTTATCGCTCACTGATTTAGTGAGGGGCTATCACTGCATCAAAAGCGCTGTTCGTAGATAAAACAGCGACGAAGAAAAGCAGAATAACGATGTCGTAATATTATAATAGATATTTCTTTATCGATACTAGAGGATACCCGCAACTGCGCCGGCAGATTTATTTCTACCCAATTCCGTGGGAATTTCGGGTAATCTCTTCTTCGTGCAACACAATGTTACCCATAGAATATGCATGCCATACTACAGCATCTTGTGTCCGGTGGTTTAGGCTGTGCTTTGTCTGACAGTTAGCCAGTGATACAAGATTTTTATACATACAGATTAAGAGTTATCAGAATGAAAGCTGTTACAATTACATTTGATATACATTTACTAGAAATGTATATAGATCATCCACGGCCGGACATATGCCTCCCCCAAGGTTCTCCACACAGACCAATTTTGAGCCGCCCGCATCCAACCGCTTCCCACGATCTGAACCAGATCCTCGGTCCACCTAGTGTGAGGCCTACCCCTGCTACGTCGTCCGGTATGGAAACGCCCTCTATATATGCATGACAGGAAATTAACCAAATCATAAAAATATTATTACAGTGAATCGTGCGGTGTTTCGCTGGGTCCACGTTTTTAAACGAAGTTGATACTTTTATCCTTATGAGCAGTGATTAAGTCGTATATTATATTTTAAAAGCCAATATTCATAAGGGCTAATGAACCTTATACTAGTTTAATGAAAAAATCTGCTAACTCGTGAAAATATGACGAATTAAGTACTGCCTTGGTGGCCAATTGTATTACAACTATTCAAAACTGTTATACATAGTAATCTGGAAGCGTGCCTAGTAGGGTGACCCATATTATGATGGCTTTTACAATATTTTTAGGTATTTAAGTGATTTGTGCGGCATGTTATATAACATGCTAGGTTTCATGTTGATATCTTTAAGATTCGTTTTTAAATTTTGATTTATGTACCTAATGGCCTAGGAAATATGATTGTGTAACAATTTTAATGGGTAATTATCATTACATTTATATTTTCATGATGAAGATACAATACACCTCTGCTTATGCTTCTCTAGTGAGTATATGCGTCATATACGAGATTCTGATTTTATATCTACGATAGGGACCGTTACTCTATTGGATTTCCATTGGATACGTGTTCCTAAGTTGGATTATTTTCGGTGTAGCTGCGTATATATGGCAATACAATGCCAAAGTTGGTCACAAACAAAAATTCGTCGCAGAAAATAATTTTCTATTATCTTCTATGTAGGCTTTTTGTGCTGGAGCTTTCGTACTAAATAAATAATTCCTTGGTTTTTTTTTATAAAATAGGCTGTGAGATTGAAAATATAGTAATTAATACACGAAGGACTAACTTTGTTAAAACAAATGCAAATTTTAATTAGTGTGCACAATATTCTTTGTTACGACGGTCGATGCAGGCCGTTAAATCGTTTATTAAATCATTTAGTATTATGTCATTTTGTTATCTATACTAAATATGATTAAAGCTGAAGATTTTACTGGTTTCGTTGCAGAGAAAGAATCTCAGAAACTACTGGTCCAATTGGGATATTTTTTCCTGTTGGATAGCCCATTCATCGAGGAAAACTTAGAGGATATATAACATCACATTATAAGCGTACCCCTACGTTACGCGCACCATGGCACGAGCTCTTAATAACGTGGGTGTATTCGTGGGCTCATCTAGTTTTCTTACAAATTTGCTATGCACTGAATCAGCGAACATGTTATACAATAGGTACTAAGCACAAATAAAAACACTGCACCGTGTTTCTTGTAAACAAAATAAACTTTTCTATTTTATACACGTACTTATCACATATCGGCCTTTACTTCTTTAGTATGTAATATATCTTCGTAAGATACTCTCTAATAAAACATAGTAAACAAAGGCGTCCATTACATAATTGTCAAGTTTAATGACCTCTCGACCCAGCTCACCTTTTTATCGCTACCTCGTTGTTCGCAAAATATTTGTTTGAAAGTCATCGGAATTGATCCCAACTACCATTGAAGAAAGTTAACAACCGTCTTGGTGCGGCTTACCTTGGCTGCCTTTAAATGGACATAAATGTGTATATTCTTATGATTATAATAATTCAAATCAGTCTTTAGTACTTTAATATTAGTTTATTAAAAGGCAAAAAAGCCAACTGTAGTACAAATACTGCGACAAGTTTAGTTCGAAACTATATATTTACTACATATATGTGAGATATCGTTAGGCCATGTCGGCAGCTTTTGGGCGGTCTGAAAACCATTATTCCGCAACCAGATTTGGCCAGACACTCACATGATAAAGAAAGAATAATCATTGGACTCCATAGTCCACTGATACTACACATTTTTTTATTTTATAGACAACATAGCTAAGTATCCTGCTTTGGCAAGGGACTGAGTGTAGGATAATAATTTTCCTTCAACCTTAAAAGCATCACCAGGTTAAGTAACTGCTTAAGGCAGTGGGACAGGACAAATAAGTTACCTACATCAGGCATTTAAAGGCGCCGTGGGGAGATATAGAATAGTGACGTACCGTGATTTTATCGATAATTTTGCGAGAGTAAGGTGAGACGGGAATGTTAGAGTTTGGTTAGATGAGGAAGATAATTAGAATATTTCATTTCTATTACCGTCAATTTTGTGTGAATGTTTACTAAACGTAGTTTAAAATGATTATTTTGTTCTTAATTAAACTTATGTTTGAGCTGAGATGTGTTCTGAGAGTTTCTCAGTAGTGATACATAGCTTGAAAAATTGTCCAATATTCGTCTTCAACTTTTTGACAAATTTTGGACAATTTTAATGTCATGTTAAGGCGATGCAACCAACAAACATTTTTGGAAAACAGGAAATTAAACAATTGATCCAATTATGTGATAGGATCACAAACTTTATAACAATTTACTAAGTTCATATTTTCAATGCGACTTCACCACCATTCCTACTTCTCTATCACCTGTGTAGCCAAGTTTAGCAGTAGTCGTTGGATTAGTTTCAGTTAGTTGGATACTCGTGACGACCGCAAGTCGAGCAAGGAATGAAAAGTACATAAAGGAGGAGTAATTTATGAAGCATTCAAATGTCCCACTTTACAACAATTGCAATTAATAGAAAGCTTGCCATAATAATAAAACACCAGTTTTTGTGAAGACTCATCGATATCAAAACAATCAAGAAATTGACTCGGTAACATCTCTAAAAGATATCCAATTATCGGTCGACTGTGTAACGAGAAAGGGCCAGCTAAAGAGCCTCGTTTAAAATTAGTATATATATTAAATAAATAAGCTCGGCTATTTAAATAAAATTGTAATTTTAATGGAAAATCTCTCCAGGTTTTCAGTTTTAAAGGATGTTTTTACAAGAGGTATTGGTTACTATTAGTATAAATACTGTTCAAAGAAAGAATACTATGATTATATTTTTATTGTGCAAAAACAAAAATAAAAGTTTTTTTTTTATCTTTTTTTCATATAAATATAAATAAATATAAAAATTAATATTTTCCTTACTTTAAAAAATAAGTAATTTAATTTGTATTAAATTATTTCTTTTATATACATTTTAAAAACCTGTGAGACGTCGCACGAGCCAAGCTACCAGTGTTTATAATTAAAGTACTTAACTTTAAATAGAAAATATATTAAATTTAACATTATTTAAAATTAACAGTATAAAAAGTGATAAAAGTAATTTTATTTCCATTCAAATTATTTCAAGATTCAAACTAAAAGTTTAAAAGTATTACCAAGTTGAGAGCCAATTTTGTGCCCAGAAATCGGAGCTCCCTTGCGTGAAGCGTCAATCAGTTGCTTCGCCAACTCAAATTTATCAATGTTCGTAAGCTGAAGTTTGACCTCTTGCCATCCTGCACCTTATCGGCTATCGATTACGTAAATGAGTAATTTTGGATCTTGAATAATGTTGCTTACATTTGCGGATTTTATCAGAAGGAACTGTCTATATATATTTAAATAAACATTTTGAGTTCCTCTATTTTATCTTATCTTATACTAATATATAAAGCTGAAGAGTTTGCTTGTTTGTTTGTTTGGTTGAACGCGCTAATCTCAGGAACTACTGGTCCGATTTGAACAATTCTTTCAGTGTTAGATAGCTCATTTATCGAGGATGGCTATAGACTATACAATATCACAATATCTATGAGCGACAGGAGCGTAGCAGTAGCCCTAAATAAAGTGGGTGTAACCGCGGGCATCCTCTAATAAGAAATGAAGTAAAAGAGATTGAAGAGGCCTATATCATAATGATGATAAAGTAAAAGAGACTTTGTGTTATCCAAGGTGCAATATATGCCCTAAGACAGTCAAATATATTAAAACACTGACTGTCTAGTCTGTGGTCAATCATAAGACAATCTGAAGCGCGGATTATTCCATACCCTTACTAGTAACGATTATACATACTTGTGTTGTCGTCGGTAACAGATCGTGAATTCTAGGCAACCTTTGCTGATCCCCTGGATGGGTGAGGGTGTAGATTAGGCCTTGCTCTTTGGCCTGCCTTCAGTCTAAAAACCCCAACAACAGATTCGGCTATGCACTCTTACGAAAACAAAAAGAGAAAAGAAAGAAAACACCTTATTGGTACTGTGCTGCCCTCACCAACGTAAAGTGCAGTAACAGGAAAAACATGATATAGGAATTTAAACTTTCGTGTTTCGTGTTATAGTTTAAATTCCTATATCATGTTTTAGCTGTTACTGCACTTTAGGTTGGGGAGGGCAGTATGGAGGAATAAAGTGTGGTGTTCCTCTGGTGTACCTAAAGGGAGAATCCTCTGTCTAGGCTTAGTGACCACGCCAGGTGAATTGCTGTCTTATACACTACTTTAACTTATATACATAGTAATCGCGGGGTATAACTCTTGCGTGTTCGAGGCCGTTTGCCCAAACGAGCATTTCCAGTTTGAAAAAGTAAAAATATTGGTCAAGCGGAAATCGATAAATCGAATGATATAACCAGATCGTGTTACAAGTGCAAAAAGCGTTTAATATCAACGACCAATGATAGCCATCCACGTTATGCACATATGAGGTGCATATGGCATTTGGAGATTCGCTATGTATTATCTAGTTCCGTCGTGTCCGTTAGATATCGCCAGTATTCGTTGTCTTCGCCATTGTACGACAGATGGCCTCAGTTGTATGCAACTATCTCTACAGTACAGTACTTATAACCAAGTACTCTTTACCAAGAAGACACAAAAGTCCAATTGCCACTAGAAAAAGCTCATAGCAGAAAGCAGATTCTTTTTCCTCAAAGAGAGGATGCGGGATTGTAAACATGTTTAAGCTAAAATACGGAATCGTGTACGTCATAAACACTTCACATTCACAAAATCTACTTCGCAAAGAGTAATAAAAGTACTGTCGGGCACAGGTTGCTGGGTCCAGAACACATAGGTTAAAACTGAATTATTATGCAGTCGACATTTTTATACTAAATTTTCCCGTAAAATGTTGATGTATAGTGCTTTTTATTGCAGAAAGAGCAGGAATTTATGAATGTTAGTGTTTAAGAGAGAAATAAGATTTTTCACTGGGATACACCTGTTTTATTACTGTGTCGTGGGTTATAAGAATATTGCAATAGAAGGCATAAAAATAAATATAGTTGTTATTACTTTTTATGAGAATCATAATCCAAAAAAATTGTATACGTCAAATTTTATTTATCTGCCTGCGTGGAGTTAGTTATCGGGTTAAAAAAAATGAAGCATATTAGTCTAATAGCACAAGGGCCCCTTGTGCTATTAGACTTATATGCTTTATTTATTTATTTATTTTTATGCACAAATAATGTACAAAGGTAGACATAATGCTATAAGGCATTCTCTACCTGACAACCCAAGGTGGACACCTGTTAAGGTGGTGCAGAGATAATTACTTACCATATTACTAACTTAACGCTTTTATCCCCCAAGGCGTAGGCAGAGGTATATTACACACCCACACTTCGCCAGTTATGTTTCGGTCACAATGTAAAAGGGGGTGAGCCTCTTTTCATCCACCGAGCACATAATTAAGCGAGTGATAATTAACATATTTAATAATACAAACATAACTTCGAAAAGTCAGAGGTGTGGCAGTCCCTTACGTACACCAATATACGGCTATAGCCGCCGCTTTAGTAAAAATATTTCTGCATATTTCAAGCTTAAATTACCGACAGCGGAAGCACTGGTTGTAGCGTGACTGAATGAATTGTGGGCAATAAAATTATCTTGCTCAATACTCAATATTTTATTGCACTCCATAAGTTACATAAGGTGTTACAATATGACAATATAAGATACATTATCCTCTCGAGCGCCACGCCACCGTTTTACGGTGGACACTCTTACCCCCGATAAGCGCCCGCTGACCGTTATACGGTGGTCTCGTACTTGTTCCATTCAATGTTCAAATGAAACGCCAAAACAATGTTTGTCTCTTTTCAATGTATACCATTTTGAAGCGTATGAAACGATTGACAGATCTGTGCAATAAAAATGCTTATTTTCAACGTCAGTAAAAACAAACAGTCAGCTAAACTCATCAGCTGTTAGTACGCTTCGAGGCGTGCTTACACTATTTCGCTTCCAAATCAATTTTTTTCCATATATTTCTTATTTTACGTATTTGAATTAATAGAATAGCTCATAAATAATATTATTAGAAATTTCTTACCGCTATGAATGCCTCTAATTGGTCAATACATTAATTTTTCTACCATAACATCTATTTTACACATTTGTTTGATAAAACCGTTTGAATTACTTACGCTTGTTCACAAAGTTAGTTAATTCTATATACTCAATAAAGCAAATTTCATGTTGATTCTAAATATATATGTATTGATTAGTGTTCTGAAGTAAATAAACGTCGAAATGGGCATTTAAACGCTGCCCGCCAACTTTCATACATACGCTAAATTTGACGTGGGCGCTTATCGATTCTATGACATTTGACGTTTGGGCGCTCGAGAGGTTAAGTACCCTGTAGGGCACGGCACGGCAACATATAATAATGTAGAAGAGAGGAGGATGCTATTTTTTTACTTTATTATAAAAAAAAAACTATTTAAATTTAATATTGCACTGTATTATCCATTACTTTTTGGTAGCGCCATCTACCTTCCTATCGATAACTAATTACATCGACGTCAATCGTTCCATGCTTGCTCGTCCAATGCGAGCGATCCTTTTGTCTCCTTCGCTCCACTCCCAAGGCACGCCTACATAACAGTCTAGAAACAACGACTTCGCTGACCGGCTGTGTGCAGCATACGCGTCCCGCAAACCCATACCGCTATATTTTTTACCGCTCCCGTGATATAAACAACTAAAACGAGAACTAAACCACGCGCGAGTGTAGTGGAGTGATTCAACGCAGCTTCAGGATTCTCGAAGACACCGGGAGGCTGCCATTTGAGAAGAAGAAGACTGATGTGCAAGGTAGGTGTGCCCTCATCCTTCCGCATCCTATAATTCCTCCTATCCCACACACTTTGCCTCCCTTGCGTTTCCTAGTCGATAAGAACCCAAATCCTTACAGTCCACTTTTCCCAAATCGCCTAGGAACACTTGGTTCGCCGAAACAAGAAAAAGAATACCTAAAGTACCTTTTAATTCCACCGGCTTAAAGTGTTGCCTACTTAGGTAAAATAATAGGTACTTTAGGTATTCTTATTTTGTTTCGGTCTCATTAGCTTATACTTACGTAAGCATGTCACAACAAAAGAAGCCACGCGTGTCGGAAGACAGAGAGATGACAATCTTAGAAGCAAAACGCAATATTTTATTTGAGCGTATTTAAAACATTTACGAGCGCTCAAAGACCGCCGCCGCTTCTGATAGTAATAGGGAGTCATTTCTCAGTTATTGTATGACAATAGATAGTATTCGAACAGATTTTCATAAGTTGTTAGACGATTATAACGCAAGATTGCTTTCTACTAATCCTGATGGAAAACCGAATTATCAGGCGTACACCTCATTCGAAGATCTTTATTGTATCATTAAGCGAATACAATCACAATTGGAGGGTAAATATTCGGCACAGCCCGTTTCAGCGGCTCGCACGCCGAGATTACCGCCAATCGAGATTATGTCGTTTGACGGAGATATACGAAATTGGCCGTTATTCTATGCGAGTTTTAAGTCCACAGTTCATGATAATGGTTCTCTGACAGATGCTGACAGGTTGTACTATTTATTAGGTAAACTGTCACCGAAGGCCCAGTCCGTATTTGCAGGTGTCACACCCAGTGCTGAGAATTATCAGGTCATATTTCAGTCACTACTTGATAGATATCAAGACACTCGCGTCCTAGCGTCTACCTACTTTGATCAAGCTTTAAATCTTAAACTGTCCGGCAACGCGTCTGTCGCGAATTTCCAGCTGTTTATAGATACCGCGGTTAATTCTCATAGGAACATAAAATTAGAAGATCTTTCCGACTTTATGTTGCTTCAACACGTTTTAAAAAAGTTTGACACTGAAACAATTCGTGCTTTCGAAATGACAGAACGCAATAATAACATACCTTCATTAGATAGTTTTATTTCGTTCATCAAAGATCAATGTCGAATATTTCACAATACGCAGTCTAGTTCATCTAGCTCGTCTAATACTAACAACAGCAAACAAAGGGCGAATAAAGCGCGAAATAGTTATAATAACTCGGTCCCTACTTCGCAATCTTACGTAACATGCTCGGAATCTAATAATAATAATTCATAGAAGTGTCTGTGCAGTAATATAGTGCACGACCATTTCTATAAGTGTCCCGCCTTTAATGGTTTAAATCCGACTGCTTGTTTCAAGTACGTAAAAGATAACAAAGCATGCATTAATTGCTTAAGTATAAAGCATAAAACTAGTGATTGTTCTAGTAAGACGAGATGTCGTTCATGTAATCAGCGACACCGCTCATTGTTGCACTTCGATAAAGGTAGTCCGTTGTCAAGTCAATCCGCTAACCTTGACACACTTACGTCGCAAGTGCAGGCCACGATAACTGCGCCTTCCGCGTCACAGAATGAAATATCGTTGTGTACGACATCCATCGCGCAGGCGACGCGCACGCGCGGAATGCCCTCGCGCATCTATAATGATCCGCGCGGGGCCAAGCCGCAGTGTATGGCGTCCAAGACGGTACTGTTAGCGACAGCACAAGTTATCGTTTATGATATTAATGGATCGCCGCACGTGGTACGTTGTCTACTCGATAGCGCATCTCAGAGCAATTTCATAACATTTGAATGTTTCAAACGCCTCGGATTGTGGAATAACTTTAAAAATACTAACTCAGTAGTCAAAGGGATCGGCGGTTCAGAAAAACATTGCAAGGGTTTCGTAGATATTAAAATACATTCGCGTTTTGATAGGGATATTAATTTTAACATTTCTTCCCTTATCGTGGAGCGTATTACGGACACATTGCCAAACGCTAATGTGGACGTATCGCTACTCACGCATCTCGAGACATTGGCGCTAGCAGACGCGGAATTTGCGAATCCGGCAGACATTGATGTTTTGATCGGAGCTGCAATATTCCCGCACTTGCTTCTAACTAAAGTGGTATGTAGTGAGCAATATAACTTACCGCCCGCTATTGAGACGGTATTTGGGTATGTGATTATGGGTACCGTACATACGTTACATACTTCTCAATATATTACGTCTTGTTTTTGTTCTGTTCTTCAAGAAAATAAT
The DNA here is from genome assembly GCA_944739405.2 of Euclidia mi. Classification (NCBI taxonomy): domain Eukaryota; kingdom Metazoa; phylum Arthropoda; class Insecta; order Lepidoptera; family Erebidae; genus Euclidia; species Euclidia mi. The sequence continues at coordinate 25,190,964 of OX123191.2, read as the reverse complement.
ATTGATTCTCTTCTCAAGCGATTTTGGGAGCTTGAAGAGATTACCGCACCGCCCTCGATGAACCGTAAGGATCTCGAGTGTGAACAACATTTCCGCGCTACCACTGTTCGTGATGACAGTGACAGATACGTTGTGGCGTTGCCATTCTATGGTGACCCTTATTCGTTAGGCGACTCGTACGCTGCTGCGCTTAGACGTTTCCATTGTTTAGAACGTAAACTTGATGCATCACTTAAGTTACGCAGCGCCTATAATGACGTCATTCGTGACTACATACAGATAAAGGTTTTTTGAGTGTAGTTGTAAACAACGAGGGCAATTCTCTTCCCTCATATTATATCCCGCATCACGGCGTAGTTCGCGAAGATAAAACCTCTACTAAACTTCGTGTGGTTTCACCATCATAAAGTCACACATCATAATAAAGTTTCGTCTTTTCCAAATCGCTCTGTCAGCTGATTGCCGCCAAACGTTCCTCAATATTGGCGTTTGCGAATCTGACCGTAGAATTCAACGGATTTTTTATCGTTTTAACAATAAGGAACCTTTGTCTGTGTATCAGTTCAGTCGTGTTTGTTTTGGACTCAAGTCTAGCCCATATCACGCGTTACGAGTTGTTCGCCAGTTGATCGCTGATGAAGGCGATCACTTTCCCGTCGCAGCAGCTGTTGCTACTTCCGCTTTGTATATGGATGACATTGCCTGTAGTGTCATAACCGCTCCGCTAGCAATTTCGCTTTTTGAAGAGCTTATTCAGCTTTTTAAGCGAGGCCAGTTTGATCTTGTCAAATGGACAAGCATTTCTAAGAAGGTTCTCGCACGCATACCAGATTCTCATAAAGCTTCTCCAGACATTGAGTTTGAGAAGTCTGCACCGCATAAAGTTCTCGGTTTACGCTGGGACAAATCCTGTGATAGTTTTCGGTTTGACGTCTCACCGCCAGATGATAAGTGCACCAAACGCACTATGCTGTCGACCACAGAGGCTCGGCTATGGGACATAATGGGTTTTGTGGCTCCCACAATTTTGTACGCCAAGCTCTTAATCAAAGAACTTTGGCCATCAAAGTGTGAGTGGGATGAAACACCCCCTGACCATATTGTCGCCGCTTGGGGCCAGTTTTGTATTGAGCTTACTGCGCTCAATCAAATTACTATTCCGCGTCATCTTGGGTTGGTAGATGGATGTACCATCAACCTAACTAAATAATAATAATATTCTACCACATTCACACAACACCATCTAGTCCCAAACTAAGCAGAGCTTGTACTATGGGTACTAGACAATGGATAAACATACATATATACTTTTTTTTTGTAAATACATACATATTGTACATAGAAACACCCAGACCAAGACAAACATCCATGTTCACGCACACAAATGTTTGACTTGAGCGGGAATCGAACCCGCGACCTTCGGCGTGGCAGCCGCTTACACTCCCGCTGCGCCAACCGGTCGTCAAAATAAATGAACATAATTTATTGCTTGAGTATGATATCAATAACTATTAACTTTTGCAATAGTAGATAACTCACAATGTGAAACAGTTGCAGCTCCTTACAAAGATAACATGTAAAACCACTATACTGGCAGTTAAAAAGAGTGGCCTCGAGGTTTATTGCCCGTTCTTTCTCGTGGTTCTACCTATTGCATTGCGAACGTGGCAGTAAATGTAAATGTAGAATCATCTAGTAATTAACTTTAATCTTTGACGTTCATAAGCGTCACTTTGTGACCTAAATGAATAAATGATTTTGAGTTTGAGTTTGAGTTTAAGTTTAATAGGTTTCGCTGATGCCAGCGAGCGTGCTTACGGCGGAGTCGTACATTAGCAAGTTCGCATTGGATCTAACTACTCGGTGCAGTTAGTTTGCGCCAAGTCTAAGGTCTCGCCTGTTAAAACCATTTCGGTTGCGAGACTGGAGTTGTGCGCGGCCCTTCTGCTGTCTCAGTTGCTTCGCAAGGTTCAAGACACAGTCTTGCCCCACTACCCTATTAATAGAATATACGCATTTTCTGACTCCAAAGTAGTGCTCGCTTGGATTAATTCATCTCCTCACCGCTGGCAGACTTTTGTCGCCAACCGCGTTTGTAAATTGATTGAACTTGTCCCCGTTACTTGATTCAATCACGTCGCGGGTACTGAGAACCCCGCTGATTGCTTGTCTAGTGGTGTCACTCCACTTAATCTTCTGCATCATCCATTGTGGCATCGTGGACCTTCTTGGATTTCCCATGATCCGTCAGAATGGCCCATGCAACCCTTTGACCACAGTGCAGAAGACGAAGATGTACCCGAACGGAAGTCTGTTTCTTATCCCGTGATTGCTGAGATTGCGGAGTCTCCGATCTATGCACTCGCACTACGCATGTAATTGTGGTCTAAGTTACTCCACGCCATCGTTTATGTCTGTAGGTTTCTTAGGCACCTACCTAATGGGACTTTTGTTTCAAGTACTGATATCAAATTCGCAGAATGTAAGTTACTACGAGCTGTACAGGCTGTTCATTTTAGTATCGACATTCAAAATTTGAAAAACAATGTACCTTGTTCTCCCGCTATCCTTAGACTCAAGCCGTTTCTCGATGAATACGGCGTCATACGCGTTGGGGATCGTCTGTCAAATTCGGATGAACATTATACTACAAACATCCTTGCATTCTGCCGTGTCATGATCATGTTGTCCACCTTCTTGTTGATTTTTATCACAAGAATCACCTCCATGCTGGTCCAGAGTCGCTTATGTCCGAATAATTCGTCACAGAATACATAAATGTAACGTCTGTTTCAAATTTCGTCCACGTCCGACTTTCCCTCCCATGGCAGATCTTCCTAGCTAACGCGTCAATCAAGTTGATAAAGCGTTTACACATACCGGTTGTGATTACGCAGGACCGCTGCAGTATACGCCAGTGCGTGGTCGAGCCAAAAAGCCTGGCTATGTATTTTTACATGCTTAACGACGCGCGCTACGCATATTGAAGTTGCGACAGATTTAAGCACGGTGTCATTCCTTGCAGCCCTTAAACGATTTCTCTCACGGCGCGGCCCTATACAGTGTTTGTATACGTATAACGGCACTTGTTTCGTGGGCGCAAGCTCTTATTTACGCGACCTCTATAAGTTTCTCAGAGAAGAATATCGTACTCGTCTTCAGGAAGAACTTTCCATAGATCATATTGACTGGAAGTTTATTCCACCAGCATCACCACATTTCGGTGGATGTTGGGAAAGCATGGTCAAAGTAATTAAAACGCATCTCTTCAAAGTAATAGGTCAACAGATCCTCTCTTACGAAGAGCTTTTAACTGTCCTTGCACAAGTCGAGGCGCTGATCAACTCACGTCCACTGACGGCATTGAGTAGTGACCCTGCAGAACCATCCGCGTTAAGCCCTGCACATTTTCTGAACACAGTGCCATTATCGTCTTTTCCGACTCCTGAAGCAGACTCTTCAAGCTTGCTCCAGAGACATGCTCTGCAGGATAAACTCGTGCAGTCGTCCTGGCGGCGCTGGCGTGCGGAATATCTCCACCAGCTTCAGGCTAGATCCAAGTGGAATAGTCCTGCATCCCCTATACAGGAGGGTACGTTGGTCATCATAATACATGATAATGCTCCGCCGCTTTCATGGCCGTTAGCCATCGTAGAGAAACTGCATACTTCCAAGGACGGCACAACCCGCGTTGTTACCGTGAAAACCGCTAAGGGGAGCTATATGCGCCCTGTTGTACGTCTCTGTCCGCTTCCAACTCAGTGAGATCTAGCCTGAAGTTGGATCTACCTCTTAGTTTAAGTATTTAGTTAGTAGTTTTCGCTGTTATTGCGTTTGTAGTTTTCGCTTAAGTTAATTTAGATTAATTTTATTGTCATATCGCTGTCTTAGCCTATTGATGGGTTATGCGGTAGTACACCCAACATAGCTAAGTTCAATTTTATTTCTTTTAAAGGCAACCCTTTAGGGCCGGGGGATATGGTAGCGCCATCTACCTTCTTATCGATAACTAATTACATCGACGTCAATCGTTCCACGCTTGCTCGTCCAATGCGAGCGATCCTTTTGTCTCCTTCGCTCCGCTCCCAAGGCACGCCTACAGAACAGTCTAGAAACAACGACTCCGCTGACCGGCTGTGTGCAGCATACGCGTCCCACAAACCTATACCGCTATATTTTTTACCGCTCCCGTGATATAACGAGAACTAAACCACACGCGAGTGTAGTGCAGTGATTCAACGCAGCTTCAAGATTCTCGAAGACACCGGGAGGCTGCCATTTGAGAAGAAGAAGACTGATGTGCAAGGTAGGTGTGCCCTCATCCTTCCGCATCCTATAATTCCTCCTATCCCACACACTTTTCCTCCCTTGCGTTTCCTAGTCGATAAGAACCCAAATCCTTACAGTCCACTTTTTCCAAATCGCCTAGGAACACTCGGTTCGCCGAAACACTTTTAGAATATTAATCAATACCTTTGGGTAGAAAGGTCGTATAAACCATTTTGGCCAAATTGAGTTACATATACCATTTTTCTCAGAATTATTTCTCTATCGATCTATACATACGAAATGCAGAAATTTGCTCAAAAATGGTTAATTCGACCCAGAAATTTTCGGTCATGGTTCAGTGTAAAAGCCGAATGTTTTCTTTTTGTAGTTTTGTTATGATATAATGACCATAATTTTTTTTTACTGAGGGCGTTAAAATAGTCGTTTATTGTAACTGGTTTATACGCCCTAACATGTTAAATGCATTACCTAAGCGTAGTTTAAATTCGACGTCGTAAATCCTTATTGCATATCGATACCTTTGGGTACAAAGGTCGTATAAACCAAAACCCGACTTAACAGGAGAGCAGAAGAATGATTTTTTTTAACATAAAAATTCATAACTTTTTGTTTTTGAAGTTATAAAAAAATGATTTATGAGAAAGGTTCTTACAATTTGCAAATAAAAAAGGTTAAGTCATCAAAACCTATCTATCTTCTTTGGTTTAAAAGTTAGCTTGGATTTACGTCTAGGAAAAAAAAAACTGGGTTAATACACCCCATGAAAATGTACTTTAAAAATACTGTATAGCCGTATATCCACTTTTAGTAAGCTTATGGTCACATTTACGATTGTAAAAACCCATATATCGATACCTTTATGTAGAAAGGTCGTATAAACCAAAACCCGACTTTTCAGGAGAGCAGAAAACGATTTTTTTACATAAAAATTCATAACTTTTTGTTTTTGAAGTTATAAAAAAATTATCCATGAGAAAGGTTCTTACAATTTGCGAATGAAATAGGTTAAATCATCAAAACCTATCTATCTTCTTTAGTTTTAAAGTTAGCTTGGATTTACGTCCAAGAAAAATCAATTCTTGGTTAATACACCCCATGAAAATGTACTTTAAAAAAACTGTAAAGGTCGTATATCCATTTTGGTACGCTTATGGTCACATTTACTGTCGTAAAAACTCATATATGTAGTTATTTTGTATTAAAAACCATTTATAATCATAGATCAATTGAATTGTGACTAAGAAATAATCCTGTTTCCCTTAGAATTATTATTATTCTAATACATGGGTATTAGAATAATAATAATTTTAATGGTCGGTTCAAATAAAATAAAACTACCTGAAATACGAAATCAACATTTACTATTATTTGAATAATGGTACAACGTACCTACCTACCAACGTAGGTTAAACATTTTAAACTTAGTCATAAAAAAACAAAAATTATCAAACTTCTTCTAAATTAAAGTAATCAGGCATTTCAATTATTTATAAAAAAAATTATAGTATTTTTGATTTTTGTACATATTTAAATGTACTTAATTCTATAATTTATTGAATTAAGCCTCTGTACTAAGGCTTAAATACTACCCCCCCCCCCATGGCATCTCCACGTTGTCATGGTGGGGGGGCTCAGTAACCGTGGATAGGTCCCCCGTGGTGAAGCTAAGAGAGATCCCGGGAGAGGACGCTCCGCGTGGGCTTAGAGGGGCCTGCGCAGGATGCGTCCAACGGTGCGGGTGCGGGGGACAGTTCTGTCTGTCCCTCGCAGTCGAGCGCGGTCGCGGGAGGAGAGGCGTATGCGTACGGCGCAGTCCGCCCAGAGTGACACAATTTTTGCGGTGACACCCGGGCACATTACACAAATGTGTAATGTTACAGATGGATATAGAAAAAAATGCCTTAATGGCTGACTGACAGACAACGCACAGCCAAAATTATTTGGGACAAGAATTTGAAATCTTGCACGTCCCTTGACCGTAGGGGAACACGAACAGATTTCAAGAAATTCTCACGGGATCTGGGAAAAACGGTTCAGTTAAAATAAAATGGCTGGGCGTAGCTGTAGTAGCATTTAGTATTTAGTAAATATAAGCCTTCGTCCCGTCCACGTGCATTTTACTTACACCTTAACGTTCCGCAGGAATCACACTAATTATTAATTGGTGAAAAGCGTACAAATATCCGTTTTGTTGTTTTTAAGTTTATCGGGTTCATACAGACAGGACGAAAAGGGGACTTCATTTCATTTTAATAAGTGTAGGTATCAGAGCCGCGCCGATTTGAGACGGTGCCTGTGTGCGAAATCTATGAAGCACTTTTTGTCGTTCTATTTTGACATTCTTCTTCTTTCTCTTAGCGTTATCCCATTTTCAATCTGGGGTCCGCTTACTAGTCTAACCGGATTTGGCTGAATATTGGCTTTTCCACTGAGCGACTGCCTGTCTGACCTCCGCAACCCGAAGGGATAGCGATATTCCATGTTTTAGACTAGTGTCAGTTTATTTAGAAGGTACTGACGCCCTGTAACGACTGTCAAAGATCTTAATGACTACCGGGACCGACGGCTTAACGTGCTCTCCGAGGCACGGAACAAGCGATAATTAACAATTCAATCTATTTTGACATTCTATTTTATTATATTTATCTGAAATCATTATGTTCTCCAGTTTTATATACCTAGGCTATTTACCAAATTACGTAAAGTTCCCTCCAATCACCAGAGAGCTCAAATTGGTGGACCAGTCGTACCACCAGTGTCCACGTTCTGTAAGTCACGGGTAGAACACACTTTGTCTTAAGTCTTTTAGGTAAGCGTGATGAAAAGGGGCGTAATTTGCTTTACGCTGCCCAGTTAAGCTGTATTCTTTTGCGAGCCTTCTCGAAATTGTCTCAACCCAACTGCAAGTTTTGCCTGACGCAGAAATTAGACATACCACTGAGCAAACGGTATCGTTACACGGACTCCAGAATAGACTAGGTTGCTATAAAGTCAAAGGCTTTTTCATAGTCCATAAATGCTATAAGCACAAGGGATAATTTTACTCTTCTGTCTCATGTATAATCTGCCGTCATGTGAATGTCATCTTTAGTGCCACCTCAACCTCGAGAACCGGACTATTTGGAGGTCTAAAACTCGTCAAGCGAGACGCGAAACGGTTGGTGGTGATTGATGACACTGGAAAAAAGCCTAAAATACGTTGCCCAAGAGAGTGACGTGTCGATAGCACATAAAAAGGGTTTTGTCCGCCACTCCACGACAAGAGGCTAGATTTAAATGTACATTGGAGTTGCTCATTGTTTCGACTTCTACAGGGGATTTTCCACGGTTTCCTGGCCGACTTCAGGTAACTCGTCCGTGAAATTCCGTTAAGGTAGTTCGGAGATCCTCCGAGTATTATGAGATGAGGATAGCACGCTGCCGACATGTAGAGATCACTGTAAATGCTCTGAGCTTCAAGAATTTCGGACCTAGAAGTGACGAATTTCCTTCAGATGTTGTCAATCTCTCCTACCAAATCCGTGCGATCCCACTACAATTGGTAGATATGCACTCCCACTTTGGCGTTGAAGTTCTCCATGACGACATTGAAGTGGGCTTTTGGGTGTTATGTAAGACTCTAGAAATGTCAAAATACATTTCCTCCACTTCATCATTCGAGTATATCAAAATAGGTGCATATACATGGACAATTTTTAAGTTCATACTCTTGCCGACACACTGGAAATTATATCGTTGCCAGTGAGAAGACTTTATATACCAAGAATCCGGCCCCGCCTTGGGATAGCTGGTGTCCCTCTCTAAGTACATAGGATGTTGAAATTAAACTGCAGTTTACGGATTTTATCGCGATGTATTGGTTTCACTAAGTTATTACATTTGAAACTAATGATCTAGAAACTATATTTTTAATTTATTACTAACCGACGTAGGCAGCGATAGCCGAGTGGATATACCAACAGACTGCCATGCAGAGGGTATCAGGTTCGAATCCACGGCGCGCACCAATGACTTTTCGGAGTTATGTGCGTATTGAATTGTTAATTATCGCTTGTCCTGTGCCTCGGAGAGCACGTTAAGCCGTCGGTCCCGGTTGTCATGAAGATCTTTGACAGTCGTTACAGGGCGTCAGTACCTTCTAAATAAACTGACACTAGTCTAAACCATGGAATATCGCTATCCCTTCGGGTTGCGGAGGTCAGACAGGCAGTCGCTCTGTGGAAAAGCTAATATTCAGCCAAATCCGGTTAGACTAGAAAGCGGACCCCAGACTGAAACTGGGATGACGCTAAGAGAAAGAAGACTAACCGACGTTTCGAAAATATAGTTTCTAGATCATTAGTTTCAAATGTAATAACTTAGTGAAACCAATACATCGCGATAAAATCCGTAAACTGTAGTTTAATTTCAATGTGTAACATTCGCGTAAACCCAAGAAGATACATAGGATGTCTAGAATCTAGGGTAGTGGTATTCTACGCCTCGCTGCGAACTTCACATAATCCCAAAATATGTAAGGCGTAGCTTTCGCACCAGTGACGTTGCTGCCCGTCGCCGATATTTGGCATTTTAAGATGAACCTTACACCCCCATTTTCAAATGTTTTTGTTTTGTTCACCAGAGGAAACCAAAACAACAAGTATTAACTGTCTCACACGCAAAAATAAAAAAAATGTGACTGAACCCATACACAACGTGTACACACATCGGGTTGGATCAAATCTGATTAAAAAAGGATTTAGGATGATGATGAATTAACTGTTTCTTTTCTTTAACAATTGGGCATCTTTTTTTATTAGTCGTGATTGCTAATCACAAGCGGATTCTTTCTACTTAAATAGGAAATACTAGATAAAGTAGATACAGGGTGTTTGGCGCATGGACCGACACAATTTTTTGGAAGTTAGGGGATTATCCTAGTTTTCACCCCAAGAACCCCAGGTCCTAAGTGTACCTGTACTCGATTTTTTTTTTTTATTTAACCTACTACTACGTTCTCCCACTGCTGGGCAAATGTCTCCCTTACACTCCTCCAAGCGTCCCTATCTTCTGCCAAATTGGGCCAGTCTCTATCAAAATTGTCTAGATCGTCACGCCATCGTCGATCAATATGGAGCGCAGTATTCTGGGATATAAGAGGGTTGATCGAGTGCAAAATGCCGTTCTGCGATCACTGACGGGTGTTGCTGATGTGGGACGGAAGACTGCCAACTTAAAGTGGGATTGGGCGGGCCATGTGATCCGGATGCATCCTAGCCGATGGGCGAAGATCGTCACGCAATGGGTGCCGCAAGATGGGCGGCGGAAAAGAGGCAGACCCCGAAAACTCGAAATACGATTCTTTTATCATTTTTTTCATTTTTTCTGAATTATCACATTTAAAACGATATAACTTTTTAGTTTATAGTCATATTTGCACTAGATAACTTTTATTGGATTCCTTAATGTATTATTATTCTAAAAAAACATAAATTGTTGGGAAAAATGCAAAAAAATAACTGTCGAGCTTCAAAACTCTTAAAAATTAAGTAATAAGTGCAAAGTATGAAATTCTAAATTAATTATAAAAAAAAAAACTAAAAGCTCTTTTAAACTGCGATTACTTTAAAAAAAAACTTTACTTAATACCCTTTCGAACGATGTACGACATGGCCTTAAAATCTTTCAATAGTAATCACAAAACCAAAAAAACTACCTAGCCAGTATCAGTTTCAAAATATTTTAGTTGAATATGGTTACAAATTTTGTTCGAACTGACTTCCTGCCAGCTCTACCGATCCAAGCATTTGGAGAATTGTTTTCCAAATGCTTGGATCGGTAGAGGTGGCCCAATTCCTTGGCCTGCACGGTCACCAGACCTGACAGCCCTGGATTTTTATGTGTGGGGACGCGCTAAACAAATAGTATACGCAACCGAAGAATAAATATGAATTAATTACGAATAAATTTGAATTATTTCTTGCAATATTGCAGAAATATCGGTTTCTCGAAACACAGGTAGGAGGAGTAGAAGGTACGTAGTATATAGCCCGATTCACAATTTAAAAATAGTGATACCACGAAAGTTTAAATTTCTATGTCATGTAATTACATAGCAGAATCAACTTGAAGTTACGTGATAATTTAACCCATCCCTAGCAGATCAAACAAATGTATTGTAATTTAAGTAAATGGATATAGGTACGAGTATAGAAATAATCATTCTGAATTACAACTTACCGAACTCAGCACCTACTCGCATATACTCACAGGAGTGTTATAGCCTTAATAAATTGTAGCACGTAGCTATTGCGATTTGTAGGTGTTAATCGTGGTAGCCTCATAAGACTGATCAGTGACGGTAGCCTGTTAAAATCATAAATTAACTGGGAAAATTCGACTGCCAAGGGCCTCAGTATCATGCACTGAATCACTGGTATTGGTTTTCGGTTTATTATTTATTTAAGTTACATACTTACTAAGTATAAATTATTGAATTAAATTTCGTATTTCAGGTAGTTTTATTTTATTTGAATCGACTATTATTGGGTCTTAGAATAATAATAATCGAGTTTCTACTAATTCTGAGAGTAACAGGATTGTTTATTAGTCAGAATTCAATTGATCTTCGATTCTTAATGGTTTTTAATACAAAAAAAACTGCATATATATGGGTTTTTACGGGAGTAAATGTGACCATGAGCTTACCAAAAACGGATTTACGATCTATACAGCTTTTTTAAACTACATTTTCATGGGGTGTATTAGCCAGGAATTGATTTTTTCTTAGACGTAAATCCAAGCTATCTTTGAAACTAAAGAAGATAGATAGGTTTTGATGATTTAACCTTATTCATTCGCAAATTGTAAGAACCTTTCTCATATATCATTTTTTTATAACATTAAAAACAAAAAACTTATGAATTTTTAGGTAAAAAAAATTGTTTTTCTGCTCTCCTGAAAAGTCGGGTTTTGGTTTATACGACCTTTCTACCCAAAGGTATCGTAATTATATTTATAATAATTATATTTATTCGCTATCAATATCTATATATTAAAAGAATTTGTGTTTTATAATACGAGTCGGCCAGCCCGTTCTACGCAACCAATTCGCATGATTTTTTTTTATATGAAAGCTCTCGCTGCATAGATTTGTCATCAAGCATTAAAAATTACCTAACTTGCACATTCATCAAGTTATATGCAAAAACAGTTTTCTCCCATACATTTTTGACGTTTTCGTAGCCGTAGTCAATGACTTTCTGCTTCTATATATCTGATTCTCATTGAGGTAAGCGTTTCGTTATAGGCCTAAAACACGCGCTGAAAAGAGCTCTTTCATTTGATGGTATGTTCATTTAAATTGGGTAAGTTTAAAGGAAGATAGATGTGGACATTGAACTTATTTTTCGATATATTCCTATAAATTTCTTAAGATTCCATTGCTTTCGCTCTACATGGACGGTTCTAAATTCAAAAATATTTTTATGGCATCTAATAAGTTCCTTGCGGTAACTGCCAGGAAAAAACGTTATGCCTCCTTAAGGTGACCTTGCCTTACTTTCATACGGGTGTGAGTGTAGGTAGTGGTGTGTAAAATTATACCCGATGTTGGTCAAATTATAACTATAGTGAATTATCGCTGATGGCGGGTAATATTCCCCGAATGTTACCAGTTCACCTTTAATGTTGGGTGAACTGATCTCTGATGTTGAGGAATTTTCCTTACGTTTTATATTAGGAAAATTTTTGTGTTTTTAAATTACGGTCTTTCTTCAGGCATCTTATTTTTTTATGTGGAATATATTACAGCGGTTCATAGTACTATTGTCACATAATTATATTATTACAAGTGGTAGTTATGGTAGAAATTGTAGCTTTGGTAAGAATAGTAGTTTTGAGAGAAAACGTAGGTACTTTTGACAGCTCCGGCGGTTTTGGTAGAAATGGTAGTTTAAAAAAATGGTAGATATGATAGTGTTAGTACGAATAGTAGTTTTGGTACAAATAGTAGTTTTGATAGGAATAGTATTTTCGGTAGGAATAGTAGTTTTGGTAGAAATGGTATTCTTGGCATATATGTATTGTAGTTTTGGTAGCAATGTTACTTACGGCTGCTACCAAAGCTACCATTGCTACCAACACTACAATTTCGACCAAAACTATAAACGTCATTATTACATTTCTAAATTATGATGGATTAATCACACCCATACACTAAACAAAATAAATCGTGCTTCTCACAGAAATATTTAGCTGGATAACAAATAAAACCTTTTTTCTTACTTATAAAAATAAGTTGTTTCTCTATATTTTTAATTTTGTCCGTAAATTATTGACAGATAAAGAAAAAAGTGAAGTTAGCGTAAGTTAGTTTTTTGTGAGTAGTTGTGTTTTCATTTATAATTATGGTTCTTGCAAGGAAATTGAAAAATGTTCAGAGAAAATTTGAACGAAGAATCTTGGTAAATGACGGCCCTGTTAGAGATTTGGTACCGGATCCTCCTACTGCTAAAAAAATACGGTAGGCAACGGGTTCAGATTTGATTAATTCTACCATCAACAATTTTCAAGTGATTTCCATTCTTGGTGACGGTAATTGCTTATTCCGCGCAATTTCTTATTGTTTAGGTATATGGAAGTGAGAATAAAGCTGTGCGTCCACAGGATCGGAATTGGAGCGTACGGAGCGGAAGGATTTGTTGCTTTGTATTAATTTCTATGAAACTGCGTGCACTGGATCGGCATTTCTGCGCCAGAGACCGGTATTTGTGCTGATGACGTCATCCGCAGTGAACGCATCATTCGGATTCCGAGCGTTTCAAGTTCTGACGTGTTTGCGGCATTAAACTGTAGGCAAAAATACTTATTCACGATGAACGACGATGTTTTAATTACTTTAGTAGAGTCATATGAATGTACCCAAAAATCTATGATATTCATTATTTATGATATTCATCAAATGTATAATATTCTCCGAATATTAATCTACAACAATATCCTCGTCACTATCCTCCTGCTTCAAAAATACCTAAATTGCCGATGCTGAATCCGAATGCAGTGGACGCACCTCATCGGCATTTTGTAAATGACGACGCTCCGTCCGCTCCGATTCCGATCCGGTGGACGCGCAGCTTAAACATTATGAAATTCGTTTGGCCACTGTTGATAACATAGTCAATAAGTGAGATGTATATAGTAACTTCACTGTTGGGGACGAAGCATATGGCCAGACCATTACAAATGCAACAGATTACAAACGTGTGATAGGTGCCAATGGACAATACGCAGGGCATGCTGAACTTCAGAGTGTAAGTGAGCTATATCCCGAGTGTCAATTCAGAGTTCACCTGGAAAACAGCAATACGATTACTGACTATGGTACTGGCGAAATTGTTCATAACTTGCTATGTTCATATCTTGCTAATGGAAAGAATGGTAGGGCAGCACAGTCATATTGAAGAACTTTCCTTCGTCAATGTTCAGTTATACATATTATAATTATATATCCCTATTGCGCGGCAAACCATTCAGTAATGCCAAGGTGGAAATTTCACGATACCTAAGGTGCAACGCAAAGCTAATGTTGTGAGAAAAGAAGTTTTGTGATATACCTATTAGGTATATTTTTGGTAAGAATATCATCTTTTTACTTATTAGATAAGGCTACAATGTACTCATCATACCTTTATGTAAGAGCTTTTTTATAATATTAAAATATGCTGTGGAGCAGCACGGGTCCTCTAGTCTATATATTAAAAGAATTTGTGTTTTATAATACGAGTCGGCCAGCCCGTTCTACGCAACCAATTCGCATGATTTTTTTTAATATGAAAGCTCTCGCTGCATAGATTTGTCATCAAGCATTAAAAATTACCTAACTTGCACATTCATCAAGTTATATGCAGAAACAGTTTTCTCCCATACATTTTTTACGTTTTCGTAGCCGTAGTCAATGACTTTCTGCTTCTATATATCTGGTTCTCATTGAGGTAGACGTTTCGTTATAGGCCTAAAACACGCGCTGAAAAGAGCTCTTTCATTTGATGGTATGTTCATTTAAATTGGGTAAGTTTGAAGGAAGATAGGTGTGGACATTGAACTTATTTTTCAATATTTTCCTATAAATTTCTTAAGATTCCATTGCTTTCTCTCTACATGGACGGTTCTAAATTCAAAAATATTTTATGGCATCTAATAAGTTCCTTGTGGTAACTGCCAGGAAGAAACGTTATGCCTCCTTAAGCTGACCTTGCCTTACTTTTATACGGGTGTGAGTCTGGTGATGTGTAAAATTATACCCGATGTTGGTAAAATTATCACTATAGTGAATTATCGCTGATGGCAGGGAATATTCCCCGAATGTTACCAGTTAACCCTTAATGTTGGGTGAACTGATCTCTGATGTTGAGTAATTTTCCTTACGTTTTATGTTAGGAAAATTTTTGTGTTTTTAAATTACGGACTTTCTTCGGGCATCCTTTTTTTTTTTATGTGGAACATATTACAGCGGTTCATAGTACTATTGTCACATAATTATATTATTACAAGTGGTAGTTATGGTAGAAATTGTAGCTTTGGTAAGAATAGTCGTTTTAAGAGAAAAGGTTGTACTTTTGACAGCAACGGCGGTTTTGGTAGAAATGGTAGTTTTGAAAAAATGGTAGATATTATTATTAAATTATTAACGTCATTATTACATAACTTAAGTTTCTGATTTAATAACGTATTTTTTGTGAGTAGTTGTGTTTTCAATTATAATTATGGTTCTTGGAAGGAAATTGAAAAATGCTCAGAGAAAGTTTGAACAAAGAATCTTGGTCAATGACGTGCCTGTTGGAGATTTGGTACCGGATGGTCCTCCTACTGCTAAAAAATACGGGTGGAAACGGGTTCAGATTTAATTAATGCTACCATCAACAATTTTCAAGTGATTTCCATTCTTTGTGACGGAAATTGCTTATTCCGCGCAATTTCTTATTGTTTATATGGAAGTGAGAATAAACATTATGAAATTCGTTTGGCCACTACAATGTACTCACCATACCTATATGTACCTAAGAGCTTTTTTATAATATTAAAATATGCTGTGGAGCAGCACGGGTCCTCTAGTATTATATTATTACTCATATATTTATATTGCGTATATATGTACTTATTTTATACATATATAGTAGAAATAGTATGATATGCGTAATATAACTTTCTATTAGGTATGCATTTATTGAAATATTTTAGTAGTTACATTCATACATCAGTCTTTTTGTGATTATTTAAATATCTGTTTTTTTTCACTTGTGTACCCATGAATTATTTTAGGTCCCTATCTTCAAAGTATTCTTTTATATTATAGTAGGCTTTATTCATGAGTTTTGTTCTTTTTTTAGGGCTTCTGGAAGTTTATTATAAATTTTGATTGACATAATTTCTTGCTAATGTTATTAAATGCTAACTTAAATGCTAACGAAGGATAACCCGTTTTTACCTGTAATTTGTTTTTCTTTTGATTATCCAAAACACTTCACCTTTCTTGGGAACTTCAATAGTAATTTTCTTCTTGAATGATACACAAGATTGATTCAATAACCTTTCCCCGGAGGCTAATTACTAACGTTCCATTAAATCATCATGTTTATTTATTTTTACTTTTTTTATTTATTTATTAGCACAACCACATCATATATAAACACTTAAAAGGCATTGCATCTGATATATGATATATATGTTACAAGCTTTATTAATTACACATTAATCTATTGCGAGTATATATTCTATTAAGCTCGTGTATCAAGCACTATTCTATCGCCACATCGAAATAATTAATAGCTTGTAGAATATTCGAAATGCTATCGCTACAGTCTGTTATCAGCGATCATACATTACTTACGAGACCTCGATCGTATCGCGTCGATTGCAATCGATTTCGACCATTAAGACTTTAATCGACACTAAGTCATAGTGATAAGTTGAATGTGCTACATTTGGCTTTCAGATTAATGCGCTTCAATGTGAAAGAACCGCTAGGAATCTAAATTGTATTATGAACTTCCATTTTTTATTTTTTAAATATGTATTTAAAAAAATTGTGCGTTACTGACTGACTGACAGACAGCGCACAGCCAAAACTATTGCGCGCAAGAAGTTGACATTTGGCATATTTAGAAGATACTTACCGAAATGCCCACGGGATCGGGCAAAAATGGTTAAATTAAAACATTATTCACGGGGGTAGATTTTTTGCGGGCATCTTCCCGTCTACAGATAAGAAGTGGTGTTAACCTAGTGGGATTGGGAGGTCTCGGGTTCGATCCCCGGGTCGGGCAAAGTATTATTGGGTTTTTCCGTTAGGAAATTCTCAGTAGCAGCACGGAGTCTGGTAATGTGCCCGGTAAGGCAATAGGCTCGCCCCCTATTACGTGGGAATAGAATAAATCTGGCGAAAAGTGGGTGTAGCAATATACCTCTGCCTACCTCGTCGGGGATATAGGCGTCAGACTATGTTTATTAATATTACGTATGTATGTTAACTGATGGAAACCAAACAATTTTCGGGCTTACCCCCCCAGGCTGGGCCCCTAGAGGGGCTCAACCTAGGGAGAGTGTGGTGACTCCCTGACGAGAAGCGCCGGGACTACCCACTAAAACCACCATGGTGTTCCTCTATCCGATCCCATTGAATCTACGTTACGGGATCTACGTTAGTATTACTTCCGCGAATGTATGTTAACATAGTGCTACGCCGCTTGTGATACTAAGCTATTCATAATACGTCTACACAAATAATTAATATAATGCTGAATATATAATCATTATTGCTAAGTACACGTACCTCTTAGCAACTAAAAGCTCATTAGACATGTATCGAATAATATATCGACATATTAGTATATCACGCGATTTCATCCCAAGATGTTGTAGCTACTCTATTTCTCTTATGGGCATCTAAAAATAAAATACTGAATACCGAACTAAGAATAGAACTTTTTCCGAACACGGTAATAAATTAACATTAACTACCCTTGCTAATTGATTTATGATAATGGGAAAAATAGGCTTTTGGTAGGACTTCCTATATCTTTAGTTTCTGTACCCGTACTTTTCAAAGCAGTATCTTTAAGCGACACACGCGCTCCAAAAACTATTTATTTTAGCAAGGTATATGCCCGTGATGATTTTTCAATCAAGGGAGTAGTGTCAGAAGCCATCATGGGATACCTAAACTATAGCATCGTAGAATATGACATCAGAGACCTACAGAGCGATTTTTTTCTTTCTCAAGGTGTCAAACAATAAAGTGGCTGTGACATGCGGACGGGCAAACAGATAAGGATTCCGTATTCTGCGAATCAGTTTCGCAACCCTAAAATATAGTCAAATTAGTTTACGATTCCGTATAAAACATACGTCAAGGGTATCTAAGAAACATCACTTTGATATACCTTGACGGGAACAGCAAAGCAGTCACGTTTTCACCTCATGAATAAGAAAATTGAATGTATAATGCGGGTCCTCACGTGTACCCGAAATTACAGGTGTAAAAAAGTAGGTCAGACGTCGTAATGATTATTACATTTAAGACTTAAGAGGCGTGCGAGGGGCTTTGTAATGTGGTGAAAGGAACGCGCAAAACAGAGTGCCTTATTAAATAGTATCAAGGTTGGCATGTCGATAAAATAAACGGTGAAGAAATACATTGTGAGAAATTCTGCATGTGTAAGAGTTGTTCTTGAAAGTCCTTTTTGACGAAAAAAGGAATGCTGACGCTTTTTTTTTCTGCATTCTTCTTATAGTGAGACGAGGCCTGGCCCAAGGTCCAAGGCCCAAGTCGCAGTGAGAGAATTGACAGGACTGAAAGCGCATTATTTAACCAACCTTCACCAAGTTTGTTTACGAACCATAATTTTAAGGATTTCCAGGTCAACCTATTGCTGAAAACAGTTTGGTTTACTGCATTCGAATCCTTCAGAGCCCAAGTTTATATTGCTGAACATAATGCACCCTTTGTATAACCCAGCATTCAAATAGATCTCAGCAGACGAGCAAGCACTTATAGATGTAGACGTAACGGAGTTCAATGCCCTCTCAATAGGCAGTCATTATGCAATTGTCCGCGTGGCCTTGTTCAAGAAATACAAAAAAGTTTCTCACTGTGTTTAAAGTGGCTGGCAAATGTAAGGAATATTACCTAAAAGGTCCTAAGATAATCTGAAATTATTGCAATAACGGATAGATACACAAAATGAACTTCTGGATTTTCTTTAGCGGAATTAGCAATGCCCTTTTCAACTAAAGGACTAGTAGCTTTGCCTTTAATATTGTAAACTTAACACGATTGGAAGTTTTATGAAAACTTCGCTTGTGAAAATTGAGATTGCTTTTTTGCAGCTGTTGCTCTTTCGTATTTTCTTTACTTGAATGTTGCTAAATATCGTGTGAGTAAGTCTTGTATTTATTAACTAAAAGTATATAAGGCATTTACGTGTTCATTGTTATTGATTTCAGATCAATTTGATGAAATATTTTTTGTTTTTCCTTAAATTGCAATACTCGACAGTTCTTGTTATGTTAAACAAAACAATTGAGCTATTTTTGTCGTCATTACTATTAAAAGCATCAAGAATAAACCAAAATAATAGAATCCGATGAAATTCAAATTGGTGAAATTGCTAATGTGAAATATTGGTGGATTATAAACAGGCGATACAAATGCAAAACAGTTTTTGTATAACTATGCACAAGCTGTACTTCTCTTTGCCAGTTTTATTTCTGAATCTCGATAAAACCACCCTACCAGCTCCAGTGACTACACTCAAAATCAATCTGGTTATTCTTCTATCAAAATCAATCTGGTTACCTTTATAGCTTACTATTGTTACTTGGTACAAATTTACATTTCGCCTGGTAGAACATTTCACTAAATATCCGTTCAAACAGCTCATCATTCAGTCACTCAAAGTCTAAAGATACCTTTCCAACGTTGAAGTAAAGCTGCTTAAATATCTCGAGCACCAAAAAGTAAATCAACTTCACATAGTATATGACTACACCCGCTTCACAAAGTCGGTTAATATCAATATCCGGGTATTTTGGTACGTGAACGTGTTAAAGAATAAATGTGAACACTCGTTTGCTACACCTGACATTTTTTCCCGGTTTGTTTTTAATTAGGGTGCCGGGAAATTATATGGTGGTGTAAAGTCATTGGAATTTAAAAATGGAAGGTTAGAAAAATTTGCTGAAGCTTTTCTGCTTATAATAATGTACATTTTGCTTGCCGGATTATTACGTATACATATATACATAACTACTGCTGATTCTAGTGATTCACTTGTACTTGCCTAAACTGAGCTTAGTGTGTGGCTGTATTCTTCGTTTTTCGAAAAATTAGATAGAGATGGTGGCTGCTGAAGAGGTACGCTATTTTGTGTGATGAATTTTTATTTGTTTTTATTTATAGTTTCACGCCTGTATCCCCGAAGGGGTAGGCAAAGGTGTAAATATTACACCCCCATTTCACCATGAATTTTAAGTCCGTCGTAATAGGGGGCGAGCCTATTACCGTTGATTGAATCAGGCGTTACTTGGCGGAACTCCATTGTAACCTAATGGAAGGAAAGAGGAACCCACCACGCACCCTCGAATTGACCACCCCAACTATTGCAATAGAAAAAGGTTGACAATATCGAACTCCTCTAAAAGGATAAGGGATATAGGAGTGGTATGGGTTCCAGGAAGATACCTGACTTGCAGTATCCCGCTGTATGCGCCGACTATTCTTCGACACGTGTTTCGCCTCTGCACGAGGCATCCTCAGGAACGATGGGCAACGACTGAGCGCTTTCCAACCGTGGGCATGTATTATAAACGATTGTACTTTCTAATCCCCTCCCTCCGTTGCTCGACTGATGTGAGTCATTATGACGGTGTGCGAATATATTCAGCAATGGGGACCCGTTAAAGTTGGTTTGATCGTTCAGTAATGTATGCTTGTCCCGCTTTAAAATCTCTAATTGTTCCAATACGCACATTCTAATGATTGAATGTGCGTAAATTGCACATTGAAAAAACATTAATTTAAAAATTGATTATTTTTTTAAACATGTTATTTGGCAAAACAACGTAAAGCATAAATAACATTTGACAAAATGACTTGCTTGGTAAATATTTTAGTAACCGAAATCTACTTTAATACAACAATCTTTGTGTTGGGTCAACTGAAACAATGGCTGGTTAGGTTAGGTTAGAATTACGACCACAACGAGAACGACCAGAACCGAATTCTACTTATTTCGATTTATTCAGGCAGTGTGTATTTTTTTAAAAGACTTACGTTTCTATGGAATTAGTATTAACCCCTTGTATGCCGGAACGCAGATCTACGCGAGACACAATAGCTTTTTCATTGTGTCTGGCATTCCGGCATACAAGAGGTTAATACAAAATTATTACTTGCCTATAATAATCTGTCCAAGATGAAAATTGCAACCATGCAATTAAATATTTTCAAAATTTCGTGTAAGTATTGGTTAGAAATTAGTTATTTTTAAAAACTAATAATTTATCTTCTAACTTTTTGTACAATCACCAATTTGGCAAACGAATTATTTAGTCAAATGATTATTTTTAAAATAATTATTTAACATATTAATAATTTTCCAAGTAAAACATTTGCGAAACCTGTATTATGTCAAATTATTGTTTTTAAAGTAATGTGTTTGCGAAATTAAAGTTTGTCAAATTATTAGTTTTTCAAACGTTGTTTGTAAAATGATCTTTTGTCATACGTTTTTTGTCAAACAATAGTAATCCAAAAAAAATATTTGAACTAGCGTCAGTGAGCGAGATTCAGAACTAATGCGAGCGAGTATTCTGACACAGAAAATAAGTATTTTTGACAGACAACAGACAGTCTGTAATATTAGTTTCTACGTATTTAAACTCTAACGAAATAAACCGTATTCAGGCGTAGAAAATGTTGCAAATTGTTCTGCTGAAATAATGGTCTTTAAATAGGGAAAGCTATATTTTATTGGCACAAAGTGTGGCGAGTATTGAATCATTTTGACTATTAAATAAACTGTTACACTACTACAATTTGTTATTTTTTTATGCCTGCACGTACGTGCAGTCATTACAAAATTACACGATGCATATCCCTTGAGACACCGTATCTGTTAAATTCCAATGCCAGTAATATCGCATCCTTGCTACAGGAGCGAGCATGCTTAATTTGACAGGCTAAGGCCGTGGTCCTAACTTACGTCAAAGACAAATCGTGGCGCAGTCTTGTATCAACTTACAAGTGGTAGTTTACATGGAATTATTACACGAATCCTTCGGCAAGTCGTGGTGCGTTTAATTTGAGTGAGCAACGTCTATTGCACCGTAAAGTTATGCACAAATCAATAGGTGTTCCGGTTAGCAAGGAATGAAACAATGAGGCAAACTAATGGAATATTGTAAATTGCTGCAGGTTATACCGTTATTTTGCGGGTCATGCTGTTCCACCATAGTCCTCAACAATCATGTTCGCTAGTTGCCTACATTAAAATACATAAGTGGATGCTTCTGTTTCACCATATTTACTTTGGGAGGCTTACCAAATGAACATAATTTATTGCTTGAGTATGAAATCAATAACTATTAATGTTTGCATTAGTAGAAAACTCACAATGTGAAACAGTTGCAGCTCCTTACAAAGATAACATGTAAAACCACTATACTGGCAGTTATAAAGAGTGGCCACGAGTTTTACTCCCCGTTCTTTCTAGTGGTTCTACCTATTGCATTGTGAACGTGGCAGTAAATGTAAATGTAGAATCATCTAGTAATTAACTTTAATTTTAGACGATCATAAGCGTCACTTTGTGGCCTAAATGAATAAATAAGTTTGACTTTGACTTTGAGGCTTTTATGCTACTGCGAGATGGCAGCACTGTAGCGTAAGTTTAATTCATATGCCAAAAGTTTGGCAAACAAAGATTATTTTCTAAAATTGAAGTAACAACAGAGCAATGATTTTCATAAATTATCACAGTGTTATGTGTACAAATAAATGAAGTTGTCACACGTTTCCTTTAACAGGTTTAACCTGATTAAAACAGTAACCTGTACGCTTTTACTTTTTTGATGACTTGACTTAATTTTCACTGACATAAATGTGATATTTTTACTTTAATTTACACCAAACATTGACATGGTATTAGAATAATTATGAAAGCTCTCATTGATGTACTTTACTAGAACAGCCTAGAGTCCTTCGACATAAAATAGGTACCAAACGTCATTCGTAGAATTATTCTATTTATACGCTGCCAGAGTGATCGTGACGTAGCATAACTTAAAATGCGGAGATAACGTAAATATTTTGGTACAAAAATAGCATTTCGGACTATTATTGAGCATATCTAATCAATAGAAATCGGTTTTAACTGAAGGAATAGTCACATAAAAACAATTGTTCATCACACGATTCCCACGATTCCCGGGTCGGGCAAAAGTGTTACTGGGTTTTTTCGAATACTAAGTAGCAGTCCGGAGTCTGGTGGTGTGCCTGATAACGGTAATAGGAACCTAATGGAAGGAAAGAGGAACCCACCACGCACCCTCGAATTACCGCTTTAAAATCTCTAATTGTTCCAATACGCACATTCTAATGATTGAATGTGCGTAAATTGCATTTTCTATTGCAATAGTTGGGGTGGTCAATTCGAGGGTGCGTGGTGGGTTCCTCTTTCCTTCCATTAGGTTCCTATTACCGTTATCAGGCACACCACCAGACTCCGGACTGCTACTTAGTATTCGAAAAAACCCAGTAACACTTTTGCCCGACCCGGGAATCGTGGGAATCGTGTGATGAACAATTGTTTTTATGTGACTATTCCTTCAGTTAAAACCGATTTCTATTGATTAGATATGCTCAATAATAGTCCGAAATGCTATTTTTGTACCAAAATATTTACGTTATCTCCGCATTTTAAGTTATGCTACGTCACGATCACTCTGGCAGCGTATAAATAGAATAATTCTACGAATGACGTTTGGTACCTATTTTATGTCGAAGGACTCTAGGCTGTTCTAGTAAAGTACATCAATGAGAGCTTTCATAATTATTCTAATACCATGTCAATGTTTGGTGTAAATTAAAGTAAAAATATCACATTTATGTCAGTGAAAATTAAGTCAAGTCATCAAAAAAGTAAAAGCGTACAGGTTACTGTTTTAATCAGGTTAAACCTGTTAAAGGAAACGTGTGACAACTTCATTTATTTGTACACATAACACTGTGATAATTTATGAAAATCATTGCTCTGTTGTTACTTCAATTTTAGAAAATAATCTTTGTTTGCCAAACTTTTGGCATATGAATTAAACTTACGCTACAGTGCTGCCATCTCGCAGTAGCATAAAAGCCTCAAAGTCAAAGTCAAACTTATTTATTCATTTAGGCCACAAAGTGACGCTTATGATCGTCTAAAATTAAAGTTAATTACTAGATGATTCTACATTTACATTTACTGCCACGTTCACAATGCAATAGGTAGAACCACTAGAAAGAACGGGGAGTAAAACTCGTGGCCACTCTTTATAACTGCCAGTATAGTGGTTTTACATGTTATCTTTGTAAGGAGCTGCAACTGTTTCACATTGTGAGTTTTCTACTAATGCAAACATTAATAGTTATTGATTTCATACTCAAGCAATAAATTATGTTCATTTGGTAAGCCTCCCAAAGTAAATATGGTGAAACAGAAGCATCCACTTATGTATTTTAATGTAGGCAACTAGCGAACATGATTGTTGAGGACTATGGTGGAACAGCATGACCCGCAAAATAACGGTATAATAACCTGCAGCAATTTACAATATTCCATTAGTTTGCCTCATTGTTTCATTCCTTGCTAACCGGAACACCTATTGATTTGTGCATAACTTTACGGTGCAATAGACGTTGCTCACTCAAATTAAACGCACCACGACTTGCCGAAGGATTCGTGTAATAATTCCATGTAAACTACCACTTGTAAGTTGATACAAGACTGCGCCACGATTTGTCTTTGACGTAAGTTAGGACCACGGCCTTAGCCTGTCAAATTAAGCATGCTCGCTCCTGTAGCAAGGATGCGATATTACTGGCATTGGAATTTAACAGATACGGTGTCTCAAGGGATATGCATCGTGTAATTTTGTAATGACTGCACGTACGTGCAGGCATAAAAAAATAACAAATTGTAGTAGTGTAACAGTTTATTTCATAGTCAAAATGATTCAATACTCGCCACACTTTGTGCCAATAAAATATAGCTTTCCCTATTTAAAGACCATTATTTCAGCAGAACAATTTGCAACATTTTCTACGCCTGAATACGGTTTATTTCGTTAGAGTTTAAATACGTAGAAACTAATATTACAGACTGTCTGTTGTCTGTCAAAAATACTTATTTTCTGTGTCAGAATACTCGCTCGCATTAGTTCTGAATCTCGCTCACTGACGCTAGTTCAAATATTTTTTTTGGATTACTATTGTTTGACAAAAAACGTATGACAAAAGATCATTTTACAAACAACGTTTGAAAAACTAATAATTTGACAAACTTTAATTTCGCAAACACATTACTTTAAGAACAATAATTTGACATAATACAGGTTTCGCAAATGTTTTACTTGGAAAATTATTAAAATGTTAAATAATTATTTTAAAAATAATCATTTGACTAAATAATTCGTTTGCCAAATTGGTGATTGTACAAAAAGTTAGAAGATAAATTATTAGTTTTTAAAAATAACTAATTTCTAACCAATACTTACACGAAATTTTGAAAATATTTAATTGCATGGTTGCAATTTTCATCTTGGACAGATTATTATAGGCAAGTGATAATTTTGTATTAACCTCTTGTATGCCGGAATGCCAGACACAATGAAAAAGCTATTGTGTCTCGCGTAGATCTGCGTTCCGGCATACAAGGGGTTAATACTAATTCCATAGAAACGTAAGTCTTTTAAAAAAATACACACTGCCTGAATAAATCGAAATAAGTAGAATTCGGTTCTGGTCGTTCTCGTTGTGGTCGCAATTCTAACCTAACCTAACCAGCCATTGTTTCAGTTGACCCAACACAAAGATTGTTGTATTAAAGTAGATTTCGGTTACTAAAATATTTACCAAGCAAGTCATTTTGTCAAATGTTATTTATGCTTTACGTTGTTTTGCCAAATAACATGTTTAAAAAAATAATCAATTTTTAAATTAATGTTTTAGCATAATAACTTTTTTATAGTAAATATATTGTCTAATGAGTAGTTTATTAAACAATAGTTTGTAAAATAATAAATTTATCAAGTATAATTTTTTCAAATGTTATTTGTCAAATGAAAAACTTTCATTTGTTTTTTGTCAAATGATCGGACACCATTTTTTTATTGATAATCTAAGAAAAAGACAAAAAGAAATCGTTCCGTCCGACATTTTTATTTGTCTAAATTAAAAGGCCAATATCGTGAGGGCTTTACGAAAACTCATTTAACATACAGATGAATACCCTGACGTAATTCATTAATTTGCGAATCATACAAATGAGATGAATTGAATGTTTGACTTTAGAATGAGGAATAAAACTTTATTAAACGCAAAACCAGTTACCTTGTTTTAAAGTCTACCAGAAGCATAGTACCTTTTTAGCCTTCGCTGTAACTGACTAGCAGAGCGACAGAAACATTTATACAATTATTTCTGCAATCAAGCTTAAAAATATTATAAGAAATGAAACCATAAAAGGTTTAGCTATGCAGTATCATCCATAGAAATCCCACTGAGAAACAACCAAGACCATACGTTTACGTACCGTAGGCATAGCGTGATGTAATCATATCTATATGTGTATACACAGCATGAATGTTCACGTACATCAAAGTAAACCTTTTCCTCGGCCATTTCTCACACTTCTGTCACGGCCGTATACCCAAAGGAGCTAACTCTTGAAGGATAACCCGCAATACGACGCATTGTACGCACACATTCTGTAATCGTGCATGCCTTGTACGTCTAATATTGAGTGGTGTTTTACACAGAATAACGATTGTGTGGTTCTAGGTTCAATTTCTAGATTTAATAATAATATGTAACAAAGTATTTACCATAACCTAATCTAACATTTTTCTATTGCCTTAATAATCATCCTCCTAGTGTTATCCTAATTTCAACTCGGGGTCCGCTTACTAGTCTACCACAACCCAAAGGGATGGTGATATTCCATGGCTAAAACTAGTGTGAGTTTATTCAGAGGTCATCATCATCAGCCTTTTATACTGTCCCACTGCTGGGCTCGGGCCTCTTCTCACTATGAGAAGAGTAAGGCCGTAGTCCACCACGCTGGCCAAGAGCGGGTTGGCAGACTTCACATGTCTTTCGAGAACATTATGGAGCACTCTCAGACATGCAGGTTTCCTTACGATGTTTTCCTTCACCGTTTAGCAAGCGATAATTTTAACAATTCATACATACATACACATACATATCGTCACACCTTTTATCCCCGAAGGGGTAGGCAGAGGTGTATTTCTACACCCACTTTTTGCCAGATATACTTTAGTCCCACGTAATAAGGGGCGAGCCTATTGCCGTACCGGGCACATTTCCAGACTCCGTGCTGCTACTGAGAATTTCGTGACAGAAAAACCCAATAACATTGCCCGACCCAGGAATCGAACCCGGAACCTCCCGATCCCACGCGCACATTTATGCCGCGAGACCAACGAGGCAGTCGTATAGGGTTTGATGTCGAGTTTTGCGTCTCTACCCAAAGATGGTATTTGCATCGTGTTATTCCTTAGTCGCCTCTTACGACACCCACGGGAAGATAGGGGGTGGTGACACTTGTATTCTATGCCGTCAACCACACGGCAAAATTAACAATTCAATACGCACTTAACTCCGAAAAGTCACTGGTGCGTGCTGTGGATTTAAACCCGAGATCTAATCTGTGTAGCAGTCTGTTGGTCTCTCCACTCAGCTATCGCTGCTTCAGAGGTACTGACTCCTTAAAACGACTCTCAAAGATCTTCATGACAGCGGGTATCGATGGCTTAACGTACTCTCCGAGGCAGGGGGTAAGCGAGAATTAGCAATTCAATACGCACATAACTCCGAAAAGTCAGTAGCGCCTGCATGACAATGTATAACCTTTCTACACTAATATTATAAAGAGGTAAAATTTGTGTTTTTGTTTCTTTGTTTGTTTGTTTGTAATGGATAAAATCAAAAACTACTGGACCGATTTTAAAAGTTCTTTCACCATTAGAAAGCTACATTATCTGCGAGTAACATAGGCTATATTTTATTTTAGAAAAAGAGGGGGTCCGTCAAATATTTGGGTTTTTCGGGTACGTGGAGTAGTTCCCTCAGGACGCGGGTGAAACCGCGGTAAACGGCTAGTGTAAAATAAAATATTAAAAGTCCTGATCCCTTGAACAGTAAATCCTATGTCGTGAGAGACATGATCATTTATACCACCGATACAAAGAACACTCATACCAGAAATAATATGTTTGTATCAAACAAAGTATTGTTTCGGGTATGATAAACACTTATGACACGCAATGCATCTGCAGTAACGAGACAACCATATAAACCACTTCGCCATACGTGAAATAGATGCGTGTTGGAGGTATCATTTTCGTCATTTTCTCTCTTTTTACCTCTTATTATTCGGTTTCTACGCTGTTATAATATAGAATAAGTGTTTATCATCATACGTGAATACAACTACTAATCAGATTTTCGTGTGAAAAATGTGGAAGGACAGAGAACCTTTATGATGTTTTTTCAAGCAAGCACTAAACTCATATAGCTCAAAACAGAATGTTACCTCATGGATCTAAAGCAATCTTCACTAACCCCAACTTGACAATGCACCGTCCAAATATCCATCCCCTTTACATATCAAACAAGGCTATATTGAAACTTATAACAGACAAAGATATTCAAACTGTATAAGTTGCTGCTTAAAATTCCGCATTAAATAAAGGGTAACAAAAGAATTTCGAATGAAAAAGCACCCGTTTTGTATTTCTATAACCTTCTCTGTCACAATTCATGAATAAGACAAGGAGATACCTCCTTGTCTTATTCATTTGGAATTAATTTCATGGGAATGAAATTGAGACGAGTATATCATTTATGATAATTTTGCAGCTTTAGGATTTGGCGTGAGAGAATATTTTTTCTCTGTAGGCAGATAGAATCGTTACTTAGTGATTTGATGGTTGTATGGTTGTACAGTTTGAGACAGGGAATGGAAATAAAATGTGTATGGTATAGTCCTTTCCTCTTGAGTTACGATTGTATAATAGGAAGATAATCTCTTATGTCGGAATAAAGTTATTTCGGAGGCATAAGAGAGAGAGAGACATAGAGAGAAGACTTTGAGTCTTAGTTGTTTTCACAGGAAGCATTCGACTCTTGTAGAAGTGCTATGGCAAGCGTAAATGGGTTTTCGAGCTGCGTAACTTGTTTAATGGCGTTGATTTTACCATTTTGCCCATGACAATATTCCTTATCATGGAAAGTACTTAAACAATAGTGGGTATTGCAGGATTTTGTAGTTATTTATTGACAATACAATAAATGAGAATTTAATGCCCCTGCCCCTTAATTTAGCAAAACTATATCATACAGTATTCATTTAAGGTAAAAATTACAAGGCATTGCATCCTTTTTATCTATATAATAGTTGCGGTATGTATAGCACTGATAATAATAATTTAGTAAAACTATCTAAAATCTACTTAACTATTTAACAATCGCATTTTCGTTTTCTTGAACAATATATTTAAAAGAAACATCGCCATCTTAGCGTTGTCCCGATTGCCATTCAAGAATCTTAGAGCTTAGCTTAGTGTTTTAAGTAAAATATATAATTCTATATATTTAGTTACGAGTTTTTGATAGAGACTTCGCCATAATAATATTATAATCAGTTATATACTATTAAATATACGAGACTGATTTCCGACTTCATGAAATAATAATATGAATAATTCGAATGATGATACATTTACTATTACGTGTTTTACCAGATTAGTATATTTCAAATCAATCCATTGAAATAATTATTTATAACAGATTCTCGTCAATTATTTTCGGTTCTATTTGAAGTTATCGATAATTATATCATCCATCCAATTTCAAACACAACTATTTCTAAGAAACTATAACAGTTTGCATATTGAACTAAAATTGGAATCGTAGTTTGAGCTACTAATTAATATAGCAAAATTAACAAGTAGGTATTTATTAATCGTCCACGTCCAATATCAGTGTGAGCAGCAGTGTCTCAAGACGAAAGTCTTTGACCAGTGTGTTTTGCCAGAGATGATCTACGGCGCTGAGACGTGGTCGCTAACTATGGGCCTTATCTGAAAGGTCGGGATAATTCAGAGGGCGATAGAGAGAGCTATGCTCGGAGTTTCCCTGTGAGATCGAATCAGAAATGAGGAGATGCGCAGGAGAACCAAAGTCACTGACATTGATTTCCTAACAGCCAGGCTGAAGTGGCAATGGGCAGGGCATATATCTCGAAGAACCCATTGCCGTTGGGGCAGGCAGGTTTTAGTGTGGTTACCACGTACCAGACAACGTAGCGGGGGTAGCCCTCCAGCATGGTGGACCGACGATCTGGTTAATAAAGCGGGAAGCAGTTGGATGCGAGCGGCTCAAAATCGGTCTGTGTGGAGAACCTTGGGGGAGCCCTATGTCCAGCAGTAGATGTCTCTAAGCTCAAATATTTATAATTAATGACTGCCTCTTTAATATCCTGTTTGCGTGTATACGCCATGATTCATATTTATATCTGTTCATAGCACTTACTCACGATCCGTGTGGTGACGTATTACCTAAGAATACAAAATGTCACAACCCAATTTGATACTGTTGGTGTCGATAGAGGCGGGTAAGGAAATACACGAATTAAATAGTATATTTTCGAGGATTTGGATTCGTCTCCAAATCGTAGGTTTAAATATGGGAAATTTCAATTGTATGATTATTATCTTAATATATAAAATCCTTGCGTTACTGACTGACTGACAGACACGCTACAGCCGAAATTATTTGGCGCAGGAAGCTGAAATTTGGCATGTATGTTCCTTAGGGACCGTAGGGGTGCACTAAGAAGGGATTTCCCGAAATTCCCACAGGATCGGCCAGAACGGGTAAATAAAAAAAAACATTTTATATTTTCTTTCTAGATTTATACTACGTACCTTGGTATGGAAAATCTTATATTTTTGTTAATCGAGTCCATTTTATTTAAGATAATATATAGATATTTTATATTCCACGCTCATCGCAATTTTGACATGTTTTGAAAGTACAGCCCTATTGCTTAAACTAGTGTCCTATAAAAATACCACGTATGAGTTTAACAAAAAAATACAATTATTGATAAAATAATTGCAAAATATTAATGAACGTTTAAACGATAGCAAAGAACCATTATACTAATTATTTTACAAGTAAATAGAAAAGAAAAACATTGAAATGCCCTAAGCCGGCTGAATCAAAAAGAGTTACGAGCACATGATTACTTTTATAAATGGCACCAGTACGATTTAAGCTGTTTAGGTAAATTTCGACTGTTTTTGTATTTGGTTTCAGATTTACTTTGTTTCTATCGAGAAAACCTCAATATTTTATTACCCAGGACTTTCAAATCTATCAATTTACGTCAACCAAGGCAGTCAAATATTTATTTTTCTACTTTTTAACCATCTGAAAACAATCGCAACCGCCTGTTTTTATTTCTCCAATATCTAAGTACTAGAAAATATTCACGAAAATCTCGCGTAAGTAAATACGAATAACTTTATTGTTACATTTCATGCACATTTTATTTTAGGTCGGTGTTATTAGGGGGAGGACTTGAAGGCAGTAATGTTTTTGCAGGCATCCCGTAGGAACCTTGAAAACATGTTTTCCCCTCAGAAAGGGTGTAAAGCAAATGGAACGTTAATTTGTTAAGCATAATGTTTAAAATACAAGTGACGTGTATGTCGTTTCGACAGGAAATGGGTCAACTGTTTGACATATTTTAAATTGTTTTTAGTTGGCACTCATTATGTTGAAGTTTGGCGCTGTTTAAAATTGCAGCGCACGATTTAATTTCATTAAATTCTGGGTAATTGTTATAAATTTGTTATAATTCGTTTATGCGTCATTGCCAATAATTTGTTTGTGGCAGTGTTACTGCGTTCCATCGCGCCGGGCCGCCGCCGGCTAGTGAGGACCGGTTCTTCGGCCGACCCCGCCTGCGCGCCGCACTCCACTCACTCGTCGTACATCGCACCGCACACACGCTACGGCCATATATAATAATATTGTACTTGCGACCTATGCAATACAGTCTTTCTACCAGATATCGAAGCCTTTTCATTAGCCTAGACCACCAGCATCACATCACTGGAGCTAGGCACTTATACAGATGGTCCTTCGCATGCAAGAATCGCCGTCTTAAAGCTGTGTGTCTTCAAGCAAATTTTTTCCTGTGGACTTCGGATTGTCGCCGGCCGCTTGCGCAACGAACACGTTGGAGGTCACTTGGAGGACAATCTACCCGAGGAATAAAAATTTTCTGAGTGAGTCCGTTCCATATCCTTTCTTTACCTTGTTTTCTCCTTTATTCCAGGAATTTAAAATAGTGCTATTGCGGATCAGGCATGTTGATCTCTTTATAATAGCCTATTCTTACAGCTATAAATCATTTTCGTTATTACTTTTCTTTATAATAGCAATCATACAAATATTGCCAAAATATTAAAATACGTTCAAGCATTCGCATTATTACTTTATTTATGCAAAAACAAATAGTTTTATGCTTAATGATTTTATTGCACTTCGTCGCTTACCTACGATCTATTGTGTCGACCGGTTTTATGAGCCGTCTATTGTTCTCGCAACAGCTGTGAATCACCGTTAGCTTTGTGTAAATAACTCATTGAGTTATTTAAATTCATTATAACATTATTTTATGCTGCCGATTTTTCCATTAATACCTACCTACCTACCTTTCGCTTTTTTTGCACTTTGCACATTTAGTTAAAACTTCTTAATATGTCTGATGCTAAACTTAAGGATCTTGTAAGGAAGCGTGGCAGTTATAAAGCAAAGCTTACGTCTTTTATAACCTTTCTTAAATTCTTACCAAGTACCGACTTAGATGCTTTTCAATCATCCGAGCTTCAATGCCGGCTTGAGCAAATGGAGATACTATATAAGGAATTCGACGCGTTACAGATGGAATTGGAGATGTTGTCCGATAATGCGGGCGACCAGTACATCGAGCGTGAACAGTTTGAGGGTCTGTACTACGACCAGTTGGGCCGCGCAAAGGCAATGCTTGTGCCTTCGTGCTCCTCTGCGCCAGCTTCAGCCAACGGTGCAGACGATACCATCCAACACGACTCTGGTTGCAAGCACGATTTCGTCAGGCTACCCAAGATAGACTTGCCTCACTTCAACGGGGACTATCAGCACTGGCTTGAATTCCGAGATACGTATATTGCCTTAATACATAACAATAACAGTGTACAACCAATTAATAAATTTCATTATCTACGTGCTGCTTTGAAAGGCAGCGCGTCTTTAGTAATCAAAAGTATCGATTTTAAATCTGACAACTATGCCATCGCTTGGCAGTTGTTATTAGAACGTTACAATAACGAAAGGTTGCTTATAAATAATCACTTACATTCATTATTTAATTTTAACTCTATTCAAAAAGAATCTTGCAGTTCTTTACGTAGCATGGTTGACACCGTTAATAAAAACTTAAGGGCACTTGACACTCTGGGCCAGCCCACAGAACATTGGGACACTTTAATTATATACATGATGTCTAAGAAATTAGATTCTGTCACTGGCCGAGAGTGGGAAGAACATAAAAACATTCTAGATACATTTCCAAATTTAAAACATTTTACAAAATTCTTATGTAACAGAGCAGACTTACTCGAAACCTTATATGACTATAAAAACTTAAAATCTATTTATAACACAAACACTAAACAAAACTACGATACAAATACAAAATCAAATCACCTTACAAATACAAAACCTATTTACACTAAAACTGACAAGGTAACTTGTCCTATATGTTCTCAAAGTCACTTTTTGTTCAATTGTCAATCTTTTAGAAATCTTGATGTCGACTCAAGAGTCAAAAAAGCTTCAGAATGTAATGTTTGTATGAATTGTCTACGTCCTGGTCATACAGAAAACCGTTGTAAACTATCACATTGCAAATATTGCAAACACAGACATAATACTCTTTTACATAAGGATATATCATCAAATAATGACCAAAATATTGCTTTATCTACCAACACAGAACCACAAACTAATCAGGCATTCGTACTATTATCCACAGCTTTGGCAAAGGTGGCAGACGTCAATGGGAGGCTCCATACAGTCCGACTTCTACTGGACAACGGCAGTTCTTCCAATTTTGTCACTGAAAGCCTCTGTGATAAGCTTGGCGTGGTAAAACGAAGCACTAGCTCAACCATCTCAGGTATTAACGGTCTTATTTCTAGTACCTCCGAGAGTTGTAGTCTTACTGTGCAATCTTTTTATGGTAGTTATCGGGCGAGCATAAACTGTCTTATTTTACCGATGATTACGCAAAAGCTACCTGGCTCTTATGTAGATAAAAACATTATATCTATCCCGCCAGGCCTTCAGCTAGCAGACCCAACATTCAACATACCCTCAGCAATTGACATTCTTGTTGGTGCCGAGGTCTTCTGGGACGTCTTAGGTTCCGATTCAATAAATTTAGGTAAACATAAACCTAAATTACATTCATCAAAGTTAGGTTGGCTTATTTCGGGCTGTGTATATCAGTCTCGCCTTCATCAACCTGCTTTATGGAATTTCTTAACGGACAAGGAGTCTGAGCAATTTACTCGCTTTTGGGAGCTTGAATCTGTGTCCAGTAAGAATAGTTTTTCTACAGAAGAACAAGCTTGCGAAAAGTTGTTTCAAGAGACGACACAACGTAATCAGCTTGGTCAATTTGTCGTCACCATCCCATTGAGGGAATCGCCTGAGTGCTTAGGTGACTCTTATGCGATAGCCAAGCGTCGATTTATATCCTTAGAGCGAAGATTTGATCGTGACCCTGTCTTTAAAAACAGATATTTACAATTTATCAAAGAATACATTGATCTTAATCACATGACACAAAATTCATCATTAAAACATTCTAAATTTAATTATTTCATGCCTCATCATGGTGTTGTGCGAGAGTCCAGTACAACTACAAAACTTCGAGTAGTTTACGACGCATCGGCATCCAGCACTTCAGGCAAATCCTTTAACGATATACAGATGGTAGGTCCCACTGTTCAAGAGGATTTATTGTCCATACTCTTACGGTACAGACAGCATCAATTTGTTGTAACAGGTGACATTGAAAAAATGTACAGAGCTATTTTAATCCATCCTTCACAGCGCTCGTTGCAGCAAATTGTCTTTAGGTTTGATTCCTCAGAGCCTTTACGGACATATACTTTGAATACAGTGAAGTACGGTACGGCATCAGCACCGTACTTAGCTACCAAATGCTTAGTATCTCTTGCAGACCAATGTTCAGATCCTAAAGTAAGTGAGTCCATCAAGCGAGACTTTTACGTCGACGATTATTTAGGCGGCGGGGATTCAATTCAGTCAGTCATAGAGTTATGCCAAGGTGTCATTACTACTCTCAAATCAGCTAAGTTTCATCTCCGCAAATGGCAATCAAATAGCCCAAAAATCTTAGAGGCTATCGCCAACACTGACACAAACAATTCAAATAAAACATTGAAGTTAAATGACGAATCTCCTTGTAAAACGCTTGGTCTTTATTGGGACTGCAAATCAGACCATTTATCATTTTCAGTTAACTTAGAATATTCAAAAATTAAAATTACAAAACGTAACATATTATCTTTAATCAGTCAAGTTTTTGATGCACTTGGTCTCGTCGGGCCCTGCATATTTAAAGCCAAATTATTATTACAGCAATTATGGATTCTTAAATGTAATTGGGATGAAGACATACCTTTAAGTATACAGTCACAATTTCTTGAATTTATACAATCTCTTTCATGTCTTAACTCTCTTCGTATTCCTCGTTGGATTTCCTGTAGCAATCCATCTGTAGTCGAGCTTCATACCTTCACGGACGCTTCTGAACGTTGTTACGCCGCCTGTGTCTATGTGAGGACAGTGACAGTAGACGGGACAGTTTGCGTTCGCCTTTTAGCTTCCAAAAGCAAGATTGCTCCTATAAAGCCCTTAAGCATTCCACGTAAAGAGCTTTGCGGTTGTTTGATTGGTTCACGACTTTTCATGAAAGTACGTGAATCAGTTACATTACAAATCCATAAATGCTTCTTTTGGTGTGACTCGACGATAGTTCTCGGCTGGCTCTCTATGCAAGAACCAACCCGACTTGAACAATTCGTTCGAAACAGAATTCGAAATACAGGAGACTACAACCGGCCATAAATGGAGTTACCTACGTACCTTCCAAGAGTAATCCCGCTGATCTCGCAACTCGGGGGGTGAAGGCTGATTCCATCAGCGCATCCGCTCTCTGGTGGTCAGGTCCAGAATTCCTTCACCAGGTCGATATACAATTTCCTATAGTACCTAACACGATTTATTACCCGAGACATCTTTACATACAAAAGTGGATAATAGTTTGAATAAAAATAATAATATAATCTTAAATTTAATACACAATACATCATCATTTACAAAATTAATCAGAATCGTCGCTTATATACACCGATTTATACATAATTGCAAGAAACAGAACACAAAAATACTATCACACCTTACATACATAGAATTACAAACATCACAGAACTTAATATTACAATTTTCTCAGCAGGAAATGTTCCCTGAGGAATACACTATTCTTAAAAACAAACAGACCTTAGTAAAGAAAAATAGACTTATTAGTTTATCACCATTTATTGATTCTGAAAATCTTATACGTGTCGGTGGGCGTCTTAAAAACTCTTATTACAGTTTTAGCGTCAAACACCCAATCTTACTGTGTAGCAAACACCACTTAACAAGAATAATATTTCAAAAAGAACACAAATCACTTTTTCATGCTGGGCCTCAATTACTTCTAGCACATATTAGGCTTACTTACTGGCCTTTAGCTGGGAGAAACCTAGCTAAGCAAACTGTGCGTAACTGTGTACGTTGTACTCGCTTCAAAGCGGAACCTGTCCAGGTCATAATGGGTAACCTGCCTGGTGACAGGACGCACTTAGAGTTTCCCTTCTTAAACACAGGTCTTGACTACGCCGGGCCAGTGCTGATAGCCGACCGCAAAGGTAGAGGTTGTAGGCTACTTAAATCATATATTTGCGTGTTTGTATGTTTCGCAGTCAAAGCTGTTCACCTCGAACTGGTCTCCGACCTTACAAAGGAGGCGTTTCTTGCAGCCTTCAGTCGGTTCATAAGCCGTCGTGGTAAACCTCAGCGCGTATACTCCGACAACGGCACCACGTTCGTAGGCGCTTTCAACGAGCTCTCACGCTTCCTTCAAGAGTCTCGTCATTCAGTCGAATCAGATATTGCCAACCAGGGTATCGAATTTAAATTTATTCCAGCTTACACCCCGCATTTCGGTGGCATCTGGGAGGCAGCAGTCAAATCAACGAAATATCTATTACGTAGAGTCATGAGCTTAACTCACTTAACGTATGAAGAGCTTTCAACATGCCTGGTCCAAATAGAGGCTGTTTTAAATTCCAGGCCTTTAACACCCCTTTCCACAGATCCTTCCGATTTATCTTATCTTTCTCCTTCTCATTTCCTTATTGGGCGGACTCTCACGTCGTTTCCCCGGCCTCAAATAGATGACCGCAATATGCAGCGGCTACAACGTTTTGACCGCATCGAGAAGCTACGCCAACATTTTTGGCAACGTTATTCAAATGAATACATTTCTACACTTCAGCAGCGGACAAAATGGCAGACGTCAAGGCAAGATCTTAAGCCAGGCACGATGGTTTTGGTGAAGGACGCCAATCTGCCACCTCTTCTTTGGCTGCTGGGCAG
Organism: Euclidia mi; assembly: GCA_944739405.2. Taxonomy (NCBI): domain Eukaryota; kingdom Metazoa; phylum Arthropoda; class Insecta; order Lepidoptera; family Erebidae; genus Euclidia; species Euclidia mi. The sequence continues at coordinate 25,153,571 of OX123191.2, read as the reverse complement.
AGTCATCGCCGTCAATGCAGGATCTGACGGACATAGTAGAGTCGCCGACATACGCACGAAAAAGGGCATCATAACTCGGGCCTTTAATAATATATGCCCTCTTCCAGTGTCCTGATGACATCATTTTGAAGTCCTCCACACTTCAACCGGGGGAATCTGTTACTGCGTTCCATCGCGCCGGGCCGCCGCCGGCTAGTGAGGACCGGTTCTTCGGCCGACCCCGCCTGCGCGCCGCACTCCACTCACTCGTCGTACATCGCACCGCACACACGCTACGGCCTACATATATTATTGTACTTGCGACCTATGCAATACAGTCTTTCTACCAACTATCGAAGCCTTTTCATTAGCCTAGACCACCAGCATCACATCTGGAGCTAGGCACTTATACAGGCAGATTATAACCTGCGCGGATTTGATTTCCAGGTTAGTAATTGCTGGAGTGGTTAGCTAGCAAAAATTGCTAAAAGATACATTACAGGTGATTTTAATGGGCGAAGGTGATTTTCCATTGAAATGTATTCAGTTGTAAGAAATCTTACACGATCATAGTTATCTTAGCTGTACCAGATTTTACTATGATTTATTGCCAAAGAAGTTGAAATAATCTGCTACAAAACTTTTTATCATGTACGACAAATTTAATTAGGCATAACTTGGTGGCAATGCGTTGTACACTACTATAGAATGATTAGTTTTAAATTATCTTCCAGAGTCTTTATACAAAATAATCTATCTAATATTCATATATAAAGCTGAAGAGTTTGTTTATTTGTTTGTTTACTTGAACGTTCTAAGCTGAGAGACTACTGGTCCGATTTGAACAATATTGTCAGTGTTAGATAGCCTATTTATCGAGGCAGGCTATTGGCTATATAACATTACGCTATGAGCCACGGGAGCGGATCACTAGCCTTAAATACCTCGGGTATAACCGCAGGCTCATATAAAATATTAGTGAATAAGTCTTCAACATGAGATAAACATATTTTAGAAAATGTATCATATTTTACAAAATAGACTTTGTTAGGGTGGCTTACATTAATAATATTTATTAAGTTTATTGCTGTATCGTATAGCATTTAGATGCAAATATATGAACAAAGCTTTACAGTAATGCCATTTTTTTATTGATTAAATACAATATAATTCCTATCTTTTAAGGGACTGGCCAAACATGCAATTTAACAACGCAAGGCGTGTACGTGATGACGCATAGCATAATTTGATTAAATATTCTATTTAAAATTATCGTTTCGCATTGAATGATGTTTTTGGGGCTAGATGGACGTAATAGAGAACAGTTATGAACATGTTTTACCTCTAACAGCGGTAATTATTTCAGGCTTGCTGGCTCGCATTGTAATTATAATTATATTTTAAGGGACTGGCCAAACATGCAATTTAACAACGCAAGGCGTGTACGTGATGACGCATAGCATAATTTGATTCAATATTCTATTTAAAATAATCTTTTCGCATTGAATGATGTTTTTGGGGCTAGATGGACGTAATAGAGAACAGTTATGAACATGTTTTACCTCTAACAGCGGTAATTATTTCAGGCTTGCTGGCTCGCATTGTAATTATAATTATATTTTAAGGGACTGGCCAAACATGCAATTTAACAACGCAAGGCGTGTACGTGATGACGCATAGCATAATTTGATTCAATATTCTATTTAAAATAATCTTTTCGCATTGAATGATGTTTTTGGGGCTAGATGGACGTAATAGAGAACAGTTATGAACATGTTTTACCTCTAACAGCGGTAATTATTTCAGGCTTGCTGGCTCGCATTGTAATTATAATTATATTTTAAGGGACTGGCCAAACATGCAATTTAACAACGCAAGGCGTGTACGTGATGACGCATAGCATAATTTGATTCAATATTCTATTTAAAATAATCTTTTCGCATTGAATGATGTTTTTGGGGCTAGATGGACGTAATAGAGAACAGTTATGAACATGTTTTACCTCTAACAGCGGTAATTATTTCAGGCTTGCTGGCTCGCATTGTAATTATAATACTTATCAGCTTTTGAAAAAAATTGAACTAACAATAACCAACTAAAAATAGACTCATGTCTCGACTACTGTGACTCGTGTGTCGTTCTCTAAAGGTTTTTAGGGATGATATTTTTATACCCTTAAAATTCGAGGTCTAAATTGCGCCAATTTAGTTAAAAATCAGTTTGAAGATATCATTAATGACAGTTTCATATAAATACAATCGTTTCTCTTGAATGACATAATATCATAGCAACAAATTATCATCATCATAATCATCGCCCTTGCGTTATCCCGGTTGCATCCAAGACTTACAGCCTTGGAGACCAAGGTCCGCTTACTGGTCTAACCAGATATGACAGAATATCAACTTTTCCACAGAGTGACTGCCGTCTGTCCTCCGTAACCCAAAGGGATAGCGATATTCTATGGTTTAGACCAGTATCAGTTTATTTGAGGGACATACTGACTCCCTGTAACAACTGTCGAAGATCTTCATGACAGCCGGAACCGACATTTATCGCTTGCCCCGTGCTCTTCGAGGCACGGGGCAAGCGATAATTAACAATTTAATACGCACTTAACTTCGAAAAGTTATCGGTGCGCGCCGTGGCTTCGAACCCGATATCCTCTGTATTGCAGTCCGTTGGTATCTCCATTAGGCTATCGCTGCCTTGTCTTATTATTATCACAGAAGCTAAACTACTGAAGCTAGAAATATATAGTTAAGACAAGACAGTCGGTTCTTTTTGTATCGGAAGCAATTATCGTGAACCTGCCTCAGGAATTACACCGTCTATTGGTGAAAACCGTACAAAATTCGTTCGGTAGCTGCCTCTCTTCACTATGAGAAGGGTAAGGCCATAGTTCACCACGCTGGCCAATTGCGGGTTGGCAGACTTCATATGTCTTTCGAGAACACTATGGAGAACTGAGCCCAAGAATATATTATAGTACCTTACAGTCTCAGACATGCAGGTTTATTCACAATGTTTCCCTTCACCGATTAGCAAGCGATAATTAACAATTTAATACGCACTTAACTCCGAAAATTCCGTGTGGTGACGGATTAAGAATACGGAATGCCAACACCCCATATCATCCCATGGGTGTCGTAAGAGCCGACAGAGGGAGCATGTTATGCAGAGAACAGCACTGTAAGAGAAGGAAAACTTGATACACACCCTATACCAACCCGTTTGGCCAGCGTGGTATAGTAGGCCAATTCCTCCTTTCAAAGAAGTGGCTTAGTCCAGCAGTGGACTGATAAAGGCTGATGATGATGAAACTCCGAAAAGTCAATAGCCGCGTACCCACCTAGCGCACAGGCTCGCGCGGCAGCCTCGCGAGCCAAATGCCTCGGCTGGTGTGGACGTGCCTTGGGCTGCCTCGGGCGCGCGTTTGCTCGGCTGAGCACGGCTCGGCCCCGAACCATCTGTTGTCGGTAAACTTGACGCGTTCAAAGGTGCCTCAGTGAGCGCTGTGTGTTAGGTGGGAACGGTTATCTTTTGGCTCGCGTTCGAAGCTACTTCAAGTTTTGTCTATTACCGTGTTTGTCTATTTCCATATTGGTGGCGACGCTCATAAATTTTTCTAATCCAGAAGCGTCTAGGTTTTTTCTTGATACGTGACTGTTTTCGTTTCTTTAAACAATAAGCAGCTAGGAAAATAGCTGCAGCTGAAAATACACGACTGTCCATTTCGAATACTCGCGGACTTATGATGGCTCAGCCTACCTTGCGAGACGGCCTCGTGTAAATTGAACAAAACTACTGAGGCTGCCTCGGGAGCCATCGCTCGCGATCTGGACACCGAGGCTGCCGCGCGAGCCTATGCGCTAGGTGGGTACGCGGCTATTGGTGCGTGCCGAGGTTTCGAACCCGAGACCCTCTGCGTAGCAGTCTTTCGGTCTCTCCACTCGGTGCTTGCCGTGTTCATACAAACATTAAATTACTAGGTCTTCATTTTATAATATGTTGTTTGGGTTTATTTTATAGGTTTAGTATTGTATGGGTTAATATCAGTCATGTATAAGTATCCTCGCTATTGTTTTTCCCAACGAGGGTGAAAGACCGAAACCTTATCACATAAATATCATATGAGAAACTGTTTTTTTACTATGGTATATAATACAAAACGTACAATATAGAAGGCATGGTAAAAAATACAAATTTTAATAATGTTTGTCTTATTAGTTACATTTAATTCATTTTCAAAAGAGTTTAAGCGAAATGCCTTAAATAATTTATTTTTATTTTGCATGTCACCCAAATACCCTAGATTGGCCATATTATAGATTGGGTATATTATAGCCTTGAAACGGGTATTTTTACCTTAGACGTAAAAGTATATTTAAAAATATTCTGCATTGAAATAACTAGCGTGTAGTATTTTCCACAAGTTATTTTTATAAGTTAGCAATAAATATGATTATAAACCGCCTACATATAAATGATACAAATACCAGACAATAACCCTTCGAAATAAAGAATGCCTTTTTATTTTCTGGAAAGACCTTAACGAGTAACATTCTAAATTTGGTTTCCTTGCGTTTTAATAGCTTTGTACAAAGATCGCTTTGAATCCATTCATGTATATTGACTTGTTAGCGTTCTCAATAAGATTTTTCCTCTTTCATTATCTTGAATATATTTCTTTACATGTTATATAATAAATTGGTATCATTTTGTGGTTGAAAAAGATATTTATTTTGTCATTTTTAGGTCTTTGATTCCCTAATTAAGGTAACGGAAAGCTAACTATGTTTATTAAGTAAATTGTTGAACGGAAAACTACTTGTTAGGCTCGCTTGGCTGGAAATACTTTTGAAGTGGCGTGATGTGGCGTGATGTGGAGTACTTCAGGGCGTAAAAAATAATTTATGAAGTATCGCGTTGGGTTTGATTGCTTAATATTTTATTTAAGTTAATGTTAGCTGAGTGAAATGTGTGTGTTGCTTGGGAAGCTTTTGATCTAGGCTTTCATGATCATTTCGTTACTTTAGTGTATGAGTAGTCGAGTGATTCACCTAACATTCCCGGGCAAGACGGTTATATTTGTTACTTATGTATTTTTATCTTGCATTTTATTTTCGTATTTTGAGTCATGCAAGCGGTGAAACTTATACGTTCTGTTATATCCAGTTTCTCTACGTAATAACTTGCAAACGTAATCTTATTACTTTAATATAAAAGCTTGTGCCTATGTGCATTCAATCAGTCACAGCCTTACATCAGTACCGACCAGTACTCCCTAAAACCGCGTTCCCGTGTGTAGTATCGTGAAGAGAAAAGTGAGCTCAAATACGTCGTATCGTTTTCGGTAATATATTCGGTAGTTTGGAACTTTTGGTGTTTTTTTTAAAAAAGACAATCAGCGCCTGCCGCCTAACATTGGTGTCAGAAGTGGGATCTCGTAAGTGGTTCCGTATAAATCCAGAGATCCGAATCCGTGGTCGCCGTTTTTGTCACTGAGATCGACGGTCAGTCGAAACCTTGTGATCGACGATAAGCCTCCGCATCTGGAGCCCACGTCACTAGCACGAAACTACATCTCCGTGGACCTCTCTTCCGACGTCTCACCGGGACCGGTCTGTCTCTGTCTCTCTGCCATCTCCTATCGGCGTAGGAATACCGGTATTCTCCATCTACACACCGTCATCAGATCAGCATCAGCATCTACGCATCTACGCCACGTGATCTTTACGCCGCCCGTCAAGCCATCTTTCTTCGGTCGCGCCCGCGTGTCGTTCAACGGAACTCCAAATTATTCTAGCTGTGACTCATTTTAGATAATATGTTCCTGATATTGCTGATTCTGTAAGTAGTTTCTAATTATCTCAATTTTATCTCTGTGTCTGTATTTTTGTCTTTATCTCTGTGTGATAATCTGTGTCCCATCTCTGTGTATCCTATATCATTTTATCCTATATCGTGTTATCCTAAATCCCTAAATCGTTTTCTGTATCAGTGTCCTAAATCCTAAGCCATATCTATCAAAAACGAATCCCAAGACAAGGTCACCTTAAGTGTGCTCACATTATTTATAAAGCCATATAAGGGAGACCGCGAAAGTCTTCCTGCATTCCTAACTAAATGCGACAATGACATGTCCTTGGCAGCACCTGAGCAACAAGGCATACTGTGCAAATATATTATCTCGCAGTTAGAGGGCAAAGCACAATTAGCGTGCAGCCTTAAAACTTTTTCCCAGTGGACAGATTTAAAACCATTCCTAAAATCCACTTTCGGTGAAAGGAAGCACAGCTCACACCTACTCGTAGATTTACAAAATTGTAAACAGTTATCAAATGAAACTGTCACCCAATATTCTCTTAGAATAGAAGCTTGCTTAACCAGAATCCAGGCCGACATCCACTATTCCTGTTCCAACCCAACAGAGCTAGTTGGCAGGATAGCTGCAATGGAGCACCTTGCTCTTAACACTTTTATTATGGGACTTAACTCTGACACATCAAACATTGGTAGTTGCAAGCTCATACTGCTACTGAGTGTTTCAAGAAAAAATCTAGCCAACCTGTCCAAAAACCTCCTAATCCCCAAAGGTCTTTTCATGTCCCAAATTCTACCCCCTCATTTTCAGGTAATAATTATAACCCAAATATTAATAAATTTTGTGCTTATTGTAAACATAAAGGTCAGGTTATTACGGAGTGTCGTAAGCCTCAGTATAATAATAATATGAACCGTTCCCACTCACAACACACAACTCTCAACCTGACGCCGCCACACAAGCTCAAAGTAGCGCCGCCGGTTCACATGCACCGAATAGCAGTACACGCGTACATACTGTACATTGCTGCGACCATAATAACGATGATTTAAACACAGAGTGATTTCGGGTGCGTGCCTAACGAAATCTTTTAGTTATATTGGCACAAATTCTATTCCTAAATATTTTATATCTCAGGACGCCTGCAAACAGGGACTGAGTCATACTAAATCTTTTATATCTCAGCAGACCAACGAGCAGCCGAGTCTTCCTAAATCTTGTACAAATATTTGTACCTTAGATCTGCAAAATGAGCAGTCAAATATTACTAGTTCTTATCCTAAATTGTATCCTAAATCTTATTATACTAATTCGTATCCTAACTCTTATACTAAGTCTTATCCTAAATCGTATTTTAATTCGTATCCTAATTCATATACAAGGTCGTATCCTAAATCGTGTCCTAATTCTGATACTAGTTCGTATCCTAATTCGTATTCCAAGTCATATCCTAGTTCTTATACTAAATCGTGTCCTAAATCTTATCCTAAGTCTTATAATATATCTCAGAACAATCTGAGTCCTATAACTAATGAATATAAGTTAAATAGTAATACTAAGCCTTATAATACTACATCTCGGGTTCAAGTGAATCTTAATACTAGTTCGAATAACTTACCTTTTTGTTTTAAGTCTCCTATATCTGAAAATAATTTACATATTGAGAAATCTCAATCGCCTGAAAGCTCAAAGACTTCAGTACCTATTTTTGAGATCCTTAAATACAAGGTCTCTTTACCTTTTACTAAGCTTATAACTAACTATTCCGAGAAGCCGCTAAGTTTTCTTATTGATACGGGTTCAAGCATCAGTATCGTAAAGTTATCGAGTTTATCATGTAAACCTCAACTCACTGACGAAATAATTCAGATTAGAGGTATAAATAACGCTGAATCTTGTAACGAAACCCTAGGTGAAGACAATTTTTTGCATAAATTTCATGTTACTACTTACGAAGTAAATCTTAAATACGACGGTATTATTGCTACCGATTTCGATTATAATTCTAAGTACGTTCATTTGCGTAATCATAAGCTACCTATTCTGTTTGATAAGCCGACTTATGTCATACCTGCCTGCTGCGAAGCGGTAATTGAATGCGTGGTATCCAATGACTCGTCGGAACCTCAGAACTTACGCGAAGCGCTTGTTCTAGATCATATTATTAGCGAAGGTGTTTACCTAGCTAACTGCATTGTCTCTTTGAAACCGAATAACCGTGTTAACATTTCTGTATTAAACACAACTGAGTCTGAAGTCCGAATTCATGACTTTAAGGTAAAATTGACCCCAATTGACCTTCCTAAATCTTATACGAATCACGAAATTATTCACTCTGTTTCTTCATCTCCGTCTGATCGACGAGATCAAGTCCTTAGCCTCATTCGACACGATCATCTTAACTCTGAGGAAAGACAGCTCTTTTAGACTGTTGCGCTGATTTTAGCGATATATTCTATCTCGAGGGAGACCCTCTCACTAGCACTAACGCAATCGAACACTCAATTAATACGGGTAATTCACCGCCCATTAATGTAAAGTCGTATCGTTTCCCAGAGTGCCATAAGGACGAAGTTGACAAGCAAATCAAAAAGATGCTTGATCAAAATATTATTAGGCCTTCTAATTCACCTTGGAGCGCACCTGTTTGGGTAGTCCCCAAAAAGATGGACGCTTCCGGCCAACGAAAGTGGCGAATCGTAATTGATTATAGACGCCTCAATGACGTCACTGTTAATGAAGTCTATCCGATTCCCCTTATCTCAGATATCTTAGACCAGTTGGGTCATTCCAAATATTTCACTGTTTTAGATTTAGTATCTGGTTTTCACCAAATTAATTTAAATCCCGCTGACTCAGCAAAAACTTACTGTTATCAACACAAATGGTACATCTGGCCACTATGAGTTCACTAGGATGCCATTTGGTCTTAAAAACGCACCGTCTACCTTCCAACGACTCATGAATACTGTTTTATCTGGTTTACAAGGTCTTCATTGTTATGTGTATTTAGATGACTGTATAGTCTATGGAAATTCGTTGCCTTCAATGATAGAAAAACTACGTTTAATCTTCGAAAGATTTCGTAAATTCAATTTAAAGCTTCAGCCGGATAAATGCGAATTTTTAAGACGCGAAGTAAATTATCTAGGCCACACTATCACCGATAACGGCGTCTCTCCTAACCCTGATAAAGTCCGTATCAGAATATCCAGTTCCCAAAAATCAAAAAGACATAAAATCTTTCTTAGGTCTCATAGGCTATTATCGCCGATTTATCGAGAATATTTCTAAAATCACTAAGCCCTTAAACTCTCTCTTAAAGAAAGATACTGCCTTCCATTGGAGTATCGAACAACAAAACGCTTTCGATATCTTAAAGAAAAAATTAACTACAGCTCCTCTACTTCAATACCCCGACTTCTCTCAACCATTTCCCGTCACTACAGACGCAAGTAACTACGCCGTAGGCGCAGTACTTTTTCAAGGTCCGATTGGCAAAGATAAGCCCATAGCATATGCGTCGAGGACACTCAATAAAACCGAGGGTAACTACTCAACCACCGAGAAAGAATTATTAGCTATCCTATTCGCTGTCAAAAAATTCCGTCCTTACCTCTATGGTAATAAGTTTAAAATTATAACAGATCATAGACCCCTTGTTTGGCTCTTTAATGTTAAAGAACTCGGTAGTCGACTCATTCGCTGGAGGTTAAAACTCGAAGAATACGATTACGAAATCGTTTATAAACAAGGCAAACTTAACTCTAACGCGGACGCCCTGTCGCGTCATCCGATACTCGCTATCACAGATGATAGACTAAATTATGCATTGTTGTCTAATATGAACATTGAAAAATGTCTAAAAATTAATAATGATTTTTCTATTCAATTAAACGATCGGTTGGCGCAGCGGGAGTGTAAGCGACTGCTACGCCGAAGGTCGCGGGTTCGATTCCCGCTCAAGTCAAACATTTTGTGTGCATGAACATGGATGTTTGTCTTGGTCTGGGTGTTTCTATGTATAATATGTATGTATTTACAAAAAAAAAAGTATATATGTATGTTTATCCATTATCTAGTACCCATAGTACAAGCTCTGCTTAGTTTAGGACTAGATGGTGTTGTGTGAATGTGGTAGAATATTATTATTATTCCTCTTTATTTAATTTCATTCTCAATCATCTTATTTTATATAATTAAATCACTTTACAAAAGAAATATTTAACCATATAAAACAGGACCACGGAGACCCACCGGCATCGGGCACAGGGACCAAGCTACCGGTGGTAAGGGCTCCAGAGAGAGGAACCTCCGAACGATGCGTGTCGTGTCCAGCAATACTGCCTTCTGTATAGAGGACTTGATCCAGCCGTCTAACGAGAGCCTCTTGAGGTGGTGGTCGAGGCTCTTGGCAATGAGACTATTTACGGTCACGACTATCGGTACAATGATCGCCGAGTCAACATCCCACATGTCGACAATCTCGTGAGCCAGGTCCAAATACTTAATTTGTTTATCTTTTTCGGCTTTCACGAGATTCTCGTCATGGGGTATGGTGACGTCGATGATCATTGCAAGGCGCTCTAATCGGTCTATCACCACTATGTCCGGCTTGTTAGCCGCAACAGTTCTGTCAGTAATGATAGACCGATCCCAGTACAGAGTAGCACGACCATTTTCAAGAACTGGGTCGGGCACATACCTGTAGTACGGTACTTCGGAGTCGACAAGTTGGTACTTTAAGGCAAGTTGCTGGTGGACAATCCTGGCTACTTGGTTGTGTCTATGCAAATATTCGCCGTTGGCAAGACGAGAACAACCGGATACTATATGTCTGAGCGATTCACCAGGCTGGTGACATGCCCGACATATGTCGACCGTCCCATCCCTTAGAATATACTTCCGGTAGTTGTTCGTCATGACAACTTCGTCCATAATCGGAAAGACAAAACCTTCTGTTTCGGCAAAGAGATCGCCGAAACGCAGCCAGGACACCGACGCTGGAAAATCTACGTCGGGCCCATGCAAGGACCGGTAAAAACGTCCATGCAGCTCTTTACCTTTCCATACTTCCCTGCGCTCCTCTACACCAAGTACGGCAGGTTTGCGCCAGTTCTCTTTAGCCAGACCTAGCGGGGTAAGCCCTCTGTCCACTGCGACCACATCTCGGTGCACACCCGCGTCGGTGTGGAGAAAGTATTCTCTGAGATTGCACACCTCGCGATTGTGGAGGGTCTTGGCACTCAAGAAGCCACGACCCCCACACTTGCGCGGGATGTACAATCTCATCACCGACGAACGCGGGTGATGCATCCGGTATGTCGTGAGTAGACAGCGAACTTTCCTATCCAAGGCGTCCAATTCTGTTTGAGTCCATCTGAGTATGCCGAAGGAGTACATTAAGACGGGCATGGCCCAACCGTTACAGGCACGTACCTTATTTCCGCCCGATAAAAAGCTATTTAAGACTTTTATTATTATTATTATTATATTATTATTAATTAGTTACTATCTATTCTAGTAGCTCTCACCCATCTTGTGAGACAAAATTGTTAACCGAGGTATTATTGTCAATACCCAGTATGTGTGATTACATACATACATACATATCGTCACGCCTTTTATCCCCGAAGGGGTAGGCAAAGGTGTATTTCTACACCCACTTTTCGCCAGATATACTTTAGTCCCACGTAATAAGGGGCGAGCCTATTGCCGTACCGGGCACATTTCCAGACTCCGTGCTGCTACTGAGAATTTCGTGACAGAAAAACCCAATAACAGTGCCCGACCCAGGAATCGAACCCGGGACCTCCCGATCCCTCGCGCACATTTATGCCGCGAGACCAACGAGGCAGTCGCATAGGGTTTGATGTCGAGTTTTCCGTCTCTACGCAAAGATGGTATTTGCATCGTGTTATCCCTTAGTCGCCTCTTACGACACCCACGGGCAGATAGGGGGTGGTGACACTTGTATTCTATGCCGTCAACCACACGGCTCATATGTGTGATTATAAAGTATTATATAGTCAGATCGACATCTGGCATAAACTTATGAATAATGAATAGATTTCTGTACAGACCAATCCTAATAAGTTAACTGTGAAATGTAAAACAGATATCAAAGATTACTCTGTCTAAGGTACAGGTATACTAAGATTGTCACCCGATTGTATTGGTTACTATAAAACGTTGCAATTTGTACCTTCAACTATTTCCACTGTAACGGGTTCTGGTAGTAAAACGCAGTAGAGGATCTAGATGCGTTTATTTGCCGAGTATTGTCTCACTTCCCTTGCCACGAGTATGACCGACCAACAACACAACACTGGCCTGAACACTAAGGGCTGCAGTCTCCCACGCTGTTCCCTCCGGTAGTGTGTAGGCAGGCTGCTCGAAGGCTGCGCGTAGCGGTACAGGCCCTCGCTGACGTTGGCTCAGCTGGCAGACGCCGGCGGTGTGTGTACGATGAGCAGGGCAGGCCAGACTCTTCGGCAGAAGTGACGCCGAAGGCGATGCAGGAAGTGTAGCGGTCTAGGAGCGTAGCCGAAGTCTTAAGGTGAACCTGGAACCCGTAGCTGGGACCAGGATACACGTAAATACGACGTAGGGTCAGTAGGTACGCTTAGTTATAGTAGAAGCGACGTTAGGGTAGCGGTGCCGGCCTCTCTGTCGGCCCCTTTATATACCGGGCCCTCCATCAGGCTGAGAGTCCGTTTATGATCATATTTGGTCAGGCTTTGCGAGTGCGGACGATGGCTTTCTCTGATTGGCCGAGCGTATGGGCGGTACTGTGACGCAACGCGGTAAGTACCGGACATACGTTACAATACCGCCCGCCTTAGGAGAGGATTTTACGTGGCTAACAAGGAAAATCCGACTAGCTGCGTTAGGTCTATGAGTCCGCTACTGTCCAAGCTAAGACGGCATAAAGAGAGAAGGAAGGGAAAGTCTTCTACGGTTTGTAACAAATAGTTAGGCACCATAGTGTATAAGTTTTAGGTCCTTAATGTGCCAAAACCCAATAGAATTTCCAGACGCGTCCGACAACTCGTAAACGAGAGGCGACTTTTTATTAATCACTGTGCACTTCACGAATTTAGGGGCTAGTTTCTTACAGAAGGACTTATCATTGTCGCTCTGATAAAAAGTCCGTTTCCACACAGTGTCTCCCACATTAAACTCAGCTGGTTTACGGCGTAAATTATACGTTTGGGAATTCCTAGCATGAGCTTGAATGAGGAGTGCCTGAACTTTGTCAAATATGCCTGATAAGTGACCTATGTTTTCTGCGTAATCGTCCCTAGGTATGTATACTATATCATCAGCGTCTGTGTCGACATAGTGTGAGCCGCATGGAACTAGTTCACGTCCATAGACTAAAAAACTAGGTGTATAGCCCGTGACTTCATTAACTGCAGTATTTAATGCAAACTGCACCTTAGGTACGAGAGTGTCCCATAATCTCTGGTCATTTCCTACAAACGCCGCTAAGGTAGAACCAATGGTTTTATTATAGCGTTCGACCGTATTGACATGTGGGGAATATTTAGGGGTATAATGAAGATTAGGGATTTTGTACTTGCGCAACATAGCTTTTAAAGTAGCACTGACAAACTGTTTACCATTGTCCAATATAATTGTAGATGGTATACCATGAACTAAGAATATTTTTTCTTCCAAAATATTAGTTATTATTTCAGCAGTTGCGCGCCTGATAGGAAAAAGTAGACAGTATTTACCAAAACAACAAGTTACTACGAAGATGTAGGCGTTTTGTTTTCTTGTGACGGGTAGTGGCCCCACCAAATCTACACTAATGGTTTGGAAGGGTCGTGAACACACTTTGGGTCGTCCCATGGTTCCCAATGGTGCGTGGTTCTGATGTTTGTGCGCGATACAAGTGTCGCAAGAATTTATGAACTTAACTACGTCATCGCGCATTTTGGGCCAATAGTAACGCAGTGCTAAGCGCTTGTAAGTTTTAAATATACCGAAATGCCCCGAAGTGGGTTCGGCATAGTTCTCTAATATGGCATTATTTCGATCAGAAGAAGGTAGTACTTCTTTCCATTCGAACTCCTTACGTAGCATACACCTAGATTTAATCAAACGATATAATTTATTATTTTTAATAGAATAGTCTGGATAGTCATTAGGCGAAGATAAACAACCATTGTAGGTGGCTGAATACCATTGATCAGTGTTAACATTAGGGTCATTCACGTTATTATTATTCGCGTTAATTATATTTACAGGTAGGGATCGTGATAACGCATCGGCTATAATATTATCCGCACCGCGCCGATGCTTTATTTCGAAGTTGAAGGCTGACAGACGAACCGACCACCGAGCTAATCTACCAGTCGGGTTGCTCAAGTTTAGGAACCATTTCAGTGCGGAATGGTCAGTATACACAACAAACTTTAACCCGTTATCTAAATAACAGCGCCAATATTCGAGGGCTGTTAGAACTGCTAATGTCTCCCGTTCTGTTATACTGTAGTTTTGTTCCTGTGCATTTAGTGACCTATTCATGTAAGCGATAGGTAGTTCCACGCCATCTATTTCTTGTGTAAGTAACCCACCGATGCCGCTCGCACTCGCATCTGTGTGAACTTGAAAAGGTTTCTCGTAATCGGGACACGATAATATTGGTGCGGAGCTTAACAATTGTTTTAGTTTACAAAACGAGTCATCAGCTTCCACCGACCACTGAAATGGTGCGGCTTTCTTACCGGTAGAGGTAAGTTTGTTCAGAGGACCGGCAATAGTACTAAAATTAGGTATAAATCGCCGATACCATGATGCAATGCCTAAGAACCTTTTGACTTCTTTTTTATTCTTAGGCGTAGCATATTGAAGAATGGCTTCCACCTTACATGGGTCTACTTGTAATCCTTTAGAGTTTACTACGTAGCCCAAGTACTTCAATTCATCACGGAAGAATTTAGATTTTTCCAAGTTGATGGTAAGGTTGGCCGATTTTAATTTTTCGTATACTTTATTTAACAGTGACACATGAGCATTAAAGGATGGCGATATAAGCACGATATCATCTAAAAAAACGAATACAGAGTTTTCGAACTCAGGACTGTTCGTAAACAAGTGATCCACCAAACGCTGTTGTGTCGCAGGCGCATTCGTTAAACCAAACGGCATAGTCACAAATCTAAATGTTCCTCTAGTAGGCACATAGAACGCAGTCTTATCACGATCACATTCGCGAAGAGGCGTCTGCCAAAAGGACTTAGATAAGTCTATACTACTTAGATATCTAGCGTTCCTAAGGTTGTCTAAAATTTCGGATACGTAAGGTAGTTTGTACGCGTCTTTTTTAGTAATAGAATTAAGTTTCCGACTATCTAAACAAAACCTTAGTTTACCGTCTTTCTTAGGCGTTAGTAAAATCGGTGACGACCACGGACTTTCGCATTTTTCTACCACTCCCAATGCAAGCATTTCGTCTAATTCGTCAATAATTATTTTCAATTTCGCCGGCGGTAACCTATAATATCTTTGGCGTATCGGCGCAGAATCGCCAGTGTCTATTGCATGTTCTATTAAGTGAGTTCGTCCTAAACCGGTTTTTTCAGTAGAAATCGACTCGTATTGCTTTATAATTAACTTAGCCGTTCTCTGTTGTGACTCACTCAACTCACTAAAAGATTGCAATACGTTCGTGTTACTTAGCTTATTTTCACCTAACACACTACACGGCAATGTTTTAGACATGCATACGGATGCGATATGGTTAGGCAGTAATTTAAATAGTTTCCAGAAATCGATGCCTAAAATTAAATTACTTGTAACTTCTGGAATAATATAAGCTTTCAATAAGTGGGTTTGATTATTAAAAGTAGTGGGTAAGTTGATAAAACCGCGCGGCAACAATATATTTCCACCTGCGGACCGAATGGAATTAGTGTTGTGACACTGCTGTATTTCTAACCCGGTTTTAGTAATTACCTCCAGATGGGAGTTGTTACCTAGAATTGTAATGGCTGAACCGGAATCGAGCAATCCACAAATAGGTAAACTGTTAATCGTTACGTTAACATAGGGCCGTAGGTCATTTTTAGGTTTATTATCCAGGATCGAGGCGACGGAATAACTAGAGAAATACACTTTTAGAGTGTTTAGCCAATTTCTCCAATCATCTTTGTCAAAATTGGTTGAATAGGTTGTAGAACCTAATTTAGATTTTGACACGCCCCGACCCTGACCAACTAGTTTTTTGGTTTCGTCGATTTACAGTTCGGGCAGTTAGGGAATGTCACATCCCTACAGCCGCACTTGAAGCAAATTGCGAAGCGATCGCGTTTGCATTCATTCAAACTGTGAT
Organism: Euclidia mi; assembly: GCA_944739405.2. Classification (NCBI taxonomy): domain Eukaryota; kingdom Metazoa; phylum Arthropoda; class Insecta; order Lepidoptera; family Erebidae; genus Euclidia; species Euclidia mi. The sequence continues at coordinate 25,137,420 of OX123191.2, read as the reverse complement.
CATTGATTCGGCAGCGCGGGCAATACTTGGACGTGACTAGAGCGACAGAGCTAGGTTTAGACTTAGGTTTGCTAGGTTCGTTGTTCACAGTGTATTCGGACGTACCCTCTATAGTAGCAACGGGATAATTATTGTAGGAATTATTACGCGCTCGGTTATTAGGTTTGTGACTGTAAGCTAGATCTGGTGCCAACGTGTCGTTATTATAATACGGTTCGCGGAATTGAGAGTTCAAACATTTCATCCGTTCGTAGTTTAAACATAAAGTCTGCAGTGTTGCTATACTGTCTATTGAAGATATTGACGGAGCTAGCACTAGTGAGTAGCATGGACGTATGTTATGCAATAGGATGTCTAACTTTTCGCGTTCGGACAATCGCTTTGACGGAGACAGCCTAGCGAACAGCTGATTCATTATCGAGAGATAAATAATTATAGTTACCCGTATACCCGTTACACCACATCTGTTTATAAGAATCAATTTTTAATTGACTTTGATATCACTAAGGATGATTGTTGTAACAAAGAAATTGTAAACAAAACCTTACCACTATTGTCGCCACTATCTTTTAGAAATATTGATTTAGGCTCTTTAAAACATACATATCACAAATTAGATGACCTCCAGTTAGAAATAAACAAATTCCAACAACAAAATCATTTTGTTAAATATGCAACTTATTATTCAAGTTTCTCTTATATTGTAATTATAACTTTTTGCCTAGTAATTCTGTATAAATTATATAATCGTTATTTTAATCTTAAGAAAGAATCTTGTTGCATTCAAATCTTTAACCAGTGTAACACGAGAAGAACGGTCCAAAATGAGAACAGAATCAGTAATTCCATTGAGATGTTTGAACACTCTAATTCAGATGATGATTATAACCTTAGTTATTCTTCTAATAGAAATTTAAATAACTAAATATTATATTTTTGGTAATATTAATATTATATCTTATGTTTTTATATTCAACTTTATATTTTACTTTTTTTATACAATTTCATTTTTACTATTTCAATGTTTAAAATTGTTTGATTATAATCCTAAATCTTATAAGAAAATAGAATGCTAAGCCTCATTTTTCTTTTCTCTTAATTTCGCTTCATCTTGGGATAAAGCTCCATTTAAAGGGGGGAGATGTTATATCCAGTTTCTCTACGTAATTACTTGCAAACGTAATCTTATTACTTTAATATAAAAGCTTGTGCCTATGTGCATTCAATCAGTCACAGCCATACATCAGTACCGACCAGTACTCCCTAAAACCGCGTTCCCGTGTGTAGTATCGTGAAGAGAAAAATGAGGTCAAATACGTTGTATCGTTTTCGGTAATAAATTCGGTAGTTTGGAACTTTTGGTGTTTTTTTTTAAAAAGACAATCAGCGGCTGCCGCCTAACAGTACGTATTGTTTATCCTCTAGACACTGAAGCCTCTTTTAAAATCACTTGCGACTATGGCCGAATGTACTAAATAAAGCATCAAATTATTATTGCTGCAAAGGCCGAGACCTTTCAAGTTAAATAAAACATAAACTAAGGGTTTCCAGGGTTTTCACTAAAACAAATGTTTTTTAGTATTTTTTAACAAAGATATTGAGCATATTTGTGTTTAGGTATCTTTCATTCTATAAATAGGACTTCCGGTCGTTATGGCATAAGTAGGTTAGTTGTAGGTATAAATTAAACAAATAGTTTAATTTGTTCACATAATTTTAATTAAATGACACAAATTAAGAAACAAAAAACATATTTATAAAATTAATCAACGGATTGAAGGATCTGTCATGGACGGTAAGTAAGACGAAGAGGACAAACCTGGCAAAGTAACTTCAAATTTGCTTCGTTTCCAAGGAGCAACATCTCGTGGGTGACTTGGACCAAGACTGCGAGTGCCACCACGCCTACAAACTCGAGCACCTGCACGGCGTCTGCCCCGACCTCGACGACCAGCTGTAGTCCTGCCAACGCCACTAGAACAAGCTCGAACCTCTGGCAAGTTGCTATCATCATCGCTGTCGCTCGAGTCTTCATCTTCCGATGATAAAGCTGCATCACTCCTATCATCGGTAGTTATTAAACAACCAACGAAATCTTTATCGTCACCCGAGTCTTCAAACACGGAGTTATTTAAAATTTCCGTGATATCGGTGACTTGTAACGCTGAAATTAATAAATACCTACTACTAGTATTAACGCCGAAAGTACTATAAATACGATCAATTCCATATACCTAAATCGTGAAGTCCGACCGAAGGGACTGTTTATAGGTTTAAATAATACACGACGGTATAATTCCTTAATTATTTTGTATTCCTCCCCAAAATTAAGTGATTCCATAGAATGTTTAACAACTAACATTTCTATAAAAAAACTAAACCAAAACAAGTAAAATTATCAAACAAAAAAACAAATTTTACTTACCTCGTCGACCACGTACCGCCATTGTTGTAAGCTCGTGAGCACGCGTCGCAAGAATGGTGGCCGCTCGGAAAGAAATTTCTGTCGAAATCCAAGGACAAACTATCGCCATTGCTTTATTTTAATTGGTTAAAAGAAATCACATGACCAAAACTTATTTAGCGGGAAAAAACTCGGGAATTGATGCTATAAAAAGGTTGGCCGGTCGTACTCGAAGCACAAAGTTCTAAAACGTTCGGCCTTTACAGCAAGATTTATTTCATACTATTTATAGCACTCCAGGTGTCTAGAGAATATTAGTATCACGACACATCTGAGTTACCTACAGTGCGGAAAGAATGGTTGAATTCGCTTATTGTTTTCCAAATCTCTAATGACACATCAGCTGAAATTACGTCACGTTCGGCGCGGAGTCAAACCTTCCTTCGAGCGTCTTCCCTCGAACACATCGCGCGGAGTGTTACACTATGAAATATTAGCCACCGTCGTCACATAATGTTGACTGTTCAGCGCGGAAAGTGTGTCAAAACTTTAGAAACTTCAGCAGATGTATCGCTACACTTTAAAACTATTACGCAGGAAAGGCATGTCTTGTATAATATACGTTATTATAGTACCACCTTTTTAGCGCCCATTAGCTGACCGGATTGGAGAATTTCTCTGACAGGTTAGAAGTACATGAGAAATTTGATGGGAGTGAAAGAAGGAAGAGAGATATGTCAGGATCGTTGCAAATGGCGTTCCGTAGTCTCTGCCTACGACTTCGAGAAACAGGCGAGAGTCTATGTATGTATTAAATTGAGGCTTATTTGTTTTACAGGTATAGCCGGCCAGAACGGGCGCGCTGTGGTGTGAGTAATTTATCGGATACTATGACTTCCTCTAAATACTAAGTGGATAAATAAGGCCATTTATTTACTAAACATTATGAGGTGTATATCATAAAAGGATAGTTACAATTAATAATTTAGGCCTTTGTTAGAAAACATAGACTAAATATGGTTCGGCGTTTAGTCCTCACCTTAGCAGTCTAAACATTATTATAACTTTCTAAAATTCATTGAAATAATGTCGAATCAAAATAGATAAATACCTTCCTTTGTTGATAAATGTCCTGAAATAGTACATATAAAGCTAGGATAAACTTTTATATTTTATGTGTTGTGTGTGTATTGACTTTATAGGTAACTTAAAATACGTAATTTTCCCGCGACTTTACTCACGTATACCTAAGTCGATTGAAACATAACCTACGTTACTCAACAATATCTGATCTATATCCTTGAGTAACATATAAACATCTTTGAAATAATAAAAGAAATATTGGTCCTGTTTAGGTTTATTCGCTACAAACACAAAAATCTTTCATATTAACACGCTTTTATCAAGTCGAAAGGTATGTAACTATGTAGGTAATGGAGTCTAAGCTAATTTAACCATCTTCCAAGGGTCGTAGCGTTATGAAAATTGGCAGCTGTATGTTGATCTGATGACAATACAATAATATGGTACTGTCGAACTGATCTGATGGTGGAATAAAGAAGATATGAACTAGAACTTCATAGTGGAAAATCGTTTCATAGCTGTTTTGGATTTCTTAGAAAAGTCTTGTAATGAACTTTGAGCACGATTAGGTTTCAAGGTCTGATGATGAGCCAGAAGATAGGCACTGGCATTCCATGATGGAATATCGTATCATAGTCGTGTTTGCACTTGTGAGAAAGGCCACGTAATGAACTATAAACACGATCAGGTTTCAAGGTTATAACATACCAACTGTATATTGTAGACCACGCAGTGGTTTACTTAGTAGGTAGGTAGGTCTCGTAATTTTGCGGCTGGACAGGCGCATGTGGCCCTAAATAGAGTAAAATCACTTATTGGTCTCCAGATGGAAGAGCTAGATTGTTCAGCTGACAGATAAAACACCATGCAATACAAACGCACTGGCGGAGATGGAGAGGATGCGGGCTCATTCGCCTTCTTAAAATAAATGTATAAATGTTAAAAATATTTCGTTATCAAACACCAAAAGGCAAAAAGTATAAAATAACTTAATGTATGTATATTTTATTGAAGTTAAAACATTAAAGTAACATAATTTATAAGTAGCATATAAGTGAAGTTTAATCTAATCTTATCTAATCTAATACAAAAACCATAAAAACAAATTTAGAAAGTTAAAATATTGACATGGTTTAGGCGTCGTAAAATGCAACCGCATCAATGTCATCGGGTAATGTGCCCAGAAAGCTGGCAGCATTGCCACGCTGGATGGCAATGCTGATTCTCTGAGCAAAGAATAAACCAGCCTTCTGGTCACGTGAGACGTCGATTAACCGTTTAGAAATTTCCCGGAATAGAGAACGAGCGCTCGGACCCCATGAGCGTAGTCGTTAACCGTTTCCACCCAAACGGCTCAAACACGTAATTACTCACTAAATTACTATATTTGCGCCGTTTTAGGGTTTCCGCAGTTGCGGCAGCAGCGCCAGCATGGCCTCCCGTGCTTGGAACGTGTGATGGTGCGAGGGTGTCTACGCAGGTTGCGTCCCACACCAAAGGCCTACCCATTTTCCAAGGCAACAATGACATACTATCAGGTCTCTTACCGTCGTCGCGTACCAAACTATTTGGTTCAAGTATAGCTGGTACACCAGGCGCGACAAGAGCACGACGGTTTATATCATTTTGATGGGCATGACGAGGAATTCTACCAGCGCTTCTGCTGCAAGATAGCCCATGGTGGCCGAGGCTATCGACGTCTTCTCCACAATGACATCGATGCGGAGAAACACACGGAGCACCAAAACGAAGACAAATGGCAATACGGAATGTCTCATCGTCCAACATGGTTCCAGTGTTGGATGATGGTAGTGCCTGAAGCCATAGACCGGATTCCCATTCTCCCACAGCCAGCAAGCGAGCACGCTCTGTAACATTTAAAGAAGTATCCAAACGATTTTTTCTTATTATGTTACAAAGCGGCGCGTCCCACAGTCTTTGGGAGAATAGGTTGGTAGGCAAATCAGTGCTTGGACAAGCCATTTTCCAGGCGTTTATGGTTTCGGTTTTGCAAAACAATTCTGAGTTAACTAGTGTAGGTGATAAAATTTGCCTAGTTAACTCTTCCGTGCTGTGAACCGAAGACAGAAACGCCGGTAAACTGACACTGGAAATTTTGCGAACGCCGAGCCTACCCAAACATATGGGCAAAGACGCTTGTAGCCAGGCTCGGTCGTCCAAGTCCACATTTAAATTCTCTTTAAAGTAATTAGGATAATTTGGTCGATTTGTTCCAAAAGTGATTTTTTTTCCAAAGCGTGAATTTTGGGACGAAACGACAATAAAGAATAATAGTATAGGCCGATTGAATATTAATTTTGAATAGGAGATCTGAAATTTCACAAAAAATTTGTATATTTTCGTCTAAGAAAGAACCGAAAGATTCTTCAAATACTGGAAAACCTAGGAGCCGAAGAGAAGTTTTATCAATAATTGTGATGTTTGATGCCAAATTATTAAGTTTTGATATTATCGAATGTTTTTTAGTGGAGTCTGTTGTATTAGTAAACAATTCACACTTAATAGAATTTAGTTCCAAGCCAATAGATGCGAATTTTTTTTTTTAATAAAAGCTAAATCTTGTAATACAATGTCTGCAGCGTCCCCTAGGGTCCCGTAATCTAAAAACCATACATTAAATTTAGAATTTATTTGCCGAATAATGGGTTGAATAGCTAAACTAAAAATGACTGGTCCACCTTGTTGGCATCCAACTGCAGATTCCAAGAGATTATCCTGATATAGTAATTTTGTGGGATACCTGTAACATTGCCAAAGAAATTTAAACATTTTAGAGGTTTCGAATTTTGAAGGCGTTTTTCGGGAGCTTCAGGAAAGGAGAGATCATTAATGGGCGCTGGATGCTTGCTCTTCAGACCCGCAAGCGTCTCTGGAGAGCAAGGCGCCACCACATTACTACTGAATTCGCCCCGAATGTCACCATCCCATAATTTGGATTCTACATATTGATAGAGCAATTTATGCTTGTATGACGTGAATCTAAAGTATTTGCCGAAATTTGACAATTATACTTAATTTGGGATGTTAATGAATTTTGGGCTGCCTGATTTTTATCAACATGTGAAATCCTATAAGGGAACGTTAATAATTGCTCCCAGGCCATTGTTGAGTTCTCCCTTACGACAAGACCTATGAATTCAGCCAATTTTTTTGACACTGATGGTCTTGCCCCACGGGGTACTCTTTAAATAATCGGAAACGAATGTTTTAATTTAGATAAAGTTTTCCAAAAAGGAATTTGATGTGTTTCTCCTGATTCAGATTGTGAAGATATTGATGGGCCTGGAAGTACATTTTGGAATTTATGTACTTTACCAAAATGCAATTTCAAGCCCCGCCTGCCTTTGAAAAAACGGTCCTGGGAACAATCCGGACAACGCCCCAGACCAGTCAATGATGTGGCAGGTTGACTGGCACTCACATCCGTATCGCCTTATCGGTCTTGCATGCAATTTATTGAAAAAAATAATTACGTGCAAGTGGCAAGTGTACTAAACAACTTAAAAAGGAAGAAAATAATTATATTAGCAAGCTAACATCTCGCGCAAGACATGGGTACTATATTTGTTTTCACAACAAATCTTTACAATGTTATTGATTAGAAAATTACTCAGTCACTAATTAGATCCTTTTTGTAGCAATTACGAGCTCTGATGTCGCTGTCTCACTCATTTGCGATATAAATGAGTGAGATAAACTTTCTCTGCACAAGGTTCCTCTATATATATATATGTCTTGCGCGAGATGTTAGCTTGCTAATATAATTATTTTCTTCCTTTTTAAGTTGTTTAGTACACTTGCCACTTGCACGTAATTATTTTTTTCAATAAATTGCATGCAAGACCGATAAGGCGATACGGATGTGAGTGCCAGTCAACCTGCCACATCATTGACTGGTCTGGTGCGTTGTCCGGATTGTTCCCAGGACCGTTTTTTCAAAGGCAGGCGGGGCTTGAAATTGCATTTTGGTAAAGTACATAAATTCCAAAATGTACTTCCAGGCCCATCAATATCTTCATAATCTGAATCAGGAGAAACACATCAAATTCCTTTTTGGAAAACTTTATCTAAATAAAAACATTCGTTTCCGATTATTTAAAGAGTACCCCGTGGGGCAAGACCATCAGTGTCAAAACAATTGGCTGAATTCATAGGTCTTGTCGTACGGGAGAACTCAACAATGGCCTGGGAGCAATTATTAACGTTCCCTTATAGGATTTTACATGTTGATAAAAATCAGGCAGCCCAAAATTCATTAACATCCCAAATTAAGTATAATTGTCAAATTTCGGCCAATACTTTAGACCCTAAATTCACGTCATACAAGCATAAATTGCTCTATCAATATGTAGAATCCAAATTATGGGATGGTGACATTCGGGGCGAATTCAGTAGTAATGTGGTGGCGCTTTGCTCTCCAGAGACGCTTGCGGGTCTGAAGAGCAAGCATCCAGCGCCCATTAATGATCTCTCCTTTCCTGAAGCTCCCGACAGTTTACTTTATACGTGTACTCGATACTTACAATTAATAATTTAGGCCTTTGTTAGAAAACATAGACTAAAAAACATGGTTCGGCGTTTAGTCCTCACCTTAGCAGTCTAAACATTATTATAACTTTCTAAAATTCATTGAAATAATGTCGAATCAAAATAGATAAATACCTTCCTTTGTTGATAAATGTCCTGAAATAGTACATATAAAGCTAGGATAAACTTTTATATTTTATGTGTTGTGTGTGTATTGACTTTATAGGTAACTTAAATTACGTAATTTTCCCGCGGTTTTACTCACGTATACCTAGGTCGATTGAAACATAACCTACGTTACTCAACAAAATCTAATCTATATCCTTGAGTAACATAGAAACATCTTTGAAATAATAAAAGAAATATCGGTCCTGTTTAGGTTTATTCGCTACAAACACAAAAATCTTTCATATTAACACGCTTTTATCAGGTCGACAGGTATGTAACTATGTAGGTAATGGAGTCTAAGCTAATTTAACCATCTTTCAAGGGTCGTAGCGTTATGAAAATTGGCAGCTTTATGTTGTTCTGATGACAATACAATAATATGGTACTGTCGAACTGATCTGATGGTGGAATAAAGAAGATATGAACTAGAACTTCATAATGGAAAATCGTATCGTATCGCCCATTAATGATCTCTTCTTTCCTGAAGCTCCCGACAGTTAATCAGATTATCTGATCACCACGGCCAAGGACGTGTTAGCAGCAGTTTGCTCCTTCCGGAGAGGCTCGGTAGGTGGCCTCGATGCCATGACACCACAGCATCTAAAAGATCTTGTGTGTGCAATTGCTGAGGTGGCTGGCGATACACTTCTGAAGGAGTTGACTGCCCTAGTAAATATGATGCTCTCCGGTAATGTGGACGATGCCATCATTGACATCTTGTATGGGGCGAATCTATGTGCCCTTAACAACAGGGATAGTGGCATTCGTCCCATTGCCGTGGGTTGCACATATCGGCGTATAGCAGCCAAGATATGCTGAAAATGAAAAAAAATAATATTTAAGTATATAATTCATACAAAACTATTTCTTATATTAAAACGTCGGTAAAACAAAGATAGGTATCTATTATATATATATATATAAACGACTGTTTGCGGACTTGGTTGATCACGCGGTATTGCCGTTCCTTACTTGATCCACCTTTGCAGTCGAATAACATTTGCTCTATGGAATATATTTTTGATTTTTTCACATGGTTACCATTCATGGCAAGACGTTGCCAAACATATTCAATAAAATTCAGATGTATTCGTGATGAATTTGGCTGAAGTTCCGAACAAAACTGGATCCGTAACGGCCATATATCTCAGACCGACGTCAACTTTTTGGCTCCGAATTATATGCCATGCGTGCGTTCTTATTTGAATCCAGACGTGACAATTATAAATATGTGGTTCCAGGGACAAGTTACTTCAATACTGGCTCCGTGTAATAATAATAATATATGATATAACTATTTTATACATTCTTACAATATAATGATTCTATTTCTACTTGATAATTTAAATACTATTTAAGTCCGATATTTTCCATTTCTTGTATACTATTTGGCTCCATTTATACTGTATAATAATTATGCCAAATCATCACCATCTTCCGAGCGTTATGCCAGTTACATCCAGGCCTTCGCCTTGGAGCCCGGGCTCCGCATTCTAGTCTAACCAGATTTAACAGAATATTAGCTTTTCCACAGAGCGACTGCCGTCTGACCTCCGCAACCCGAAGGGATAGCCATATTCTATAGTCAAGGATCTTTTTGTTGACAGCTGGGACCGACGGCTCAACGTGCTCTCCGAAGCACGGAGGATGTGACTTTTTGTGGCCGGCCACCCATCTATAAGCCAGACGGTGACGAACCCACTTAACCTTGCGAATCGATAGATTCGAGCGGTCGCCACTTTGCCACGGGCCGCTCACTTTATACGCCACATGTGCGTACTTATTTGAATCCAAAATTATGTATTATATAAGACCTGCTGGTTAATATTATGTGGCTCCAGGATTATGTTAGTTGAGTATTTTTGTTTGAATATTTTAGTTTACTATTTAACACATAATTGTATACCATAATCTGTATATTTATTTGGCTCCTTTAAGACATACATATGAGTCAATCAATACTTAATGGTTTCACATTACGATTATTTAAATTTAAGTTTACCATTCATAAGATGATCCATTGAATATATATTCATTACCTCCATACATTGTCAAATCCGAAAGCATACTATTTTGATCCGCTTTAAATATTATAAACTGATACTGATAATCTTATGCACACAAGCTTATGGATATTATGTGGCTACATTACTATACACGCCGCGCCATATCTGCGTGCTTAATGAATTTGGGTCGTTTGGCTGGTATGATGAAATATCATCAATTCATCATCATATCAGCCAAACGACATCCACTGCTAGACATAGGCCTTCACCAAGGTTCTCCACACATACCGGTCTTGAGTCGCCCGCATCCAACCGCTGCCCGCGTTCTTAACGATATCGTCGATCCACCTTGCGAGGGGGTTTCCTCTGCGACGTCATCTGGTATATGGCCACCACTTCAGAACCTTTCTGCCTCCACGGCCTCATCTTCGAGATATGCGCCCTGACCACTGCCACTTCAGCTTGACTATCCGGAGAGCTATGTCTTTGGTTCTCCTGCGGATCTCCTCATTTCTGATTCGATCTCGCACAGGAAACCTCCAAGAATACCTCTCTCCATCGCCCTCTGAGTGACCTTGCACCTTCGGATAAGGCCCATAGATATTTAATATAATTAGATGAAATCCTTATCTATTTTCCATACATAAGTTGATCCAGAGGATTTATATTTATTATAACCATGCATTGTTTGATCCACGAGTGAAATTATAGCAGCCATGGAGTTATTTGTTAGCATTATGTTGTTGATTTACGTATTATTTTACTCTGATTACATGCTGCATCGTACGTACCTACTTATTTGAATCCAGTAAACTTATATAAAAACAAATCAATGTGATGTGGCTCCACATTAAACTTTACATGCCATATTTTTATACTTATTTAAATCCAGTCATATTACTACCGGCTAACCAACCGATCAGTACTATGAAGCTCCAGGATTAAGTTCATTAATTGCATGATTATTAGTAGTATGGTAAACTATTTTCTATTTAAAACTATTATTACAATCGTACTCTAAATTATATGCCACATTCTGATGACCTAATTGGCTCCAGTAATAGGTCATACAATACATTTTCTCATGAGGACTACGTAGCTCTAGAACGATATGAATGAAGTATTCATTTTTATACTACAAGGGTGGCAAAAGCGCCCGCCTGATAGTAAGCAGCTAATCACAGCCATGTAATACTAATAATACCAACTAGACATTATAAGCGCGTTGTTTTATCTACTGCTGTCCTACTACCAAAACCACCATGTGGAGAGGCTTAAGTCCTGTAGTGGACTGCAAAAGGCATCATCAATTTATTGTGACCACCTGCCTACACTATCAGATCAACATTTAGACACCAAAGAAGTTTATATACAATAGCGGGCATTGTAATAATAATAAAGCACCTACTACCAATCATCATTTTCAGAACGTTATGCCGGTAATATGGTAGTTTTGGTTAACTACTATTACCGTTTTCAACCAAAAATACAATTTCTTTCAAAATTACCAAATCAAACATTTCTACAATTTGTGTCATATCTAAAATTTCTACCAAATGTACAATTATCTCAAACCAACCATTTGTGCGATAACAACTATTGCTACCAAAACTACAATTTCTACCAAAACTACAATTTCCACCAAAAATACTATTCATACAAAAACAACCATATCTTCCAAAACTACCATTTATTTCAAAGTAACCATTTTCTACCACAGATTCTGCCAAATTTTCTACCAAAGCTACAAGTTCTGCCAGTCACAATTTTCTACCAAATACTTAATTCCTATCACTTTTAAATGATATTATTAGTACTTTATCTATATTATTTAATAGAACTTATGACGTACAAATTTTATTAATGTTGAATAAGTAAGACTTATGTAATAGCACTATAGTATTTAAGATTATATCGAGGGTTCACGGGCAAAATGTATTAAGCGACATTTTTTAAACTTTACAGGAGAGCGTTTTAAAGTTTCAATTTTACGAAAAAAAATCGTTATAAAAAAAGTATAAGGTTATTAAGAAAAAAGCAACCGAAGTTGATTTCCATGACAAAAGCTGCATAATTGAGTATAGTTTTCATTTCTTTTAAGCTTCTATTAATAGAAATAAAAGTCGCTTGATACAATATTACCCCAGTTTACTTTTATTTAGAAACAAGCTAAATGATATAAGTGCCATAAACTTCACGTTACAGGTATAGGAAAAACGATTTAAGCGACACTCTGGTATTATTTTGTGTGAGGCTAAATATATGAACAACCATTGGAATACTAAAATAAAATCAGGCAAATCGGTTTAAGCAATTGAAATATCATAAAGTAGTTGCAGATTAAAATGATTTATGTAGCACTTTTTTCTAAAAGTAAATTGTTTGAAATAACAATTAATTTGTATGTGTAATTAGGATTGGCGGTTAGATCAACATTAATTTGGACTATTGTTTATTTCCTACAAATGAAAAATCTAAAGAACTTTTTAAAATAAAACAAATACGTGTTTAAAATCAGACAAGTGATCGTTTTTATTATAATAGTGGCACAAGGATTCACATTTTTCGCTATTTGAAAAATATTCAGATAACAAGCTGGTGATAACAACAAAAAAGGCTTTTCTAAAAATAATAATAAAAATTAGGTAAAACATCAATTCTAATTGAGAAAAACTAAATAACATCATTATCGCACACATACAACTTTCGATTTTGCCTCTCTTCATAAAAAATAATCATGTACATTATAGTACATGATTATTTTTTTTTAAACTTTAAAACCGAAAACTACTTCTATTTTCATTCTTCTGTCTCATCTTCTATGTCAGTATCTATCAATACGTCTTTAAAGAACATAACACACACATACAACTTTTGATTTTCCTGTCTTCATTAAAAATAATCAGGTACTAATACGGAAAATTTCGGGAATCAAGGAAGTGACACAACATTACTATTTTAAAATGTATTAATTGCTTTTCGAAGTATTCTCCGCGAAATTTGACACATTTTTCCATACGATGGAACCAATCATTGAAGCAACCATTCCATTCGGAAGTTGGGGTCTCTATAATTGCCGTTTTGTAGGCGTTCACAGCTTCTTCAGGTGATGAAAATCTCTGTCCACGCAATTTATTCTTTATTTTAGGGAAAGTATAGAAATCATTAGGGCTTAGGTCGGGGCTGTACGGCAGATGGTCTAATAATTCTATGTTTTCTTGCTCTAAAAACTGTTTTGTTTTGTGCGCGGTGTGAGAACTCGCATTGTCGTGATGGAGGATGATGCGGCGGTTACAGTTCTCTTAACGGAGTTCAGAAACGACCTGTGGCAAACAAATGCTAGCATACCATTCTGCATTAACCGTTCTTTGTTCCTCAAGAGGAATAGTCGTAACATGGCCAGTTTTGGAGACAAACGTGGCCACCATTTTTTTTTGCAACACTCCGTGAACGAAAAATTTTTGTTGGCTTTAACTCATTTTTAAACACCCAAACTCGTGACTGGTTTTTTGTTTAGGGTTCGTACGCGTATATCCAGGATTCGTCTCCTGATACGATGTTGTAAACCGCATTTGAGGATCCTGCGTGGAATCTTTGGAGAGTTCTGATGCACCAAGTAACGCGAGCCGCTTTTTGCTCTTCACAGAGCGAATGCGGTATCCATCGGGAAAACAACTTTTTTACACCTAATTGTTCATGCAAGATAATTTTATTTGACTCATGCCAATGTCTAAAGTTGCCTGAATTTCGCGGTATGTCACATGTCGATCTTCCTCAATCAGCTTACCCGCAGCATCAACGTTTTCTTGGGTGACTGCAGTTTTAGGACGACCTTGTCGGGAATCATCACTGAGCTTGACACGTCAACGTTGAAATTCAGCAAACCAGCGATAAATTGTGGTTTTGGATAGGGCTTCATCATCAAATGCAGAAATCATCCGGTCAACACACTGTTTTTGTGTTAAACCACTTCGAAAGTCATAATAAATCATCGCTCTTGAATTTTCTCGAGTCAATTCCATTTTCTCAACGACTAAACAAGTTTGACAAAACCTTGTGACAAGACCGAGAAGCTTTTTTTTTTAATAAATGGTATTCGATTTTTAAAACCAAGGAGTTTTCAATTAAAAAGATTTTAATATGACAGGAACAGTGAAAATATTCCATTCCCGATACTTTTAGTGCAGCCTATGTATTAAAAAAGGTTTTTTCCCGTCATGACCTTATTTTCCTTACTTACCGCTTAAAACCTCCTCCTAAACCGGACTTTAGGAGGATCCCCTCCTAAAGTCCGGTATATTCGTTGTTTCGGTCGCATGGATGTTAACAAACTCGTTCAGGATGATTCATGATAAATTGGGACAACATGTTTTCTGACTCCACTGTTGACGAAAAAGTATTTCTTTTTAATAGCTCGATTTGTCGTTTATACGATGTTCATGCCCCGGTGAGGCAGGTCAAACTGAGGCATCCTCCAGCACCCTGGCTTACAGCGGGTGTCCGTATGGCAATGCGCCGTAGGGATCGGGCGTTTAGGAAATATAAAAGGGACCGATGCGAGGAAAACTGGGCGCTATTTAAATCTGCAAAGAATCGGTATAATCAAATGGTGCGAAATGCCAAACGCCGACATATTCTCAGCAATATCACTTCTTAATCGCTTGCCAATACCTGGAAGTTCCTTGGAACTCTTGGTATTGGCAAGCATCATCGGTGTGACTTCCGTCTGACACTTGGTTTGGATGGTATCAACCAATATTTCACCACTCCCACTCCATTGGATCACCAGACCAAGTGTCTGGCAGTCAACTATTTAATTAACTTACCCGACCTAGACATCTTCCAATCAACTTACAAAAAACAATCTTTCCAATTTTCTCCAAAGTCTTCGGATGATATCAAAAAGATAACCCTTTCCATTAAATCTAATGCCGTGGGACATGACAACATCAGCCGCCGTATGGTTATGACCATCTTGGACCAACTACTTCCGGTGATCTCTCACGTCATTAACTTTTCCCTTGAGTCTGGTTCCTTTCCGTCCTTGTGGGGCAAGGCCCACGTTATCCCTCTAGCCAAGACCACCAATCCTTCTCTTCCCAACCAGTTTCGACCCATATCCATACTCGTTCATGTCCATACTCGTTCACGGTTCACGGTGACTGAAGCACCGCGGGGGCACGCGCGTTATTCACAGTGACGTAAATCAAAGACTCTGGCGCCGAAACGATATGTCTTACCCGACAACGGATAAACGATTTATACAAAATTTTGACTATCTTAACGAATATAGATTTCCTAATTCCAGTAGAGTAAAAATGTTTTAACTTCCACCACTTAGAATACAATATGTCTGATGAGACGAGTCTTTATTAATTTAGTTCAAGAAGAAGGATTTAACCGCCGAGTATAAAGAATTTTTATTACATATGAAAATGATTTAAGCGCCTGTATTTATTAATATCAGATGCATGGTAAATGATTTAAGCGACTCAAGGTATGGATTTCAGCAGCAGGTTAAATGTTTTAAGCGACATTAAGTATGAATTTCAGGTGCAAGCAAAATGCTTTAAGCGACGGTATGTATATATTTTAGGCGCAGGCAAGACAATTCAAACACCTTATCTTACCAAACTTATGCCGGGGAAAATAGCTCAAGTCAAAAACACTAAATATTTCGCCTGTATGAAGTCCATTTTTTCTTAAATTGTAAAAAAATTTTGTCGCTTCAATCAAAGCTACTCCGAACTGAGCCTAAATTTACTATTGTTTTAAGCGCCAAAAAAGAGCTCAGATCAGCACGAAACCGAGTGCAAACGACGCAGAAAAATCCGGCGATTCCGAATATGTATATAACTCAATATCGGCCAGGATTTTGCTTAATACATTTTGCCCGTGAACCCTCGATATTTAATGTAAAAAGAACATTTGTACGCCGGTGACGGCAAAATACTATGGATTTAAAAACAGTAAAGAACTTTGTAAACAGTATTCCAAACAATTCAATTCAATTTATTTATCAAAAAACACAGATACATAAATATTCTTTTTACATAAAATCAAACTTAAGGCTAAGCGGTTTATTAATAAATTAGAAAGAACACCACTCCTGTACTAGTTAGAAAACTGTATCACAGTAAGTGGGTTCTCCCTTTACACAAGTCTTGTTATGTATTTAAAAATACCACAAAATAATTATAATATTCGTAAACAAAAATAAAAAGGTAAAGCATTAAAATCAGTTTCTAATTAATAGGTACATATAACATTGACGCATTTATTATTAAAATTGCGTGTTGTGAATTTTGTAGAAAACTTAAGTGTAACATATACAACTACAAGTCAGCCGAAATCGTGAACAGTGTCAGTGTGTTAGTAATAGTTGTGTTTAGCATTTATTTATAATAATGACATGATGTGCGTTTATCCAAACTCGATGAATTTACAATACAATGTTAGTAGGTCACTTTTTTAATGAGGTTCTGTTAAGTTTATAACTAATATTGAATGATATAATTATGATAACCAAATGACATGAAAGTTAGTTAAAGCGAGTTTAGTATGTAGCAAGTGGAGTGAAGCCTAAGTATCTCCATAATCAACGGTGTTGATATATCTCCTCTCTGCCATAATTTTCGCCGGACAGTCAATAGAGCCTGTGTTGTGTTTGCTTGGCTTTTTGTAGTGCAAGCAGGTAGCGCACGTTGGTTCGTCTGCCTTTTTCGTGCATTCCTTTATTGAATGTCCACGATCACCACAATGTCCACAGGTGTTGTCTCCCGGCAAGTCTTAGCTGCATGGCCATACTGCTGACACTTGAAACACCGAGTTACTAGGGTAAAGTCTTAACAGGGCACGAAGACCAGTTTACAAATACTCGATCTTTTTTAATGAGAGCTTTCCTTAACACTGCAGAGACTTCTATGATATAGTTGCAGGTCTCACCGTCTTTCTTGCCCGACTTATGGCTTAATTTGATGGTATTAAGGAAAGTTTCAAGGTCGCAATCCGGCATCACATCGGCAACGTTTTGGTGATATAGGCAGGTAAACACTTCCCTCTCTTGCATACATGTGGGCACACCTATTACTACCACCCTCGGTCGTCGTTTATGAGGCTCATCTATCTTAAGACCTGAACTCGTGAGCTGCACTGATTTCTTGAGCTTCTCAATCTCATCTCTAGAATCGGTACTAATTATAACACCGCCATTTTTTATGTTGTGTAGGCCTCGTACGTGCAGTTTCATCTGCTCAGGACTGATAATCTTTTGGACAAGGGATTTTGTGTCCTCACTTGACTTCAATTTATCATCAGGATAAATGGCCACTGTGTTCGATTTCATTGGCTGTATATAATTATTGGATCCTTTTTTTACCATGTCTGCAAATGAGGTGGGTGCGGGTGGTTTTGCAGTTTCTTCAATGGTCTGTGTGAGATTCTGTAGCTGCTGTTATAGATCTACCTGATCTTGAAGACACTGCACAGATGTTTGAGCTTGGAAGATTCTAATTTTTAGGGCCTGGTACCGTACTGCCATATGAGATGTGGCAGTACCCACTGTACGGCACAGATCATTGACGCGCAGTTTCTGCTCCGAGTTCATTTTGCTCTCAGACACGATAGCGCACACGCCATTTAGGCTTTGTTCAATTAAGTTCATCCACGACTGTATCTCCGGTGTTTGCATCACTTCGCGAGTATCTTCACCTTGGCTCGGTGCATAAGGTCTCGTAGCGGGTGTAGGAGGTGGGGAACGCGCGGTCCTGCTGCTCCGGTTGAAAGGGCTGTGGTCCATTTTGTTTGTTAATCTACTAATTCCTCTTACACATGATCCATATTCAAATTATAGTTACACATGTAAGTTAGCAACCGATGGCCGGCCAAACAAGGTCACGACTCAGAACGTTATTTGTTTATTTTAATTGATTAACACGTCTGTACTCAACGAAAGGCAATAGATAAAACAAATAAACTATTATTTTCTATTCTGTAAATGTTTCACATTAATAAAAAAAGATGTCCGAAGGAATTGCATCGTGGTTATTGTGTTTCGAAAGAAATTTCAGAAACATTTTCATAATACATGCTTGGACTTGACAAAATATTAGCCTTTTCACAGAGCGACTGCCGTCTGACCTCTACAACCCGAAGGCGTAGGCATATTTTATGGTTTAGACCAGATAGTTGAGGGCACTGATTACCCTAACGACTGTCAAAGATGATAACTGACACCGATGGTTTTACGTGCTTTACGAGGAACGAAGGGATGTGATCTTTTGTGGCCGGTCACCCTATGTCCAGCAGTGGACGTCGTTTGGCTGATATGATGATGATATTTCATATCAGCCAAGCGACGCAAATTCATATAAGTACGCAGATATAGCGTGGCGTACATACGTAATGGAGCCACATAATATTCATATCATATTTAAAGCGGATTAATATAGTATGCTTTCGGATTTGACAATGCATGGACGTAATGAATATAAATTCACTGGATGATCCTATGTATGGAAAACTAAAATTTAAATAATTGTAATGTGAAACCATTAAGTATCGATTGACGGGTATATATATGTATTAAACGAGCCAAACAAATATACAGATTATGTTATACAATTTTATTTATTAATTATTTAATTATAGACTCACGCCTGTATCCCCGAAGGGGTAGGCAGAGGTGTGATATAACAACCACATTTTGCCATGAATTGTTAGGTCCCACGTAATAGGGGGTGATCCTATTGCCGTACCGGGCACATTATCAGAATCCGAGCTGCTACTGAGAATGTCCTAACGGAAAAACCCAATAACACTTTGCCCGACCCGGGAATCGAACCCGAGACCTCCCAATCCCACGCGCGCATTTATGCCGCGAGACCAACGAGGCAGGTATACAATTATGCGTTAAATAGCAAGCTAAAATATTCAAACAAAAATACTCAAGTAACATAATCCTGGAGCCACATAATATTGACCAGCAGTTGTATATTACAAATCTTTGGATTCAAATAAGTACGGACATGTGGCGTATGAAGTGAGCGGCCCGTGGCAAAGTGGCGACCGCTCGAATCTATCGATTCGCAAGGTTAAGCGCGTTCGTCACCGTCTGGTTTATAGATGGGTGACCAGCCACAAAAAGTCACACCCTCCGTGCCCTAAATTAAATGGTAATACATGTTATAGTAAGAAAACAGTCGCTCTGTGGAAAACTAATATTCAGTCAAATCTGGTTAGACTAGAAAATGGAGCCCGGGCTCCAAGGCTAAGGCCTGGATGCAACCGGGATAATGCTCGGAGGATGATGATGATGACCCATCTATAAACCAGACGGTGACGAACGCGTTTTACCTCGCGAAGTTTTGAAAGATTCGAGTGGTCGCCACTTTGTCACGGGCCCCTCTGGTAGGTAATGTACCTAACTACCTACCTACTACAAATATTTAACCAAAAACTCTGAAGTAACAAAAAACTGCTGGACAATGGACATAGAAACCAAGTTAATGTAAGAAATTCGCAAGTTATGAGAATTGATAAGAAATACAGAATAATAATACATAAAAGTGACCAAGAACCAATGACTGCCCTCCGTGAGGAATACTCCGCTGCGATTGGCCCATTTGAATCGGATTTGTATAAAAATGGCGTAATTATTATTAGCAACGACGTTGGCGTTAGTTGATCCGAAGGGAACCACATGAGAATTGGGCGCTCGCAATGGATCAAGAAATCATGGCCGGATCAACAAGTGAAAACGGATCAAACAAAAACTACTTATATGGCACGCTTGATCAACATTGTGATGAAGGGGATATCTATATATATATGTGTGTGTGTGTGTGTGTGTGTATATATACACGCTGATTTTTAATTGGTTTTGGAGCGAAAACCATCTTATTACTTATCGTAAACAGAACAATAATTAATAAAATTTGAAATCTAAGCTATAAAAATCGTAACAAAAATATTAAATTATTTGTTCAAGAGTTTGTAGTTATGAAAGAAATCGCGTGCGCCGATGTATGTTCGATCGTGCCCCACACATACCTACACAGATAGATATTTAACATACGACACACACAGATAAACATTGCACTGTAAGTGTAGGTACAGACCCCGCCCCCGGCGTGCGCGCATCGCAACGCGGGGCTACAGGGGTAGGGACGGGGGTCGGTTGCAATTCGTCGCTCGTCACTCCAACAGCCTGAAAGTCTCGCGAAATTAGGTCAACGGGACGCCCGTACGTCTTCCACCCCGTCACTGTACCCGTGTTACGTCGCGCGCGCTTCGTAATGGATCGGCATTATGAATATTCCAATATTGAGTTCGCGTCTATGGTTCGAGTATATTACATGTCTGGTGAAAATATGGAAGAGGCGAGGCGCATGTATTCGTTACCAGACCACCTGGAATCGTTGCGAACGCGAGGTATTCACTCACCCTAAGTGCCATCACCAAACACAATCCTGGCTGTAGTACAACGCCTCATAGACATCGGTCAGTTTAGAGTTGGGATCACACGCAACAGCTCGAGGTCGCCCAGCAGTGTATTCAGTGCAGTTTTGTTGAAGCGCCTATCAACAATTGCAGAGCAACCCAACGTTAGGCCAGATTACTCCTTAGTTATTTAAGTCAGGTATATTTTAAATTGTAATTCCTCTCTGTTCTTACTCGCAAATAGACGTGCTTTAGAACTTTACGTAATATTTTATTTCATCGCCTCAAAAATACACCTGAGTCCTCTACATGGTCGCATACGTGCCGGATTATAATTAAATATCAAGAAAAGCGCAAATTTAGAGAAATACTTAGGTAATCAAGAAATAAGCGATTTGGAAAAGTTGTAGGCAACGTGGTGCAAACCTGAGGTGCTTGAAAAAAAGTGGCTTGGACAATTATTAGTGTTAATATCGTTTAAAATAACCCAACACTCTTAAATGTAGTATAAAAATATAGTTAAGTTCATTATAAGGTTAGTAATTGCACAAATTATCCCATTTTTGTTTGTAACTTGCTTTGTCATTGAGCGATAGACGGGTTAAGTTAACCTTGATTTCATTCAATGTCATTAGACTTTTAGTTAATTTTTCGTGATTGTTGCATTAATATTTGTGGCTAAATAACGTTAATTAACAACTTTAAGTATTTAGGTTTTCTATTTTTAGTTTCCGTCTTAGCTCGTTAATATTGAGACAAGTAGGCTATATTAGGGTTAATTATCACTTTGTGTTGTGAATCTAAAAACCTTATTGAAGTAACGTTTAATTATTATTTGTTGTGAGTAGGTAATTCGCTGCATTCAACCTTATTTATCAATGCTCAAACTTTAACTGTAACCAGGTGTAACAACTGTAACCAGAATCTATAGATACCTACTAACTTGTATTGTCATAAAATTCCAGGAAATTGCAGCCGTATCCCATGATGTCAACGAAAGGTGATAAGTCTGACATGGACGTGGCAAGGGAAATAGCAGAACTTACAAAAAAACGCAGTGCGTTCAAAGGTCGTTTAACTATCTTTTCTACATTTGTGAAGTCACTGGATACTAAATCCCTTACATCTAAGGATGTAATAGAATTAGAGATGCGACTAGGTAAGCTGGGATTATTGTATGCTCAGTATGATGAGACACAAACGAGGTTAGAATGTATCTCAGATAATTTTGAGTCTCAGATGACAGAGCGAGATGAGTTTGAGTCTAAATACTTTAAAATTCATTCAAGCACAGGAGATTGTCAGCATTCATAAAAAACTTTCCGTGCCTAGTGAATGTAGTCATAGTTCTCGTGGTGGTAATAGCAAACCTGTCAAATTGCCTACCATACAGCTACCTAAATTCAGTGGGTCTTACGATAACTGGCTTGAGTTTCGAGACACGTTTGATAGCCTAATTCACTCAAATGAAGATAAAGATGTAGTCAATAAATTTCACTACTTGAGAGCTTCATTAGAAGGATCAGCTGCTGTAGTAATTAATTCTATTCAGTTCAGCGCAACTAACTATAGCACTGCATGGCGGTTATTATGTGATCGATTCGATAACAAACGCTTGTTGATACAAAATCATGTATCTGCACTCTTTAGCATAGACACTGTTAACCGAGAATCGTCTATCAATTTGAAGCGTGTTATAGATCAGCTCAACAAAAATCTACGCGCACTGGAGTCCCTAGGCGAACCTATTCAGCACTGGGATACGCTTCTCATTCACATAGTCACTCATAAGCTCGATAGCAAGACATTTCGTGAATGGGAAGAGTACAAGGGTCGCTTAGATAAGGACCACAGCATATCACTACAACACTTCCTTGAATTCATGAAAATTCGCACTGATTTACTCGAAACTATAGAATTATCTCGTCCTACACAAACCAGTTATAACCAGAATAATAAGCACACGAAACATAAATCTATGGTTTCATTAGATAGTAAGTCAAACAATTCACAATGTTCACCAGTTATTACTTGTCCGAAATGCAGCGGCGATCACAAGCTAAATCATTGTCCGCAGTTTTTAGCATTAACTAATGAGGCACGACTTCAATTATTACCTAACTTTAAGGTTTGTTTTAATTGTTTTCACAGCGGACACTATGCAAATCATTGTAAAAAGGCCGGCTGTAAGTTATGCAAACGTCGTCATAACACTCTCATACATGTGGCAGATACTAATAACAAACCGGTTGTGCATAGCGGGTGCGTTGAAAACAGCAGCGCGTCCCCCGCCACTGCGAATCCCAACTTAACTTTGTCGGCGAGCGTCGCCGCCTCCAGTCATGAACACAGTCAACGTGTGGACGTTCTGTTATCGACTGCGTTAATTAAGTTGTACGATTCAAATAATCGCGAACACTTAGTTTGCGCCGTACTTGATAGTGGTAGCACTTCGTGTTTAATATCGGATCGACTGTTCCATAAGTTGAACCTGCACTATACACGTATAGATAAATCTATACTAGGCATCAATAATGTAACGTCACACATTACTAAAATGTGTGATGTGCTTATTAAATCATTAAATGAAAGTTTTACAACTCGTATACGATGTTTTGTTTTGACGTCGATAACAGACAACGTTCCGTGTCATTCAGTCGACTTATCTGGGTTTAATATTCCGTCTGATGTATGTTTAGCCGATCCTAACTTTCATAGCCCCGCAGCTGTTGATATGATACTTGGCGCTAACATTTTTTGGGATATTCTAGAATCGCAACGGATAAATCTAGGCATTGGTAAACCTATTCTTTGAGAAACAAGGTTAGGATGGATAGTTTCTGGCTCCATTCATAATAATATTTTACCTAATCGCTCTAACACTATTAAATGTAATTTTGTGAATGTTGATTCATCATTTTATGAGGAGATACAGAATCAACCCTCACGGTTTTGGAATTTAGAGGAGGTAAGTATAAGTTCCAATTATTCCCCAGAACATTAACAGTGTGAAGAGCATTTTATAAAAAATACTACACGTTTAGGAGATGGGCGCTTTTGTGTGAGAATACCATTGAAGGATAATCCAGCTGTTCTTTGTGATTCTTTACATAGGGCTAAACATTGTTTTTTTTCGTTAGAGCGTCGTTTAATGAGACAGCCAACATTAGGCAAAATGTAACGCGAATTCATGTTAGAATATGAGACGTTGGGTCATATGTCTCAATGTAAACTTAGCTCGGAAAATAATGTCCATTTTATTCCCCATCACGGTGTCATTCGTGATAGTAGTACCACCACTAAATTGCGGGCCGTATTCAACGCGAGTAGTCCTGCTGCTACGAGTGTGACATACAATAGTATTCAGCTGGTCGGACCTCCTGTACAGGATGACTTGTTGTCTATCCTATTGCGATTCAGACAACATCGGTATGTCTTGATGGCTGATGTTGAAAAGATGTACCGGCAGGTTATCGTTGATCCTGATGACAGGTACTTACAGCAAATAGTCTGGGGATAACCCAAATGAAGAATTAAGGGCGTTCCGGCTCAATACAGTCACTTACGGCACCGCAAGTGCTCCGTTTCTCGCAACCAGATGCCTGAAGCAATTAGGTCTTGAGTGTGAGGACAAAAGGGTTGCTGAAATAATCATCCACGACTTTTTCGTCGATGACGCCCTATTTGGTGGGGATGATTTGTGTTCACTTCGGGACATTCGTAAGAAGTTGTCGTCAGTTCTCTCTTCAGCAGGTTTCTCACTCAGAAAATGGAAGTCTAATGAACCTCAGCTAGTCCCGGAGTCCACTCAAGGCCCATCTGATTCAAATATAGGTGGTAACGAACCTAGCAAAACACTCGGCTTAAGCTCGCACATGAATAATAACCAACTGTGTTTTACGGTAGGTCAATCGATTCCCCAGATTAGCTCAAAACGTAATATGTTGTCCATAATTTCTCAAATATTTGACTCCTTAGGTCTTGTTTCTCCCGTGGTTATTAATATGAAAATGTTGTTGCAGAAGTTATGGTTACATAAAATTTCTTGGGATGAACCGTTGCCTTCAGATATTCAGCAGATTTGGTTAGAATTTGTAAAGAATTTACATTTAATTAACGATATTCGCGTCCCTCGCCGTGTGATAATAGATTTTTATGTAAAGTTAGAATTTCACGTTTTTTCTGATGCGTCAGAGAAAGCATACGGTGCATGTCTTTACGTCCGTAGTATAGATAGTAACGTAAAAGCTCCTATTAACGAACCCCTAAAATGTGTACTCTATTAACGATCTAATTTTAAATCCCTCATATTAGACATAATATAGGTTCCAGAAAAGTCATACCTTAAAAATTAGTTACGTATTTTTGTTGGACAACAAAAAGAGTAAAGTTTGTGTGTTTAAATAGCTAGTGAAAGAAATAATTTGAAAGTGAGTGGGACGCGCCCGAAACGGACGCACATTTCATAGTGTCACGTTTCCAGCCACGTAAGTACACCTAAATATTACTTAAGGAAAATAACACACTAAAAATGGATTTGTCTTCTTGCTATCACATTATTGCTGTAACGTATGTATTCGTTTTCTAAATTAACTCCTAATATAATACTTTTTATTGGTTTTTGTGTTATAAAATCATGTTTTAATTTAAGGCGCTAATAAAATCGAAATTTCAAAACTTGATTCTAATAACGACCCATGGCGTTGTTAAATTTTGAGAACATACCTCGTTAGATCTATTAACGACACAGCTAGTTCTTAAAGTTTTTGTTTAAAACTTGATTCAACGTTAGACAATATCCCTTAAATTATACTGTAAATAACCTTTTTTATCTGAATTAAAGACCAACTGACATTAAAAGAAATAATATAGCTATGAGAACGAATTTAACAACATTCCACAAAGCGGATAGTTTATCTGTTTATTATTAACTTTATTGGTCGCTTATAGGATATTGTAACCTTCATACTTGATTCAATTACCGACTAACCGCTGTGACGATATTTTTGGTAATATTACAGTACACAAAATCAAAATGTATATTTTTGAACCTCAGATTATTTTGTTCTAATAATCCGAGTTTTAAACAAACTGTTTTGACGAAGGATGAAGAAAAAATACTGGTAAACTGGGCCTCAAGTCTGTTATTACAATAGTGCCAAAATGGTCAATCACTGACTTCATAATTGTTGATTTTGACAAGTTTGGTAGTCTACTGTTACAATGGTGTCATTATGATTTTCCGATGGTCAACCACTGACACTCCATTGAAAGACATGGCACACATTGGTAGTCTCGTACATAATGACAAATCAATGAATGACGTATGCGATAGTCTGGTAATATTTTGACAGTTCTTTTGATCAGTGACCTACCATCGTCACGCCATCGTGCAATCATTGCTTTTGCCTAGTGTTTGCTTGTGAAACATAGCGACAGACAATCAAAAAGTTTAATGTACTACAAAAAAAGAGATTATGTATTCACTGCGAACTAATATTCTCGAGCTAACTAACAGGCCCGTCGTTTAACGAGGATGACTACCCTTTTACGGATATTCCCGAGGCAAAATTTGTAAAAACGTTTCATCTTAGAGAGGAAAGGATTCAGTAAGGGAGTTATTTCAAAAACTCATTCCCCTTAAGGCCAGACCGCTTAAAAACGATAGCGTATCGGCAGAAATGAAGGTGAGAAAACTGAAGTTAATATTTATTTATTATTCTATTCCTATAAACAAGAAATTTATTAATTAATGTTATATTTTTATTGCTGATTCTGGTAGCACTCATTTTACGCATCAGGACCTTACCAGACCTTGATTGGACAGAGTGCCCTCCATGACATTTCGCCAATTACTGTGTCGCAGCCCATTAAAGAAGTTACAGAGGCATTATATAAAATATACCATCAATATATTAAATGGAAAGGAATATCATAGTTCGCCTAGTTCAGTTTGTGATTTTCCAAATTTGATGTTCAAGTGTCTACTTGGACATCAAATTATACATGTACATTCTGCCTTCTGAAATATACAAGGACATCAAAGCTAAATACTCATATTGGAGTGACGTCACGGACGTTGATATCAGCTGTTTGCTTACGGTGATTGTCAGTAAAAAAAAATATAAACACAGTGCTTTCGGGAGTTATTTATTCGTAAACTTACAGTCTAGCGTACAATAAACAATTAGTAGTGTTATACAGTGATAGAATAAACCGTAAATCAAATAAACTTATATCTTAAATATTTATAACATTGAGTGACAGTGAATCTACCCTAGTATATATAGAAAAAACACTAACTTAAGTTACAAACAATCTTAACTAAATATACTGTGGCTGGTAAATAGTGTGGTGGTCAGTGGTTGTAATTGACAACTTGCGTACTTTGTCATATCAGTATACAGCCTTCTATACAGCCTTAAAAGTTTTTTTTGAGAACAGTGACATCTGTGAGTTATTGCAGGAACTATTAAGACACTAATTTCTATATCGTTATCTGGCCGCTGCGTCGAACTGTAAACAGTGTTAACAAAACAAACAAATTAGGTTTTACTGGCTTAGCGCTTTGCCGAGACTTTAGCGCAATCAACGACGATGGTTAAGTGCGGGGCTTGCGGCAAAGTAATATCTGCTAAGACCCTGAATGACTGTATGCGATGCACTAAGTGCCCTTCCGTATTTCATCGCGCATGTGTCCCAGCACCGGACTCCGCAGTTGGCAGCTGGACATGTACTGGTTGCAGTTCGCCCATCGTTTCTACATTGTCTAGAGAGGACAACTTTGGCACACCTATAAAAATGGCAAACACCCAAGTTGAACTCTCTTCTCACGCACAGCACGGCGGAGACTTGGTACATGAGCTTAGGGCGCTCAGAGAGGAGATGTCTGCCATAAGAACCGAAGTCCGTCAGTACCGAGACGAAATAGCAGCATTTAAGAGCACTATAAGCAGATGCTTAAATCAGGTCGCTACTGTGGAGTCGAGAGTCACGGCTATAGAACAGGCGTTAGAGCAAAAGACCTCAACTAACAACCGTCTTGAGGAGACTGTTTCCGAGCTGCGACGAGAACTGAACGACAGGGACCAACAATTGTTGCTCAATGATGTCCTTGTGGCGGGGCTACCTGAGCAAAAGGGCGAGAGTGCTGTTCACGTTGTTAAGCTGATGGCAACAAAGCTGGGCGTCGATATTCAGGATCATGACATCGTGCACGTCGAGCGCATTGGATCTGCGCTCCGAAATAACATTGAGTCAGCTGGCCTCTCTGCCGACCCTTCTGCACACCAGCCGCGAGTGCTTGTTGTACGATTAACGCGGCGCGCAACTCGTGACGCCTTGCTAAGTGCGGCTCGCCTGCGCCGAGTACTCACAACGACAGATCTCGGTGTGGCGGGCTCGCAACGTCGCATCTATATAAACGAACGCCTGACTCGCGCCAATCATCAGCTGTTTCGTCGGGCTCGTGAGGCTGGTCGCGCTCGGCAATGGAGATATGTCTGGTCGCGGGATGGAAAAGTGTTCGCTAAGAGGGAAGACGGGGCGCCTACGTATCGTATATTCACTGATAAAGATATAAACAAATTTTTTGGCTAATTACAAGTTCGATTATATTCTATCTATGGGGCTTACTTAATTTGTTATTATTATTATTATTTAAAGTGTAATCTAACAATGTTTCTGCAACTATTACTTTCTCTTTTCACCAAAATTACAATCATACAATTATTATGCATAAAAACATTTCCTGTTATAGTTACTTAATTTATACTGTATCATTAAGCAAAACTATTAATATTCTATATATAACATATTTATATATTACGACTTATTATACATTTATTTACTCCGTACACTTAATATTTTTAACACAAAGTTACATTACAAACAGATTACTAAGTGCTATGTACATTTATGCGATGTGTTGGTTCCTAAATACCATAAGTTTTGCAATTGACGATGCTAGCGACGGACAGTTGTTTATGCTATACAGTAACATATCTTTTATTTTAATGTTACATATACTGCGATGCAAAGAGATACCGAGTTATAATGGCAGCTACTAATAAATACTTTACAGTTGGACTGCTGAACGCGGGCTCCCTAGGTACGAACCACGAGGACTTCGTCGCAATGGTTGAACGTGACCCTGTCGACATTTTAGCCATAAATGAGACATGGCTCAGACGAGGAGAAGAGGCACGTGGGCCTATATTGCCAGGCTATCGCTTCCGTCACACTCCGCGGCCAGCGACTGTTCGCGGCGGTCGCGGCGGTGGCGTAGGATTTTATATAAAACACGGCATAAGCGCGCGTACGTTGACGGGTACTGGCGATCCCATGTTCGATTCCGTGGAGCAGATGTGGCTCACTCTTACTTTGCACGGAAAGAAGATCGCTATTGGCACGGCTTATCGTTCTCCGTGGCTTAATTTGGACTTATTTATCGATGCCATTAGTCTTACGTTAAGTACCCTGGGACACTGCGATCATTTCATTTTATTGGGAAACTTTAACGTTAATATGCAAAATAGTAATGACAGTAAAGTGAAGAAGCTTAATGATTTTTTTGGTTGCGTAGGTCTCGCTCAACTTGTGTCCTCACCTACACATTTTACCGAGGACAGTGAGACTGTAATTGATTTAGTATACACGGACCTAAGCGCGAGATGTGTCAGGATCGAACCATTCAAATTAGTGAATAGTCATTCTTTTATAAGTTGCGAACTCAATATCAGGAAGTACAAATTGCTACCACAAATATATAGGAAACGTTCATTTGTAAACATTTGCAGTGAAACTTTGAGTAGTCATTTAGATAAAATAAGATGG
Organism: Euclidia mi; assembly: GCA_944739405.2. NCBI lineage: Eukaryota > Metazoa > Arthropoda > Insecta > Lepidoptera > Erebidae > Euclidia > Euclidia mi. The sequence goes on along the minus strand of OX123191.2, from coordinate 25,107,936 downwards.
GATCTTATATCTGGTCTGGAAAATGTGAACGATATGGTGAGTGTAATAGAAGGGTTATTATGTATATATGTATAGATACAAGGTATATGGCCTATATATAGTATTTTAGTCATATTTGTCAATGGTTTGAAAAATAAAATAGACAACTATCAATTCTTACTTTCATTTATTCAGTTTGACACAAGAATATATCTTAGATAAAGATACATTTACATTTACCGCCACTCTTGGCCATTCTTTTAATAGTAATTGTTTATAAAAGCAGTACAAACTATATCATATTTATAATATTGGGTAGCAAAGTTGTGGGTAGTTCAATATATCAAATATAACATTAATACAATGGATTAGCAACAATATAATTCATTTAGTAATATTGGCCACAGGTATATCTTTAATATCACTAGGTATATTTACGATGTATATATATTCAATATTTACCACTTAAATATTCACCATAGGTACATATATAATTGATATGGCTTGTTTCACAGCATATAAATCGATTCTATTATATGATATTCCAAATTCTAAACTTATAACATCTCACAACTGACAAAACCACCCACAATATCAATTATACAATAGCTACGCTATATTACATTGCTTCTGCATTATTTCTATTGACAATACTCTAATTAACACCACAGAAGCAATATAGAATCGTGAAACACATTAATATAATAGTCAGAATTATATCGTACCTTAGTAAGCCGTTGTCGGAGCGAAACTGAACAGAGTCTGTTCACACTTGTCTTTATACTCTATTTACCCGTTTGACAGTGTCAAATTCCAAAACGTCAAACCAATTTGTCTATTTTAGAATTGGCAACACTTGTTCGTCTGATGTTCACACTTCGACTGCCGGGAGACAACTGAGTGTCGCTCCATAGCGATTTGACTTTTATACTAGTGAACAAACAACTCACCAAGTGGGGATATGACGTTTCGTCGCCACGTGCAGATTGAAATACAATGTGCTATTACAAAACTAATTCATAATACATTTTATACTTAAAATATAATTGTTTTAACATTTTATAGAAACATATACCTATATGGTTATATCTTGTTAGAGTAACTTAACCTGAAACTCGACGTATAAATAACAATAATATTAAATTCTAGCCAGATTTATAACAGTTTGATATCCGAGCTTTTGCTGGGATGATAAAAAGGTACTTACAAACGGGACACACATACTTTAGACGTATTTACTTTGATATATTTTTGAATATCTTTACAATATATTTCAACAAATCTATCAAGTGCATTGAATGAATGGCTTATTATGATTTTTGATATACACGCACCAGTTAGGGTGTCCACTGTCAGGGGTCGGTCTTACCCATGGATAACTGATACTATTAGACTAATGATGAGGCGTAGAGATGAAGCGTTAACCAAATTTCGGCAACTGAAGACTGAAGTCAGTAAAAATTATTATAAGCAATTAAAGTCTGCAGTTACTACCGCGTTATTTCATGAAAAAGTTGCATATTATAAATATAACATTAATAATCAAATCAGAAATCCAAAAAAATTATGGCGGAACTTAAAAAATACAATATTACCACCCAGACAGGCGTCTAATATTCCTCCGCATTTTAATGACCCGGAAAACATAAATTCTTTCTTCTTGACTGTGCCTGGTAATATTAACACTAGCATTTCTTATCTTACTTTTCATGAATATCATAGGTTCTGTGACGCCACATTTAGCTTGGTAACTGTAGACCAAGATGTCGTCTCTCGTATTATACAGGGTCTCAAATCAAACGCTGAGGGATTCGATAGAATTAACTTATTGATGATTAAAATGACGTTAGAACACACACTACAAACTATAACCGGCATAATTAATCGTTCTATTATAACTTCCACAGTACCGGATATATGGAAGATAGCTAGTGTAAGACCGATACCTAAAATACCGAACCCTACTAGCCTACGGGACTTGCGGCCGATAAGCATTTTGCCCTGCCTGTCCAAGGTCTTGGAGAAGGTTGTCAGCCAACAGCTTACCGAGTTTTTAGAAAAGAACAGTATTTTGCCTCCACTACAGTCCGGATTTAGACGGTTTCGAGGCACTACCACAGCCCTTTTAGATGTTACAGATAACATTCTGGCTGCCTAGGATAAGGGAATGTGTACTATTCTCGTTTTGTTGGACTACTCCCGCGCATTCGATGCCATAAACGTAAATTTATTATTATCTAAGCTACGCTTTTATGGATTTGTCAACAGCACATTAATGTGGTTCCATAGCTACCTGACTAACAGGATGCAATTTGTGGAGCTGAATACTTCAGATGGAGCCACTCTGACCTCGTCACTAGCCTCTTTAACGAGAAGTGTGCCGCAGGGCTCAATTTTGGGACCAATCCTTTTCAGCCTTTACTGTGCGGACATCAAGGAGTCAATTAAAAAGTGCCATTATCATATATATGTGGATGACGTTCAAATCTATTTGTCGTTTAAAGTTGGTGACTTTGGAAATGCTATACAAGACTTGAATGAAGATCTTGAGCGACTGGTCGCATGGTCCGAAAGTAATTGCTTGTTGTTGAATCCATCAAAGACGAAATACATGGTATTCGGCACCAAAAGGAATTTGAGTTTGTTACATTCACCAGCTAACCTTAATCTCAGAGGGAGTCCAATAGAGCGAGTGTGTGAGGCTCGGAATCTTGGACTGATAGTGGATTCTGACCTTCGATTCGAAAAGCATGTAGGTGATGCGATACAGCACTGTTTTTATAGGCTAAGGTTATTGTATAAAATGCGTCCCTATCTGTCGGAGGAATTACGTGTTCAGCTGGTTGACTCCTTGATACTGAGCAAATTAAACTATGCCGATGCTGTGTATGGTCCTCGGCTCTTAGCGCGCACAGACAGACAGATACAGAGGGTGCAGAATGCATGCGCACGTTTTTGTTTTTCAATACCATTTAGATGTCATGTAACGCCATATTTGAACAATAACTTGATCTTAAAAATGAAATCGCGTAGAAAACTGCATTTGGCTTGTCTTATGTTTGGTGTCATTAAGTTAAAACAACCGCAATATTTATATGACAAACTGAAGTGGGTGGCAAATAGCAATGAACGGAACAGACAGTGCTCTAAGCAATTATCTATTGGTCTACATCGCACAGAGGCATTTAGAGGAAGTTTTCGCTATGCTGCTTCAAAATGTTGGAATAATATCCCCCCTCCATTGCGAAACCTCAAATCATTGCCCTCCTTCAGAGGAAATTTGAAAAAAAATCTTATGGAAGAGCAACATAGATTGGGTAACATTAATATGAATGCCTCCTTAATTTAAAATAAAAATGTAATACAAAATAATTAACATTAATTATCGTCTATTTAGTATAATGAAATAATAATAAATATAATTTTTGCAACTGTTATAATCAATTTAATGGTTCTGACAATTCATTCGATTTCTATTATTTATTTTATTTATTATTTATATTACAATTTTTATTTAGGATGATAATAATATTATTACTAATATTGTACTTAATTCAGGACATAAATTTATGAATGTGTATATAATCTTATTATTATAATTATTCAGTGACTTATGACTTATGACATTATTATCAAATCTTACTATTATAATTATTCAGTGATTATGACATTATTATTATTAAACCATATTACTATTTTATTATACGATTTTATACTTATTATTGCCAAATGTATTGAATAGCCATTAAATTAACAAAACAATTTTATACCGACCGAAATATGTTGTACTAGTTATTATGAATGTATCGTATGATTGTGTATCCAGCCCATAGCTATTAGGGTTATTAATTTGTTTATAACTTACTATTATGCTTATCAACAATCTTCGATCAACAATCAACAATATTCCTAGTGAGTTCGTATTCTGTCGTATGCGTCATTGACGTTGACAAGTGTAGGCCTGCGCTGTGCGAGAAACCCGTAGAAGAAACCTAAAACAAACCAAGAGGTTTAATTATATTTTTCCGCTTCAAGGTCTCGCTGTCTGTAGGTACACCGGAATGGATGTATTAAATAATACTCTCACTACTACTCATAATAATTATGAGCAGTTCACCTCACCTGTAGGGCCAACTGGCACTCGAGCCTGTGTCGATACATATACCTATTAGGTTGTTCTATTGCCGTGACTTCCCAAATAGCACTTGTTTCTGGTACTTTTCCCGTGTGAATCTGAAATGTTATAATTATGTAATCAATAGAAATGTGAATTTAAGTATGAATCTACTGCAGGATAATTTATCATATTATATTACATGTTAGGTAAGTATATAACGCACTGTACTTACCGTAATGGTTGGTTTTCATTTAAGTATAATGCACTGTCCGTTACTTATAGGTAAATTATATACACGCATCGTTCTGAATTACCGGACGCGCGCCATATGCTCCATAGGATCAGTACAAGCAGATTTGCCGGTGGTGATACGGCTACTGGCGGGTGGCGAAGGCTTTGTTTACAACACGCCCGCGCCACCCGCCGCCCCGCCTTTCTGGCGCCGAAAGATCACGGCGCGCGAGCCGCTAGTACATCGCACAGCACTTTTAATGTACATATTATGTATTTATGTAAATATACTATTTAACACTTTTATGACTATATGTATTAGTTAATATTTATGTAGGTAGGTATATTGTATATATACTACTTTATCTAAATACGTATCATATGTACCTACTTATTTATTTTTAGTTTATTTGGTTCTGCTTGTGATGTTTATGTTTTTAATGTAATAGGTATACCTATCTTTGCTATCTTTTACTGGTATCACATGCGTGACTCACCGGAGGGCCTGGTTGAAAATCGGTGCCGGGCTTTTGCCTAGCTTATGCCGAACCAGGTCCATTTTTGGCTGCACGCAATAACTTACTTCTGTCTTCTGTCTTTATTTTGTTTTGTCATGTATTTCTTTATGTTTTTTATTGTTTTCTTGACTTGAAAGTTTTTGTTTGATTTATATTTCTTTTCTTAATTTTATATTTATCTACTTTATATAAATTGTTTCCTTTTATGTTCATATTTATGTCTTTTATGTGTGAGCCAGAATAAATAAATCTTTATCTTTATCTTTATATTCCAAACATAAGAAACAGGAAATTCAATAATATTTTCAAACGTTGTAGCTGTGCTTTTAACCCAACTATGGCAGAGCTCAGATGGACTTGTTCATCTGAGTGACGGAGCTAAAAGGAAAGAGTAATGTTTTTACACATTGGGAATGGAAGTGTTAGTAGTAGATAATGATGACTATAGATAGTGACCAGTAGTGGTTTGGTACTTAAATAAATGATAATGTCATACCTATGTGATAGTTTGAAGTATTAGTACAATAAGATCTTCCTGATCTCTTTTTAATATTGCCATACCTACCTGACAGGAACGGTTATGTTAATTATAACTAGATAGTGACCAGGCTTTATATAATGTTCCTAATTTATCAATATATTCTACCTACATTTTATGGAGTCTTGTAAAGAATTTAAGTACATAATTCAATTAAATAATGTCTGAATTATGATGATAAGTGTTTTTAAATTAATTGCATAGAATAGAAGATCTTAGTATAAAAGAATATGATGTAATGAGTAGTGTGTTTATAAAAATTTACTTATCTCTCTTACAGATACAAAATTCAAGCAAACGGGCAACTTCTTTATGAGTTTTGTGACCGCTCATATCCATATGTTTGAGACATACATATTTGTTAGGATTGGGCAAAGCCAGTACGAAGAAAATTGCTTTGCTAGTAGATGCAAAAGTGAAGATTTATGATAGTTAGTATATGAGAATAGTGTTCAATTTTTGTGTCTATAATTGGAACCAACAATTCTTAATAAATTCATGTACAGAGTACATATAAATCTATGATGTACAGAAATTATTTATCTTTAATAAAACAACATTGTTATTAATAACACATAATTATGAGTTTTATTTTTCTTCTTGATACAGTTACAACACATAAAACACAAATAATATTTTAATTGTAATAGGAATGTATCTATGATCTAACTCAATCTTCAATAGTTTATGTTTTGGTTATGCCAATTCTTCGTCGAATATAAACACCTTTAGTAGTTAACTCGCTATCTTTAATTATAGTATTTACTCCTGTCGATATAATCACTTTTTTAACTGAACTGCATAACCTTGCTGTATCATTTCCTTTGGAATTTGTTATCCATAAAGCATTTTCCATTGATATCTTCGTTTTGGCTCTAAGAGAAACATACGAGCTACTCGGTATTTAACAATTCAACGCAGTGCATTGAGATTATTGAGAAATATAACAAACAACAAACTAGGACTTTGTTTACAAAAATGTAGTTTTGAACTTTTGACAGTTCTTACGTCAAAACATGATTTGACATTGACAGCTAAACAGAACAAATATTATTGAGTTGAATGGTTAAATTCATTGCATTTTTGCTATTTACGAACTTTAATACAACTTTAGAGTGCTTATAACACTAGTAATGAATATTTAAAAAATATATAAATGAAATCTGGCATGAAAAATAATCAAATTTAATGGTAGTTTTTCAAAAATCATTTCTTCTAATGGTTTTTTTTATCTATGGCAATACAACAATGTCATTCTGCCACCATTCAATTACGAGACCACTGATTCATCACTGAAGGATCATTATGAATTAACAGACTACGAACTTTTATCAAAATGACAATGGGATCGTGTTGGAATGACGAATGTGTTTAAAATAGCAGATTTGAGGCCCTGGATTATCTATCTCGGGAAGTCAGGTTTTATTAATTAAAATAACAAAAAATAAGTGCTCTAAGCGTTGCAATAAATAATTATGTTCATATTGTAATAATGTTGATCTCATAACTATTGTTATTATATAATAAATACCTTAAAAACTACTTTTTATTTTATTTCATAGTATAGAAGAAGTGACAACTTCGTAGCGGTCGGTAAAAGAAGTAGAAAAATCGGTAATAGAATCTTGCCGCATCCTATGGGTCGGTAATAGAATCAACTACTATTTTGGATTAAATAATTATTTAGTAACTATTGTGTTATAGAATATTGAATTTATGTACTGAATTGCAAAGAATACTTTGGTGAGATTAATTATAAATTATAACATCTTTCCTAACATAACAGCTTATATCTATTGTTTTTAAGTGAATCCTAAGACAGCTAAAACTGGCGGTAATAGGAGCATTTACGTTAATGGTAAAATTCTAGTTAGGTTGTTACTGGCTAAAAGTCGAGTAGCTCCTATCAAAGCTACAACTATTCCAAGGCTTGAGCTCTGTGGTGCCTTAGTAGGCGCTCGACTATATGAGAAACCAATTTATTGCAAATTAAGGCAACGCGTACTGTCTTTTGCACTGATTCCACTATAGTATTAGGGTGGTTAAAAATGTTACCGTCTAAGTTAAATACGTTTGTCCGCAACCGTGTTGGTGATATTCTAGAAAAAACTGGTAATTGTGTGTGGAGTCATGTCCCCACTCAACACAATCCTGCGGACTATATTTCAAGAGGAGTGAGTGTTGAGACTATTCAGTCTCTTGATACTTGGTGGTCAGGGCCAAGATTTTTGAGTGATCCTACTGTTGTTAGTTTGCCTCACCCCATAGTTAATGTAGACTCACTGCCGGAAACGCGTAAAGAATTGTCATTTATCGTGCAAACAAATGAATTTTCAAATAATAATACTTTTATCGATTTTAATAGATTTTCAAAATTTAATCGGCCCAGGCGCGCAGTAGCTTATATTATGCTGCGGTTTATTGATGCATGTAATCGACGACCACCACAAACCAAATACCTTTCTGAGGCAGAATTAAATAATTCATTAAATGTTATTATTAAAGTGTCTCAACGAGAATCATTAAATAAGTATCATTTGTTGATTAAAAATAAAGATCTGCCTAAAAGGAGTGCTTTATTAAAATTTAATGTATTTTAGACGAATTTAAAGTTATGCGGGTTGGTGGTCGCCTTAAAAATTCAGAATTTTTATATAATAAGAAACATCCCATTATTTTACAGTCCACACATCGCTTTACTAAATTACTTTTTGAATTTGAACATGCACGAAAACTCAAGCACGCTGGGCCACAAGTATTGTTGGCGTCAATCAGGGAAGTTTATTGGCCTAGAGGTGGTCGTAATTTGGCAAAGGCTTGTTATCGTCGATGCATTCGGTGTACACGAATGAAGGGAAGTGTTGTAGTTCAACTGATGGGTAATTTACCGCAGCAGCGCCTTTCACCTGGCGGATTGCCATTCCAAACGGTAAGTATTGACTACGCAGGTCCCATTTCATCCGCTAGTCGTCAAGGACGAGGCTGTTGGATAGTTAAGGTGTATATCGCGGTATTCATATGTTTTACCACTAAAGCCATACACTTAGAGCTGGTAGGTGATATGACAAGTAACTGTTATTTATCCGCATTGCGTAGGTTTGTAGCTCGTCGAGGGAAACCTGCGGATATGTACTCCGATAATGAGACAACGTTTGTGGGAGCATACAATGATTTGGCTAGGTTTTTAAAGGATAATTCCGATTCCCTATCTTCCGATCCCTTGGCATCTGGGAGGCGGGTGTAAAGTCTGTCAAATTTCATTTACTGAGAGTGCTGGGAAATTGTCACCTTATTTATAAAGAATTGAATACAACTTTGGTTCAAATTGAAGCTATATTAAATTCTCGGCCATTTACTCCGTTATCATCGCACCCTGAAGATCTAACGCCTCTGACCCCTGGTCATTTCTTAATTGGGCGCTCTCTTACTTCACTGGCTACAAAGGACCTCCAGGTACATAGGACGACCCATCTCAGCCGATTTCATCGCATTGAGCAACTTAGGCAACACTTTTGGACAAGATGGAGCAAAGAATTTATTTCGGAACTTCAAAAAATAACCAAATGGCAAACAAGTAATGATCCATTGAAAATCGACACACTTGTTCTATTGAAGGAGGATCATTTGCCGCCTTTGAGATGGAAGCTGGGTAGAATCGTGGAGCTTTACCCAGGATCTGATCAAGTTGCTCGTGTGGCAGACATCAAGACCTTGACTGGAGTCGTCAGAAGATCCTTCAGTAAACTGTGCCCGCTTCCTAAAAGCGAAGATATTTAGTTTGTTGAAAGAAAAGCTTTCAACGCCCGGGGGTATGTTGAAGCGCCGATCAACAATTGCAGAGCAACACAACGTTAGGCCAGATTACTCCTTAGTTATTTAAGTCAGGTATATTTTAAATTGTAATTCCTCTCTGTTCTTACTCGCAAATAGACGTGCTTTAGAACTTTACGTAATATTTTATTTCATCGCCTCAAAAATACACCTGAGTCCTCTACAAGTTTGAACAAGAAATTCGGCATCGTAATTAATTAGTGTTTTTCTAATTAGCCATCATTAACAAATGACAAGGTGTAAATTGATTGTGATGTACGAGTACCTAGGCAGCAAACAGCAAAGGTAAAAAAATTGGTTTATTCATTATTGAATACCTACTGTGATTACATTCTTATTTAAATACCATAGAAATACGCAAGTACTAAACTTTTCCATTGTTAAAATCTTTGTCAAGATATTCAAAAGATAATGTAGGTACCTATGTCTAATAACGTAACTAATAATTCTTAGTTTATCGTTTTTCTTCTATTAGTTCATTATGATTTCGTAAACTCACAGCTTGTTTCGACGATTTTTGATTCTAAGTCCGAGTAATGTTCCAAGAAATTATTGAATAGGTGTAGCTATTTAGTTACATACGTTTATTATTTTAATTATTTATTACTGCACTTCATGATTGGCGTAGTGGTTTAAGCGATGTTTGACACAACACTTTGTGTGATTCATAAATTGTTGTTTCGACTGCTGTGTCCGTTATTGGTAGGTTTGTAATGTCCCTCGTGAGACAGGATTTAGCACTAGGATGCGAGAGAGGTTCTTTAAAAGAGAAAAAATAAGAAAACAAATGTGTTTAAAATAGTTGGCATCGTAATTACCTAAATCGTGTTTTCTAAGTAAATTACGTATCACTATCAGTCCGCACTAACTACCTACAAGCGCTGTAGGTAAACAACAGCTGACGGCGACGCCCGGCGCGCGCGGCGAGGTCATGACCGCGCGGCGTTCGATCACTTATTCGAAATATATTACCACATAAATACAACAGAGTCTGGTCCCAAACTAAGCAGAACACGAACTATGGTTACTAGGTTATAAATTAACATGCAAACAGACTTCTTTCTCTCCTTGTAAAACATTTTTTTTATGTAATGTATTCAATAACATACACATAATACCTACACATCTATAAACATTTATTATAACGGTAAGCTGATTATACTGAAATTGTTTAACGAAGCACTCTCCAGCGTAAGCTATTGTAGAATATTGCGAATATTTCACGTGCAATATATTTTATGAAACAAAGTTAGAAAACAAAATATTTCAGTATACCGATAGAAAATATTTTAATGGAATTTTTTTTTATAGGTAGATTGTTTAACCAAATAAAAAAAATGTTTCAGCTGTGAGGCAAATTTCAATCGCAGAATAGAATTGAATGTTTTTAACACAGATACATATCATCTAACTTAGTAAATGGTCGCTATATATATAATTCAGTTTGTAATATATTTTCATGGTAGTAGAGCCTTGCTGATTTCAACATGAATGCGCCGGCTCGACCGAGGAAGTACTACCCTCTCACAGAAAATCGACGTAAAGTAACAGTACCTAAACTGTTGCGTTTCGTTCGTTGAGTGAGAGTGCCGGAGGCCCTATGCCCTGTTCCTTCTTCCTTATCCCACTTCTCATCCTATCCCTTTTCCCAACCCCAAAGGGCGGCAACGCACTTGGGACTGGTGTTGCTTGTGTCCATGAGTGGCGGTAATTGCTTACCATCAGGCGATCCGTCTGCTCATTTGCCCCCTATCTCATAAAAAAATCATCATTAACTCTATATTGAACTGGTCTACTGCTGAACACGGACCATATATTATCAAGCTTGCCAAGTGTTGGTAGATTTCACATAATTTTCAAAAACATTAGCGAGTGAGGACTCTCTGTCATGCAGATTTCCTCTTGATGTTTTCGTTCACCGTTTACCAAGCCATCATTAACTATTTAGTATGCACATTACTTCAAAAATCCAATATTTTCTGCATGTTAGGTATATTGGTGTTTTAACTAGGTTATCGCTGCCTTCATACCATATTATTTAATTAATTCGATGTTATAGTTTTCATTGAGATTTTAAAGCTGAGTAATGAACAGATCTTCCTCGGTGCATGGTTAATAAACTTAAGGATTCGTTATTAGACTCTTTGAGTATTTATTCATATAAGAATCTCTGCATGCTCTGGAAGCTCTAATAAGAATAGTAATCAGCTAGCTAGCCAGCTTTCAGAACGGCTATGAGTAGAATAATTATTACATGCTTAAACTTAAGTAAAAATTTAAACAAACTTTCTAGATTTCTGTTGTTACAAATATGCGTTAACCTCACAGACTATTCTTTTATTCGTTTAAAAAGACCACTCTTGCACTAGGATTAAATCCTGTGACGCGGGGATGACTTTACAAATATACAACTAAAGGACACAATTTATGAATAAAATATGTTTATATCATCTGTCTAGAATTTTGGCTAGAAGGAGCTGGGATCAATTGCAGCAGATTTGTGGAAGCGTGACTCTATTCATCAGCCCTTGTCAGCCACAACAAATCTCAGACATAACTGTACTGTGTTGCACAGCGAATACAAGTAATCTTAATATTAATGTGTTTCACTTACCCGCTATCCTTGCTGATGTCAGGCTTGAGCTAAATTAGACACATTCATACAAGTATATTGGCCAAAATAAATGAATGAAGTATCTTATACTTAGCTATTAAGCTTCATACGCGACGTTTTCAGGACACGTTGGCACGTGGAAGTCGATACCAGATTCACAATTTTCACAAATATCAATCAATAGTTCACAATCAATTTACCGTTGCCAGCACTAGATCAGGCGGCGTTCAAAGCGGTTTTCTCTATTTAGTTCAATTAATCAATTCACACGAAATGCAAAAGGGTGTGCTCACAATAAGTTTTCACAAAATGTTCAATATGTCACAAACCGTGCCGGGAGTCAAAAGGCGGCGATTTAATAGATTTCACCACTATTCGCGTAGCTACAATGATGTGCTTTTCAAAAGGCGAACAATTATTTTACGTACGAGTCGACAACGTGGTAATTTCTCAACGCGAAGCGAACGGTAGTGACAGTTCAGTGTGACCATTGTCAGAAATTTTCAATAGACTAAACAAAATGTTACTCAATCGATCTAATCGATTTGACTTATAATAAAAACTAATTCTATTTCAAACATCCACCCGCCCCGGACCGGCCTACCGGTCCGCTAATCGGTTGGTAGACGTGACAATGTTGCAACCGCTCTCCTCAGAATCGAACCGTCCACCAAGACCTCAGCAAATCGGGGAACTCCATCAGCCCCAGTTACCAAATGAAGGATGCGCCCCCTGCGCCATCTGAGTGGCGGAAGGTTAGCCTCCTTGATCAAAACGAGGTCACCAATCTTGGGTGGATCGGTCTTGTCGGTCCACTTAACGCGTTGCTGGAGTATGTGCAAATATTCCAAGTTCCAGTGTTTCCAAAAGCTCTGAGTAATCTGGCGTACCAATTCAAAACGCGAGAGACGACCAGGTCTCGTATCAATATAGGGGTACTCAGGCAAGGCGACAAGTGGGCGACCAATCAAAAAATGGCCCGGCGTAAGGGCCTCCAAATCATTCGGATCTGAGGAGATCGGGCACAATGGCCGAGAGTTCAAAACGGCCTCAATCTTACAAAACACAGTTGCGAGTTCCTCAAATGTAAGGACAGATTCACCGATTGTCCTGCGCAAGTGTGTTTTGGCCGATTTTACGGCGGCCTCAAATATACCACCCCAGTGTGGACAATTTGGTGGGGAAAACAACCAATTTATCCCACGTCGGGCAAGCCTATCACCTATATCAGCTTTGTTGGTTTCAAGAAAATTAACAACATCATTCAGATAATTATAAGTGCCCTTGAAGTTAGTGCCGCAGTCAGAACGGATCAAGGAAGGCAGCCCTCTGCGGGATACAAATCTGTCAAATGTGGCTACAAACGCCTCGGTCGTAAGCGAGGAGACCAGTTCTAAGTGTACGGCCTTTGTGGAGAGACAAACAAAAACGCACAAGTAGGCCTTAACAGTCTTGCTGTTTCGAAGTGTCGACGTTTTCACCAAAAACGGACCTGCGAAGTCCGTGCCAACACCGTCAAACGTCCTGCTCTCAGTTACGCGATCTGCCGGTAAGTCTCCCATCAAGGGCTGCATGGTAGAAGCCTTGAGCTTATAGCAAGGGATGCAGCGAAAGACTACACTCCGAATAATTCTTCGGGCAGACAAAATCCAAAATTCGCGTTGCAAAATGGCTAACAGGGCATTACAACCAGCATGCGAGTTTTTAAGGTGACGGTCAGTTAGCAACAAGCGTACCAAATGACCGTCCTTAGGTAACAAAAGGGGGTGACGTGCCCCGTAAGGGAGGTTGGCGTTCTTGAGACGCCCTCCAACGCGCAAGAGACCCGTATCGTCCAAAAAGGGGTTCAATTTAGAGACAGCTCCCGACGATTTCGATCTCCCTGATTTAAGGATAGCAATCTCCTTCTCAAAATGCGCCAATTGCACAGAACGAACCCAAAAGGTGAGAGACTCCTGTCGTTCCTGTGGTGAGAGAAACGGTGTCAGACGTTTCTGTTGTGGGTGCCTAAAATTAAAAACAAAACGCTTTATCCAAGCAGTAACACCTAACAACTTGTCGAGGGAGCTGTAACGATTCAACAGGAAATCGGGGTCGAAGGCGCATTCTACCTTCTCAAGAGCGAGTGTTCGTAGACCCGGCAAATTAGAAGTATTCAAAACTGGCGTTCGAGGCCAATCAATTTCTGGTCGACTCAACCATTCCGGACCCCACCACAGCGAATGACCTATCAAACTAGGCGTCAAGCATCCGCGCAAGGCACAATCAGCGGGGTTGAGCTCACCTGGCACGTGTCTCCAAACAAGTTTGACTTCGGATTTCTGGATTTGGGAAACGCGATTAGCGACAAATACCTCCAAAGTGTGGACAGAAGCCTTCAACCAACAAAGAACAATTTGGCTGTCTGTCCAGGCGTAGGTCCCATTAATACAAATGCTTTTACCCAAAGTACTGGACACGTGGTTCAATAAGCGTACAAGTAGGGCTGCTCCCGAGAGCTCCAATTTCGGAATGGTCAAAGATGTCCGAAGGGGTACAACCTTGCTCTTCGCCATGATCAGGGAAACCCTCACCTGACCTGAGGCACTAACTGTGCGCAAGTACACCACGGCCGCGTGCCCACGCTCCGAGGCATCACAAAACCCGTGAAGGGTGGCCTTGTACTTCCCGGGAGGAAGGATGGGACGAGGCAAGGAGATCTCGTTGACGGCAGGAAGTGAGGATACAAAAGAGGTCCATTCCTCAACAAGAGTGCCGTGCAGAGGTTCGTCCCAGGTCAATCCTGCTGTCCAAAGCTTCTGCAAGAAGCATTTTGCCCAAAATATAATTGGACAGATCCAACCGTTCGGATCAAGGTTCTGGCGACAGTAGACAATACGAGACGTTTAGTCCAAGAACACGGCAATTTCAAGTCTATGTTATATGTAAAGATGTCTTGGACTGGTCTGTACTGAACGCCGAGAACAGCCATCATGGCGGGGTTGTCAACAATCTCAAACAAATGTGGATCCTGCTGATGATCCTCTGGCAAGCCTTTCAAAAGCGCTGGTGAGTTGGAAATCCATTTGCGCAACTCATAACCAGCGGAGGCCAAAATACCTATCAATTCGTCCCGCAGGAGGATCGCCTCGTCCGCTGTGGAGGCGCCCGAGCAAATGTCATCGACGTAAATATCGTCTTTCAAGATGGCGGAGGCTCGTGGGAAGCGTAAGCCTTCGCGGTCTGCGAGCTCCCAAAGAGAACGTATTGCCAAGTAGGGGCTTGACCTTAACCCGTACGTATTAGTATTGAGCTCGTAGACGACCATGGGATCGCGAGGAGACTCTCTCCAAAGGATCAACTGGAAGCGACGGTCATCAGGGTGGATAATAGTCTGCCTGAACATCATTTTTATGTCGGCCACAAAGACAACCTGATGTCGTCGGAAGCTGGTGATGACGTCACAAAGGTCCTTGACCAACTTGGGACCAGAATGCAAGCACTGGTTCAAGGATACGCCTGTTGAAGTCTGCGCAGAACCATCAAACACTGTGCGCAGCTTGCCAGTCGATGGCTTCAATACCGCATGATGCGGGAGAAAGTAATGCTCCACCGAACGCCAATCCAAATTTGACACAGACATGTGTCCCAACTGTTCATATTCCCTCATGAACTCAATATACTTCTGTCTGAGCTCCGGATCACGACCCATGCGGCGCTCCATAGCCAACAATCTCTTTTCGGCTAAAGGTCGTGACTCACCAAGCGGAGGCCGAACAGACAGAAATGGTAGCCTCGTAATGATCCGACCAGAACGGAGTCGACCAGTGTTGTTCTGGAAGAACAGCTCGCACTCCTCATGTTCTGGATTCAAACGGGCAGCTTGAGGGGGTTCCTCTACCTCCCAAAACCTCTGAACCGCATCAGAGAGAGCGGAGCCTACAGCTAACAAATTGTCAAGTTCAGGTGGAGGGGGGTCCCTAGGTACAGGTCCCATCAAAGCAAATCCAAATATGGTCGGGATGGCAGTCAAACCATTTGGCACCAAGACTCGTTTCCCACCAATCAAAATTCCACCGAGGACATCAGAGCCAATCAACAAGTCGATTTGTCCCGGTTTGTCAAATTTGGGGTCTGCCAGTTCCAATCCCGATGTCAAATTCACCACAGCAGCAGGTAGCTGTTTCTGTGGATGCATACCCAAAATATTCTTCAGCACAATAGCCGAGGTTCTAATTCTCGGGTGTGAAGATTCAACAGGGCCAAACAAAACCTTAACTTGCCCTTCAACATTAGAGGCTACGTCCCCTATGCCCCGAATACAATTCGGAAAGGAGCCCATATTTAATTTAACCTGCCCTACCAAATAAGTGGAAACAATGCAACCTTGTGAACCTGTGTCCAATATAGCACGGACAACAACAGAGGTCCCCGTGGGTCCCCAGACCCTAACAGCAACCGTTGGTAGGATAACGGTCTCAATGGGGGAGGTTGGCGTTATAGGGCAGGGGTCAATGACCTATTGTTGCCTGGGCGGCGACCGTTGGCCAGGACCAGGCAAGTCAAAACGAGGGTGCGGCTTGAAGTCCTCAAAAGCGCGATGACTCGATCCGCGCGCCATCTGTGGGGGGTCATAATGACGCACCCGCCCAAAACGAGGTGGGCGCGAGTCAAGGCGGGGACGCTCCGCCAAAGGAGGGGAATACCTGGGGCAGCAGTCATGGTGCTGGTGACGCTGAACAGCACATTCAGGTGCGCGAGAGAGAGGAGGCGTGCGCACGCTACGGTTCTCCAAGCGGGGTGAGCGGCGATCAATTAAGCGAGGCGACTCTCGGCTGCGTGCCGGTGAGCCTCGGCTGCCACCTTCAAAACACCCGCCCGTGCGCGGCGTCGGCTGGTTGGACAAGCGGCCAACCTCTCTGGCATTATTCATGCAGAGAATGTCCAAATGCTGTCCTCCACAGTGAGGACAGGGGTGAGAATTTGGGCAGTCTCGCTGGTAGTGGGACCCCAAGCAAGAGAAGCAAAGGCGGCGGGCATTCGCGATGCGCCTACGAGAGGCGACATGTAGGTCCATGAATGCCCTACAACTGGCCGTTCTGTGCCCCGTGACCTTGCAGTAGGAGCACTCCACAGGGCTCTGCGTGACTGCAAAGCGAGGAGGGCGCCGGTCAACACTGGCTCGGGTGTGAACGCGAGCCTGCTCCTTGACCTTGGGCGGCTGCGACTTAGCCGGCGTGTCACCACCGGAGTTGTCCAAGACCCGGCACTCATCCTCCAGGAACTTCTCCAGGTCAGCAAAGGGGGGCAGATGGGTCGCGCTATCCCCACCAAAGCGCTGTTCAAAACGCGACCTCAGGTCGGCAGGCAGCTTCTTCAGCACAATGTGCACCAATAGATAGGACCATTGGTCCACGGGCAGGTCAAGGCACTTAATTGCGTTGATGGCCACCAAAAGCGGGTTCAACAGTTGGGTGCGCAACCCAGAGACCCGGGTGAGCGTCGGCAAGCCCAAAATCTGCTCAATGTGCGTGTCGGCGAGGCCACGCTTATTATGGTACCTACGGGTGATTAGGTCCCGAGCCGTCTGGTACGCCTCGTCAGACACGGGCAGATGCTGGATGAGGCCCTTAGCCTCCCCATCCAGAACCGACATTAGATAGGCCAACTTTTGTGCCGGCCGAAGGTCAGCCCTATCATTGACTAGGCTGTCGAACAAATTAATGAAGCCCAGGTAGCTTCCTAGGCAGCCATCAAAATGGGGGAGGTCCAAGGTAGGGAGCCTACTCACCAGCCCTGGTGCTGACCTAGGAAGCTCCTGCTTCAGGCCGGGTTGCCCTTCCCTATCGGCAACTAGTTGTCTCGCACTATTGGAGACAGCATCATACAGGTCTAAGACCTGGGCATAGTCTTCGCTGACCTTATTTCGCTGGTCAGCGGTGAAATCATTGATTGACACTTCAAGACAGCAAGTGCTGAAAGTGCGGAATTGCTGTTCCACACTTGCCAGGCGATCGTCAATCCGCTCGTACCTTTGAAGTAGGGCCTGCTGGCGATCAGGCCGGTTCACTAAAGCACTGGCTGAGGCAAACCAGCGCAAATCTGACGCAATAGCACCAGCAGCCGCACGCAAGTCCTTGATAGCTGACATAATCAAAATTTCAAAAGAGCCCGGACAAGCGTTAAACAATATTAACAATCAAAACTTAATTTTTCTCAATTCTTTGAAACCAACAAAGTATTAGCCTGTTTACTGCAAGTGCAGGCAAGTGACAGGTATCTACTGTCCAACAAAATTAATAGTTTCAATATGTATTGACACAAAACAAAGTCAAAGTTATCAAGGTTATCAAAGTTATAACTTATAACAAATTAATAAAGTTGAAACTTCAACTTAATTAATTAATTATTTGCAACAGACAGACTAACTGTGTTATTTATGATATACAATAGGAAGTAAGCACAGAATATGTGTTACCTAACAATATTATCTTTATATTATAACAAAACAAAGTTTATTAATGTGACCCGCCCAAGTGGCAAGGTCAAGTTGGTTGTTATGTTTATGAATATATGCAATAAACTAAATTTACTAAATTTACTAAATTTATATTATAATTTACTAATTTACTTAATTTTGATACATACAGCTGTTATGTATCCAAACAAATTGACTTATTAATGCAACAACAAATTTAAGTTAGATTTTCCAACAATACAAATCAACAATTACTGATTGAGGTTATGTGACAATGTGTTCCAAATTATCTAGGTCAACTTATACAATTCAATATTATGTATTTTAGACAATAACTGACCTGACAAACACTACAATACTGTCTACAAGGTGATAAGATACAAGCTCATACCAATCTGAGTTTATACTCAGTAATGCAACAGCGGCTAAGATACAAATTTACAATATAGGCAGTTAACCACGCTCTTGCTATCAAAAGTTATGTCTAGAGTTAGCGCAGCCAGGTGGGAAACTGTTGAGAACAGAGTTGCAGTGGAAGCTGTAATACATCCACCTGACCACGATAGACAATTTATCTAAACACGTTCACTGTGGTAGCACAGCGATGACTTATAATCTTAATATTAATAAAATGTCTTACCAACTCTTAGTGATGTTCTTGAGTGGAGTCCTGGAGGCAAGCTAGATACACACAAGACTAAAATTGGCCAATATTAGCAAGTGAATTATCTTTACTTTACCAGACTCTAACGCAGCGTCTTCAATGCACGATGCAAGTTCACAGGATTCGCAATTTCTCCTTGCAAATGTCAATGAATAGTTCACAATCAATTTACCGTTGCCAGCACTAGATCAGGCGGCGTTCAAAGCGGTTTTCTCTATTTAGTTCAATTAATCAATTCACACGAAATGCAAAAGGGTGTGCTCACAATAAGTTTTCACAAAATGTTCAATATGTCACAAACCGTGCCGGGAGTCAAAAGGCGGCGATTTAATAGATTTCACCACTATTCGCGTAGCTACAATGATGTGCTTTTCAAAAGGCGAACAATTATTTTACGTACGAGTCGACAACGTGGTAATTTCTCAACGCGAAGCGAACGGAAGTGACAGTTCAGTGTGACCATTGTCAGAAATTTTCAATAGACTAAACAAAATGTTACTCAATCGATCTAATCGATTTTACTTATAATAAAAACTAATTCTATTTCAAACATCATCCATAAACAAGAATTTATGGATGACACAAAGTCTTGTCTCATGTGTAAATCGAACTCACAACACTCGGCGCAGTATCAAGCAGCAAGGGGGCCACTTAAACCTCTACGCCAACCGTGCAGTCATAAATAAAATCTAATTACGATGAAAAAAACCATGCATTAAATATTTATAAACCATTAGAACCTCCACCTTCCGTGTGGTGACGGATTAAGAATACGGAATGTCACCACCCCATATGATCCCATGGGTGTCGTAAGAGCCGACAGAGGGAGCATAATATGCAAAGAACAGCACTGTAAGAGAAGGAAAACTTGATACAAGCCCTATACCAACTCGTTTGGCCAGGGTGGTATAGTAGGCCAACTCCTCCTTTCAAAGGAGATGCCTAGTCGAGCAGTGGGCTGTTAAAGGCTGATGATGATGATGATGATGAGAACCTCCATCAGCGAGCCAATTACCCAACTTTATATCTGCGTCACGTTGCGAGATAACCATTGACGGCTTAACAAAAGTGTTGAGAGCAAGTCCACATAGCCGGAGAATTTTATTCGGAAATAACACTCTGTAGGTACATTGTACAACAAAGGACAGTTTTCAGCCAGTTTTGAAGACAGTAAACAATTTATAAAGTTTACACAGTTGTAAGCTTTCACTGGTATGCCTACATAAAGTTTGTTTTGAGTTGAGAAAATGAAACCGGATGGGGCACTAAGCTAAAGCGTCTTATGACTCCCAGATCGATATTTCTGTAAGTTATACTCTCGTTTCACGCTCGAAATGACATCTCAAGAAGTTGGGGTCTTAGAATATATTTTATGCAGTTCCATGTTAGTAGTTTGACGTTGGGTGTGAATATAGTTTCGGAGTTTAAGATACTCTTGGAAAGGATTAACGTACTTTTAGAAATAGCTGGCTATTTGAGCTCATTGGTAATTAACGTAGCTTATGTGGCGTCAATTTTACTGTGAGTGCTCGCGTTGGTGTCTCGATTCAAATTCAAGGCGAATTGAAGTTTTGTTAAAATGAACCACAAGCATTGTATAAACTGATATTTCATGGAATTCAGTTATTAGTTCGATGACCTACTAAGGAAGGGGTCGGATACTGGGGGCTCAAGATCGTTCTTTGTGCAAAACCTTGTAAAAGTCCTAACTTTTAACAAAAGATATCTTTGAAATAAAATTGAGGTAAAACGAAGGTGAGCCTAAAGTAGCTATTTGCAATGTAAGCGTGCATTTGCATAATCTACAGAACAAAATAAATAAAAATGAAAATGTTTATATAAAATGTAATTTTATTTGATTTATTACTTTTACCTATCCTAGATTCTTATCCGTAATAAGCAATGGTAACGGGTCTTATTTTCATAACCTAACTACAAAACTTTCAGAAAACTAATACTTCAATTCGGATTATTTATACTAGAAACGCAAATCTTTTAGAAAATTCAATAGAAATTACGTCTTCAAAGACATCAAATATAATTTAAGGCTGAGTGCTGACAGACATCAAAGAACTACTGAACACTGTGTTACCTAACTTGGTTTTATATTTTCATATAATTCAAGTAGACAAGACCTTGAGACAAAATTTTAGTTTTTAGTTCCTGCGTCACGATTTCAATTATTCTAGAATCGTGCTAATTAGAACGGTCTAGAATTTTTGTCTAGACAAACAGCGGAGAATTCTTTGTTTAAAGGTACGTCCATAACAAACAATGAATTAGAACAATACTAATTAATAAGATTGTTGTGCTTGCTTAATTAAATTGTAATTTGTACGATGATTATTAAAACAAGCAATAGCTCTAGTTATAAATAAAATGTAGCACAATAACAAAAGGGTTGAATTGCATATCTGAATTAAATCATTAAAACACATTATCTCCTCTGAATGGTGCTGATCCACTAGAGCATTAACCTAAAAAGGCAGCGATAGCCTGGAGATACCAACGGACTGAAATGCAGAGGGGTTCGAATCCACGGCGCGCATCAATGACTTTTCGAAGTTTAGTGCGTATTAAATTGTTATTTATCTCTTGC
Source organism: Euclidia mi (assembly GCA_944739405.2). Taxonomy (NCBI): domain Eukaryota; kingdom Metazoa; phylum Arthropoda; class Insecta; order Lepidoptera; family Erebidae; genus Euclidia; species Euclidia mi. The sequence continues at coordinate 25,086,388 of OX123191.2, read as the reverse complement.
TTTGTGCCTTAAACCGTCAGTCCCGGCTGTCATGAAGATGTTTGACAGTCGTTACGGGGAGTCAGTACCCTCAAATAAACTGATACTGGTTTAACCATAGAATATCGGTATCCCTTTGGGTCATGGAGGTCAGACGGCAATCGCTCTGTGGAAAAGTTGATATTCTATCATATCTGGTTAGACCAGTAAACGAACCTCGAGCTCCAAGGCTGTAAGTCTTGGACGCAACTGGGATAACGCTAGGGCGATGATGACACTAGAGCATTAACCTGTAATGAGCATTCTTGCGAATGTTACAAAACAGAAAAATAAACGTATGTGTTTAAGCAAGCATTCTTACGAACGTTCTGGCGAGCATTCTAGCGAATTGGCAGTTTTTGACGTTTTTGCTGATTAGAGTCTTCGCTAGAAACATCGTGAAAATGTTCGTAGCTATGTTCAGTTTTGTTCGTTGTTCGGTTCGATAAAACAAAAAACGGCAAATGCTCAATGTTCTGTTTTAAGTGAATGCTCAGGTGTATCGGCACCATAAGCCTATAATACTCCTTATTTTTGTGTGCCGCGTTGCTACGGTGGGCAGAATATTAATGATTTTCCAACTCCTCCAATAAACTTCACACTAAACTCGTTGCGGTTCTAACTTTACCGGGACCTCACGAGTGTCAAAACTTGGTGTTTCTATGGTCACCGTTACACAAGTGATACAGTTGTGGGGAGCAGGGTGAGTTTAGTCTTGTGGTGTTGAAGGTGGTTCGAAATTAAAGAAGGCACTAGCTATCGAGACACATACACTTTAATGTTCTTTTAATCTGCTCTTACAATAGTTGCCTTAGTTTATATACATAATTAACACGTGCTTATATGTTATATAACTTATCATATACTTATCTATCATATATCTAATGATATGTGATGGACGTCACACACATCGCATCACCCATCCCAAAAGAAAAAAAATATAATTTTCATTTTTTTTTCAAATCATTTGTTATATAACCTAGTTCTATTCTTATGTACAACATCTATTTTATTTTTACATTTAATAGGAACATTAGGCGATTCGTCTTTTATGACCTGAAACGGATCTTCATATATACAATCGAACTTAGTGCCCGTTTCATTTATAGTAAGACTAAATCACTTTCCTTATACGTAATTGGATTTATCTTTTTGTCATACTTATATTTTCTAACACATTTAAGCGTCAGCGTGAGCCCTCTGCAATCTGTATTTAAATTCTAATGGGTAGTTATCAAAATTATATAAAGGCTCGACGCTATTATCTTTTAAATTATTCGGCAATCTACATAGCTTTCCAAAGACTAACTCGTACGGTGTATATTGAGTCTTTACATTAACTGTTGTATTATAGGAAAAAAACCAACACGGTATCCACGAATTCCATTCAGAAGAATTATTATTAGTTTGTATACGTAAATATGCGCCTAAAGTTTTATGGACATTTTCTAAAGAACCTATGCTCTCATGATGATATGCCGTTGATAAAATTTTATTAATTCCTAATACGTTACATAATTCTATCATTACTTAAGAAATAAATTCTGAACCTTGATCTGTAGCAATTATCTTATGTATCCCATATCTTAAAATAAAATTGTCGACCAAAGCTTTGGCTACTTCATTAGCCGATTTAGTCTTTAACGGATATGCTTCCACAAATTTTGTGAGTTCACATTGAAGTGTCAGGATATACACATTTCCATAATTATCTTTGTCAAGAGGACCCACTATATATATAAAATCTTTGCGTTACTGACTGACTGACAGACAATTTACAGCCAAAACTATTGGACGCTGGAAGCTGAAATTTGCCACGTATGTTCCTTAGGGACCGTAGGGGTGCACTAAGGAGGGATTTCCCGAAATTCCCACGGGATCGGACAAAAACAGTTAAATAAAAAAAAATGTGCGAGCATAGCTGCGGGCGTCCTCTAGTGTCTAAATAAATCTTTTCAAAAGATGACGATGCAGTCGTAGTGACCGTCAACGATTCTTTTGTATTTCTATGATATTTTTGTTTTTGACATTTTTCACATTTTCGAACGTATTCCACAATATATGTTTCAATGGACGGCCAATAATAATACTTTTTTATGTTGTTAACCATCCTACGTATCCAGGCATGACCACTACTCATTAAAATATGAAAGTCGTTCATTTCCCTTTTTTTCTTCGACTCTTTGTACATCTTTCACTACGCATACTCTAAAATCTTGAGATAATATTTTAGCATTGTGTTTTAAATATCGAGCCATACTTTTAATTTCATCATCATCATCATCAGCCTTCATCAGTCCACTGCTGGACTAGGCCTCTCCTTTGAAAGGAGGAATTGGCCTACTATACCACGCTGGCCAAACGGGTTGGCATAGGGTTTGTATCAAGTTTTCCTTCTCTTTCAGTAGTGTTCTCTGCATAACATGCTCCAACTTTTAATTTACTCACCATTAAAACAGTTTTTTAATATAAATATTTCTTTAATATCTCTTTCGGTACAAAAACTTACTGTCTTTCAACAACTCGTCTCGCGAAGATGCCGATAAAGAATCATAAATTTATAAATGTTCGAGTTTTCTGGCACTTATAACAAATTGCGTGACTTTGAAAATATTTTATTCTTCTTGTTACGTAACAACTTATTCCATGAATCTAATCTTACTTGAACTAGTTCAATATCATGTCCGTGTTTTTTACGAATTTCTACGATCCTAGGGTGATCAAGCCTACTAACCGTAGAATCTTCCTTGTCCGTATCGGATTTTTTGACTCTAATAGACGTTTATTTTGTGCTCTCATAAGTACACATAAAGTCTTTCCATGCATGTTTTTTAAATCATCACTCGATAAAACTATTCTGGACAATGCATCAGCTGCTAACACATTATCTTTTCCTTTTACGTATTCGACCTCGAATTCGTATTCTTCCAAATATAGTCGGAATTTTGTTAACCTGCTTGACGGATCTGTCATGTTAAATAAATATAGTAACGGTCTATAATGGGTTCTTACGATGAATTTTCTTTCGTACAAAAATACGGTCTGAAATATTTTACTGACCAAACCATAGCCAATAATTCATTTTCAATAATAGGATAATTTAACTCACTCTTATTCAAAGAACTACTGACATATGCCACGGGTTTCCCATTTCCATTACATAGCACACTACCTATAGGTAGCAAATCCCGAACTGTCTGTCTGTAATATAAAAGTGTTACTGTCTAAAAAGCTTGGATAATCTAATACTGGAGGGTTTATCAACATTTCTTTTAGTGATACAAATGCTTTCTCGCATTCATCTGTCTAGTTAAATACTACATTTCTTCTACATAACTTATTCATAGGCAGAACTATACTAGCAAAATCAGTAATAAACTCTCTGTAATAGTTTGCAAAAGCTACAAAAAGTTTTACTTCATCGCTACTAGAAGGACGCGGATATCTTTTTATAACTGCAACTTTTTCTGGGTCTGGTAAAATACCATCTGACGATATAATATGTCCTAAATAAAGTATCTGCTTTTACAAAAATTTACATTTTGACGGATTTAATTTAAAATTGACTTTTCTTAGTCGCGAAAAAACTGACGTGAGATTTCGATTATGAATTTCAAGGTTTCATCCGAAAATGATCAAATCGACTAAATAAACTAAGCATTTGTCATAATTTAACCCTGACATGGCTACAGTCATCATTCTGCTAAATGAACTTGGACTTATCTTTTATCCCATCGGTAATCTGCACATTTGGTATTGCCCCTTGTCTGTAAACGCTGTACAGTTTCTACTGTTTTTCGCGAGACAGCACTGAAAATACGATTTGGATAAATCGCAATGACTGTAATACATAGCGCCTGACAAGGACTCTAAAATCGCATTATTAGGTAAAGGAAATTTATCGTCTTGTATTTTTTTCATTCAACTGTCTATAGTCTATAACTACGCGCCATTTCTTTTCTCCGTTACGATCTGCCTTTTTTGGAACACAGGCCTAGACCACTCACTAACTGTCTCCTCAGTAATATTATTATCAAGCATCTCTTGAACATCAAGTTCCTTTTTCTGAGCGTGAGGTATCCTATACTGTTTCCTATATACTGGCGTGATATTATCCTTTAGTCCAATCTCCTGTTTATAAATATTCGTGACAGTTAATTTATCTCCCGGAATATGAAATATATAAGAAAATATTTTCTTAACGCGTTCAACGTTTATCTCCGGTTCCGCAAAACTACAATACTCAAAATCACTTAATGGACTAACTTCTACGTCAGACATGCTTCAAGTAACTTCCTCAGAGGTTGTGTTTAATATCCTAATCGGTACCATCCCATTTTTAGGCCTAGCTATCACATTAGCAAAAAAAAACACCTTTACATAATACTTTCCTAAATACTACACAATCTTCTGTTCTATTAGCAGGCAAATATTTAATGACTTCACAACGCGGGGAAATAGTCAATAAACAAATTATCATACAAATTTAATGGAATCGAAACAATTGTCCCTCGACATTCTCTTAAAGATAAAATATTCTTCGAAAAATCTGCTATTCCATTATATTTTTGCAAAAAATCTTGACCTAATATACCGATTGCCTTACAAGGTAACTTATCGAAAACGTAAAACTTATGTGAAAATGTATATTTCTCGAATATTAAATTTAAATAAATGTAACCTATTGCAACTAAACTATCTCCTACGCCATTAATCACGAGCCTATCTCTATAAATGTTATAACACAACCCATATCTTATACAAAAACTATTTTTATAGACGATAACGACGCTCCTGTATCGAGTAACCATTCTGATTCAATATTATTTATTCTAAAAATAACCCAATTAATGATATCACACGATAAAATATGTTTACTAACGATAAAACTGACTCGTTGTTTGTTGTTCGTCATCGTTTACTCTTGGCCTTGCCATTGACTTCATCATTTTCGCATCATCATTTTCTAGTACTGTAAAATTGTATTAATTAATATTTAGTTCTATTCGCCTTAGGCCATTCAACATACCGCGCGTTCTCATATATCATTAATCAGTATCACGTAATTCTAGACAATTTGGACAATATATCAGTTTTAATCGTATTTAAGCGTCTTATCATTTCATATAATTGTTAGGATTAACCCAAAATCCTACATGGTCCTTCGAGCCGGATCGCCTTGAACGACACGTGACTGCTGCCTTGCATTTGCGGTGACGTTTGAGTCCCCGTGGCGGCGGCCGATGAACTTAATTCCGGCCGCGGACGCCGAGGTGTCGTATGGCTATGTTCGAATACGTCGTGTAATAATGAATTATGTTGTTTGTTACATTCTTTACATCTTTTTTCCAATTTGCAAGGGTGACCATAATGATTGTTCAGACAATTAGGACAGAGATTATGTTTATCTACCAAAGATTTCCTGGAAGGTGCTGGCATTTCAAAAAATTTTTTACAATAATAAATGCCATGTTCATTGTTATTACAAATCACACACCAATATTTATTGGCGGTGAAGTTCTTAATATCTTTGTTGTATTTGCTAGACGGAATTATTCTAGTACTTAATGAATACGAGTTTTTATAATAATTCGATGTCTGAAAAGAGTCATGCAATTTTTGAGCATTATTATCATGTTTCCTACGGGCAGATTCTATGGTTGTGAATTTAGTTTCCAAAAATTGTAGAAATTCATGCAAATTTGGGATGTCCCTTGGCTGGCTTACTGACTCCATGTAGTTTTGATATGTCTCAGTATCCAACTTTTGGGATAAAATATGGACTAGGATAGGGTCCCATGATTCAGTATCAATGCCTAAATTCTTAATGGCATTTAAGATTTTTAAATTCAAGACCACTATGTTTATTATCAGACGATCCCGAGGAAATAGATTTCCTTACACCATCTCACTTTTTGGGTAACGGACCATTACTGACAATTTACGAAATGGAGAAGGATTTGAGAACGAGATGGCATTTAGTACAAAAGTTTGTAAGCGACTTATGGGAGCGATGGCACCGCGAATATCTCACTCAACTGTTAACAAGGACTAAGTGGCGACAGTCTAAAGAAAATATCAAGATTGGCGACGTAGTTGTTATCCCAGACGACAACCTACCACCCGGCAAGTGGGCGCTCGGGAAGGTCGTGCAACTGCATCCGCGACGCGACAACTATGTTAGAGTCGTAACACTCAAAACGAAAAACGGATTTATGAAGCGTCCTATTATCAAGCTGTCTATATTACTACCAACTTCAAGCGATGAACAAAAACAGCAGGATCAAAATCAGCAAGGAAATCAAGAAATAAAATCGCCGAAACGGCGTAGTAACAAGCCTGTTAGTTTCACTAAATTGGCTCTATCTATATTATTATTATTCATGGTCATCGCCCCTTCACAGCAAGCCGTATATAGCAACATGCCATTACAAAACAATAACAATATTTATTTTGATCCTATTACCAACATGCATTTAATACGCGATCACTGGCGCCTTGTTGTGTATTATGATACCCATCTAAGGATGGGTATCATAATACACAACAAGGCGCCACAGTTTCGTAGAGTCGTGTTTCCTTCTTGGTAAGCCAAGAAAGAAACACGACTCTACGAAAGTACATCGAATATTTGGAGAAACTATGCCCTAAAATAAAAATGGAATTACATTGCGCAGCAATTTTATTACAGTTACGGCACGGCTAAAGGAAACTGCAACATTATAACAATATTTTAATGAATTATCAAACAAGTAACAAGAGCGTGCGACGTCAGCGTCGGCGTCGTGGTCTAATTGACAACGTAGGCTACGTAGCAAATAGTTTATTTGGCGTTTTAGATGAGCACTTTGCCGAAAAATACGAAAAGGATATTGCTACTATAAGAAGTAACGAGCATCACCTGGCGGAGTTGTGGCAGAATCAGACGTCGGTAGTAGAGGCAGAATTCAACTTACTGAAAAGAACAGAGGACACCATGGAACAGCATCATAAACCTATCCACCAAAAGTTTAATAATATGCAAACTTCTTTCAATCAAATTATTTATTTATTTATTTTTACACTTCCTGCATTTTTAATGCAAAGGCGGACTTAATGCTAGATAGCATTTTCTGCCAGTCAACCTTAGGGTGGTGCAGAGATGATTGTGGCAGGTGTATAAACTACAAAGATAGAAATAGTTATCCAACATTATACTACTTTTTATATTATATTTAAATATTATGTTAATACATACATATTATATAAATAATACATACCTATAAATAATATATAAAATGAATATATACTTATACATACGTATATTTAATACACAGTGTAACAAATGTAAGAGATGATATTTCTATGGTCTTTCAAGTGACAGTTTGATGTAATACTGGCGCACCTTAGCCCTAAACGTGAAACGATTCGTCGCCATCCTAATCTCGAGAGGGAGCGCATTCCAGAGAAGTACAGATTGTACAGTGAAAGAAGAATGTACAAGGCTTGAGCTATGAGAAGGACACGAAAGAAGAGAATTATTAGAAGACCGAAGATTTTTGTCATGGTTGGAGCAGCGGTATTGAAAGTAAGGAGCTAGGTAGCTGGGGCTATTAGATGAATGAAGAAAAGTGAAAAGAGTGGTCAACGCGCGCATATTACGACGCTGACGTATAGGTAACCATGACAGCTGTTTACGATATGAGGAGACATGGTCATATTTACGGAGATTGAAAATGAACCGAATGCAATTGTTGAGAAGTCGGTCAAGTTTATTGAGTAGATCTGCATTCAGGTCGAGATAACACACATCACCATAGTCGATTATAGGAAAAACCAAGGTCTGCACAAGCATTGTCTTTGTCTTGACAGGAAGGAAATTCTTCAGGCGATAGAGAGAACGCAGGACACCGGTAACCTTTTGGCAAACGCTTGTAATCTGGGGTTGCCAGCTAAGTGTAGCGTCGATGTGTAAACCGAGATCTTTAACGGAAGGACTCAGAGGTATATTGGTTCCATTAAATGTTACCGGTGGAAGCGATGCCAAGTCCAGCCTGTTTATAATTCTAGAGCTTCCAATGATGATAGCTTGGCATTTCACAGGATTGACACATAAGCCGTATCTCTCGGACCAATCGCGAATTCTTGCCAAGTCCCGGTTCACATCATCGATCGCATCCGGCAGATCCTCAGTTTTAGCCTGCGAGTAAAGTTGTAGGTCATCAGCGTACAAATGATACGAACACTGAAGATCAAGGGTAATGAGATTTATAAACAGAGAAAATAAAAGAGGAGAGAGTATGCCACCTTGTGGAACACCAGCCTCAAGGTCTCGCCAACTCGATGTTGCCTCATCAACTCTGACAGACTGCTGACGTCCACGAAGATATGAAGAGAACCATTCCAGTGCTTCGGAGGAGATCATAAGATAGGATAGGATGGATAGTAGGATATCGTGACTGACGGTGTTGAAGGCGTTTGAGAAGTCAACCAGGACCAGCACAGTGATCCTAGTGTCCTCCACACCCGCCCTCACATCACCAGTCACTTTGAGCATAGCTGAGACTGTGCTATGCCCAGGTCTGAAGCCGGACTGATAGGGACTGAGGACATTGTGTTCATACACAAACTGGGACAGCTGCTTATGAACACAAGCTTCAAGGACTTTGGAAAGGAAAGGGAGGATGGAAATGGGCCGGAAGTGACTAGGAGTGACAGGATTAGTGACTTTGGGCAGTGGCCGAACATATGCTTTCCGCCAAATTTCAGGGAATTGCCCAGAGTCAAGGGAATGGTTTATTATGTGGGTAATAGCAGGGAGGAGGTGGTCCAGGATGGTGATAATCATAAAGCGGCTGACTTCATCGCAACCAACTGCTTTAGATTTGATTGAAAGGATAATCTTTTTGATCTCAGCCTCAGCAACTGGAGAAAAGGAGTTATGCTTGGTCGAGCTAAGCTATCTATGTAGTCCACCGTTCGACTCATAGTCTGACGATCAAACTTTGGAGTGGAGACAAAATAAATGTTAATGTCGTCAAGACTAAGCGCCGGCGGTGGATCCACACGGCTAACCCTACCGATACCCAGAGTCCTTAGGAACTTCCAGATATCGGTAGGGGAAGAGGAGGAAATGTTGTTGAAAATGTGGCTTCGTTTAGCATTTCGTATCATTTGATTACAACGATTCCTAGCAACTTTGTAGAGAACCCAATTTTCATCGCAACGATCCCCCTTGAACTTGCGGAAAGCTCGGTCCCTGCGCCTCATCGCCATTTGAATCCCACGTGTCAACCAAGGTGCGGACGGTCGCTTCAATTTGATTCGCCTTACTGGGGCATGAACATCGTATAAGTTGATTACGACATCGTTGAACACTTTCAATTTCATATCAACTGTAGCAGCTACCTCAAGAGGTACCCAATCAATTTTTGACGCATCCGTATGCAGATTATCGGTGTTCATACGTGCAAAGCAACGCCTGTACAGTACTTTGGGTTGGGGTTTAGGAGGCTTGAGGACATAGGAAATGTAGATCAGGTCATGATGGGAGAAACCAGGAGCAGGATGTTGACCGTGAGAGGAAACGAGGGAAGGAGCCGAGGTGAGAATCAAATCCAACCATGTGTCTTCACTGTTGGTATTATGATGTGTTGCATTCAGAGGTAAAATGTGAAGGCCAACAGATTCGACAATGGAGTGGAGTTTTCGGGAACGATGGGAGGTTGGGAGCAGGAGATCGGTATTAAAATCACCCATGATGACGTGATGCTCGTACTCAGACCCTAAAGATTCTAGAACCAATTCCAAATCGGTGAAGTAATCGACATTAGGGGGACAGTAAATTACGCCAAGAACGGTCCGCGCTCCTTTGACACAAACCTCAAGGAAAAGAAATTCAGCAGCGATGGAAGAAGAAGAAGCTATAATTTTATAGGGGAAGTCACTGCGTAAGTAAATGGCAACACCACCACCCCTCTTTCCAGTGCGATCATTTCGGATTAGAATGTAGCCAGAAAGGGGGTAAGCGGTGGAAAGAAGTTGAGGTTTGAGCCAACTCTCAGAGACCAGGACGGCATGAACGTTTGACTGTGTAAACGCCTCCACAAGATCACTGTAATGACTTGGCAGACTTTGAGCGTTAATGTGGCAAACATTTAACGAATTACGGTGTCGAAGACTAAAAGTTCCACGAATAAAATCGCCAAGTGTGCCTGTCACCGAACAAAAACTGTCGTCGTCAGACAAAGCAGAAGAATTATTTGCCGAGTGGAAAGATGACTCATCATTAGATGCCATAGAATTATTTCAAATGTATAAAATATATATAACAATAAATTTAATAATAATATACTACAAAAAAAAAAAAAAAGAACATATATAGCCGGTGCAAAGAACACATCTCTGCACCACCCGCCAGCTGACACCAACACAAGACAATAATACACAAATTACACATTAAATATTTTAACAGTTACAAAAACAAAAACAAGCTGTTAAGAGCGAAAACATGATTTCGGAACGCAACCTTTATCAATGCCTTTTAACGACTACTGTCAAAGTGACAATTCTGACAATGTTTGTTTTGATTGAAGTGTTGAACTTTGAAGTGCATATAACAAAATAATTACCTACTTATTTAGAAATTGAAGTTACTTAAAGATTAGTTACTCATAAGATACTTTGTGGGTAAACAAAAGTAAACAATAAATGTACCGCACAACAGTCAGTGGTACGTTCCTTCCAAGAAGATGCAATTTCAAGACATAAACACGAACTGAATTTACAAACACGAAAAGAAAAAGGAAAATAACTAATTACGCCGGGTCGATGATTTAGTATTGCTTACTGTCGTGACGCTCTCCGCGCCAGGTCGTACTGCAGGCTGGGAATCACTCTTCGACTGCGGATATTTTGATATTAAAGGATTTAATTCGTCCATAGAAGTGATCTTGATCCGTGTGCCATCCGCCACTTTAATATTAATTACTCCATCCTGCGTCCAACACGCCCTGATGCCAAAGTGCGCCCTGGCCTTGGTGAACGTAGTCTGCCTGGCCTTGGTTAAAAACTCTTTAACCGTAACAGACGAACCCTTCAACTTCGTCTTCGCCTTCCAGACTGCATTCTTGACGTCCAAACTGCTGAACCTCACAAGAATGGGACGATGACGTTCCTTATGGATGTTCCCAAGCCGGTGACAGGCCTTAAAGGATGCTGGTGTAACATCAGATATGCCCAACTTCTTCTTGATGATGTCTGATACAACAGCGGGGCAGTCCTCATCATTAACTTCCCGAATGCCTAAGAGGATAATAGCCTTACGTCGGTGCCTGTTCTCTATTGTGTCTATCATCCGTGAGCATTCATTTATCTGTTTACGGAGTAACCCCAACATGCTGAACATAAGCTCCCGGAAGGTCCGGAACTCCTCAGCTACTTTGGAGACAGTTTCTTTTGCAGGCCCGCTACTCTGGATCTGGGCTTCAAGTTCAGCCATCCTCTTGGTAAAGCTTTCTTCGAGGCTTCTTTGTGCATTTTCAATGTCAGCAAGCTGAGACATTTTAGTTCAGTGTAGTAAAGATGATTTTGTGAAGTGTGCCGGTGATCAGCTGGCAGGTGGTATTGCTAATAGCAAGTGAATTTGTGCATGGGATGTTTCACAAACGTGAGTAGTAATAAGTTACTGTATATTTCACTGAATAAAGCTGTTATAAGTGCAGAATTCAACTATTATTATATTTTTATAAAATTTTCGTAAATTCGCCAATGTGTTCACTTTTAACACCTACCCGAAAGTTAAGTTAAGGCAGCAATGCAGAATTTATCATTGACTACAGATTTTATAGAAACTGCTATCATTGCAAATAATATATTATTCAGTTTGCGGAGCATACAAGTAGCTCTCTTGGACATTGTAACCAATATATATAATGGCAAATTCAATTTTCAACTGCTCAGCCCGGAACAGTTAATACGCGAACTGAGCATTATATCAAGTGTGATGCCGAAGGATCTGTCGTCCCCCATTGATAACTTCAATTTGGCTGAAATATACAACCTTCTGCAAGTACGAACCAGAATGTAATTGTAATATCTTATCATAGAAATAAAGATTCCATTGACCGGTAGAGACCCACATGAAATTTTCAGACTTATCCCCATCCCATATTTGATTGGTAACCAAATGGCTACCGTAATACCTATAGCAGATTACGTTGCGATTAATTTGAAAAAGGACACATTTATAATTATCAATCACTGAGAGCGATTTAAATCAATGCACACAGCAAAACAACCAATTAGTTTTATGTAACTTGGGTAAGCCTATTTATCACATTAAGGAAGACCAGAGTTTATGTGAGGTTGTATTTGGGACAAGAGTATGAAAATCTATAAATAGACCGTGTTCCGACACACGGCGAGATTTGTATAAATTGAATGAATATTTTTAGTATTGTTGTAACCGGTGTCAAATGAAGCTATTATGTGAAGATCAAGTTACTGCCGTCCGACTGACGGGCACTGGGTTATTGTATTTCAAAACAGGTTGCATAATTAAATCAACTGACTTCCATATTTCACACCCTTTCCCTATTTCCGTATTGCACACAGATCAGACACAAGTCAAATTAAGATAAGTCCCGAAATTGAGGCACCAAAAATAATCACATGATCAATGTGTCCATACCTTACTTAATCCAGTCAGATATTTCGATGCATTCCACTCAACAGTTCCAAGAAATTAGACAACAAATAGATACTATGAAAGATAGCATACCATTGAAAGAGACAGTGTCTACTCATGATGTACACCATTACACTGTCATTTATACGATCATCGGAGTTATGATACTAGCGGCAATTATCTACTTGGTGAAATGCGTACTGTTATACGGATTGCGCCGAAGGTCTTTTTAAAAAAAGACTTTTATAAAGGACAAGAGTTTATTCACGAAATTAGGCTCGATTTGAGAGAGGCAAGTGTCACGCGCGGATGATGGATGCGAACTGAACTCTAAATTATAATAAAATACTATGAGCGGTCAAAACTGCTGACTATGCATAAAGGCAAGGGATACTAGGCACTATTATATACAGAGGGTATATATAACAGCCCCGGGGTTAAGAATAAACTTACCCTTAAGGTTAAGTTTATGGAAGGAATGTGCGGATTTTGGGAGCAGGAGATTCGACAGCGACTTCTGAAAGCTCTTCAGATTTTTCAATGTTAAGTTTAGTTTTATTTTTCTTAAAATAACGGTGACATTTGCCTGACTTGAAAAGTTTACAAAATACAATTAAAATTAAGATTAAAACTACAATAGCAATAACAATAGTCGTGTAAGAGTAATACTGGCCATATAAAACAATATGCGGTTGGTCAATAATTTTGTCGAGGTCATTTACAATTTCATTATATTGATATGCCATGGAATCAAGGTTAGTATTAGTTAAGTTCAAAATAGGAATATGTGGTCTAGTTTTCGATAACAGTTCTACATTACAACAAGAGTCGTTTATTAAATTAAAATTGACTGGGATTGATAGTAATTGTATTAATTTGGAATATTTAGGTATTAACCTTGAATCCTTATAGAAGGCTACACAGTGTATGGGTAGGTTTAACATGCCTGTGTTCGACACTACAATATCGGTGATGGTCGACTGTTTACAATCTATTGACAGTTTTGATGGGTCTGTAATAACATATATCCATCTATTGTTTGACAATTGTTGCCATACATCGAGGTGTCCTTGAAAAATTTTCGTTTTACATAATTTGGGCACAGATTTTAGTGCCTTCGAAATTATTTCCGATTCACAAATCGGATTAGAAGCACTAGAATATATATCTAGACCGTCACAAATATAATTTTGACTATATATAATCTTACAGCTACTTATATCATCTAACTTACAATAGTATGTCCTATCTCTAGTTATGGCTATATACTTAGTAGATGGAATTATGGTTGTATATATGTTATCAGACAGAGTGACGGGGTAAGGAATGTTATGATATAAATTATACATTTTTGAACTGACAAGGGGCATCTTTAAAACAAATATTATTTTGTTATCAGTGTAATAGGTAGCAATTTCGGATACATTCATTAACGTGTAGATATTATCTAAAGACAAGCTTAAAGGGAATTGGTGATAGTCGGCTAAAAATCTATAGTTTTCAACAAGTTCTGTAAATAATTGTTTAGGGGTGATTACTGAAGGGTACAGAATGTTTGCTTTGCTAAACATTATACTGTTAATTATATCTTCCAATTTAAATGATAACGTTAATAAACTACTCTCTAATATGCTTACAATTTCGTTTATTTTTGACCTTATAATTAACTTATCAGATAATATGGTTAAATTTTGTTGTGAACTGGCTAGAGTGTCAATGGCGCTATTCAGTTGCTGCTCGTTTACGCTTATTTTATTTAATGTGTCTCTCAAATGTGAGAGAGTCGTATTTGTGACAAGAATGTTTTGTTTAACTAATTTAGACAACGTAATTTGGTTCGTTTCTATAAGTTGAATAGCATTACTGTATTGGATAGCGTCATTTTCATCCATAGTTCCAAACACATGTTTAAATATTGTACCAATTCCACTAATCCAGGCCGATCTCTTGTTTCTAGATTCAATTAAATGTGATATTGAATCAAAGTTACGAATAATGTCATTGTATCTGATTGATAACGGCTGGTGTATGTTTAAACATTCGACATCGGAGTACAGAGTACTTTGCTTGCATAAAAACTTAGAGCTGCCTATCACACCGTTCAGGTTTTCGATATGTGGTTGTATATATGAAATGTCCATATGAATTAATACACTGAGATGTCCATCTACTATTTTAAGTGAACCGACAGGATCAAAGTAAATGCCAGATGTATTCATCGTGTTTTCGATGAATGTCTCCTGTGCAGAAGACAGGGAACTGTAACGAATATTAATAATTTGTTTTTATTATCTATATACAGGTATATAACTTTAACTTAAACTAAGAATCGCGACGACGGGCTAATTTTACTTCATCGAAGTGGTGAATTACATGCCGTCTATTTATTAGCAGTGTTAAGGTATTTCTACCATTGATTTTAATTATTTTGTAGGGGCCCTTCCAAATTGGGGACAGAGCTTTACGCATACGAAGGTGTTTTTTTAGATAAACATAATCGCCTGCATTATAGCTTATGGGCCGAGTATGGGTGTCGTAGTGAGCTTTGGAGGACTCTTTTGATTTATTTATATGTTCTATAGCTTTGTCTCGCGTGACTTTAAGGCGGTGTTGTAGCATTCTAATGTATTCGGGGTAAGTAGCACTTGATGTAGATTCATAGATTGAGTTAGGCAGAACGGGCTTATGACCGAAAACTAACTCGTATGGAGTATAGTTGGTTGTGGAGTGAACGGCTGTGTTATACGCTAACATGGCTGTGTATACATATTTTGGCCAGTTGTCTTGTGTTTCGGATATGTACGACTTGAGGTATTCTTTAAGTGTGGAGTGACTTCTTTCGAGTGCACCTTGCGTTTGAGGGTGGTAGGGGGAGGACCAAAGTTGTTTTATCTTTAAAAACTTACATGTTTCTTTGAACATTTCAGCTGTAAAGTTTGTGCCTTGATCAGTGAGGACGGTCTTAGGGATACCAAATAAGGAAATGAAATGGACTAAGCAGTCACTGGTCTCTTCAGCAGTAGTACTGCGAATGGGATATCCTACGGAATATTTGGTTAGATCGTCTTGGAGTGTAAGTATGTATTTAATTTTAGCTGTGCCAGATTCAGGGAGGGGACCGACTATATCAAGGGACAGACGTTCAAAAGGAGCAACAGAAGTTGTTGTTATTTGCATCGGAGCTCTATTAATTTTCCTAAGCGCTTTGTTTGTTTGGCAAGAGGTGCAGTTTTTGACATAATTTTCGATTTCACTACGCATATTCTTCCAATAATATTGCTCGCGTATTTTGTTAAACATTCTGTTGGAACCAAGATGTCCAGCAATGGGGATGTCATGGTTTTCACGTAAGATTTTTGGGATTTCGGAAGGACTGGGGTAATATATTTTATTACGATAGATATGGATTTGGATACCTGTATTATGAAATAAATGTGTAAGTATGTTATAAATTTTGATATAAGTGTGTTTGTCAAATGGGTTTTTAAAATCTGTAATACTTATTTTGTCAATAGGTTCAGTTAAAGAAATTAAATGATTTCGAAGACTCTTTAGAGATTCAAAGATATCGCTATATGAACAGGTATCGAAGTGATGTACTTTAATAAATAAAAAGTAATAGTTTTTGTCAGTATGTGAGAGTGACTTATATGAAAGAAGAGTTCTCTCTGAATTTATGAATGATTCTGACTCAGATGAGTTCAATAGGACGTCTTGAACGTAAGGGATAGATTCATCTAAATCAAGGGATGAAGGTATAATAATGATTTTGTTCTGGCTTTTCAGTAAATTGTCATTATGTTCTACAATCACGGTGTCATACCTCGTAGCTGAAGGCATTTTAAGAAATTTAGTGTAACTGTCAGCAGGATCAGGTAAGTTTGGCATAGTAGGGTTTATTACAGGATTTGGGTATTGTATATTCGGGATTTGGCTACTAGTTGAAGGTTGAGATTCGTTCTGTGTTTCAGGGTTTTGAACTGTGACATCGGGTAAAGGATTCGGAGGAGGAAGAGGATCAGGTAAGTTTTCAGGGCTTGGTAGACTCAAAGGACTAAAATCACCGACTTCCGCATTGAACGGGCTTATATCTAAGGGACCAAGATCAATTAAATCAGTATCAGGTAAGTTGGTAGGATTATCAGGATACACTGGATTTACGGGATAACGAGAAAGAGCATCGGCTGCTGAATTTAGTTTACCTTTTCGATATACGATCTCGTATTCAAACTCTTGAAGTTGCAAACGCCAACGCTGTAATTTACTGCTTGGATCGGTGTGGTTAAAAAGCCACTTCAAAGGCCAATGATCTGTTACAATTGTAAACTTACGACCAAACAAATACGGTCTGAAGGTTTTACAGCCCCAGACTATGGCTAGTAACTCCTTTTCGGTTGTACTGTAGTTACTTTCGCACTTGTTTAAGGTTCTGGATGCATATGCTACTGGGTGATCTTTACCGATAGGGCCTTGGGAGAGGATAGCGGATATCGCGTAGTTAGAGGCGTCACAGGTAAGGTTAAAGGATTTTGTGAAGTCAGGATAGATGAGGACAGGGGCAGTAACGAGCTTTTCTTTAAGCATTTCGAAACCAATTGCTGTTCATTTTTCCATTCATAGGCGACATCCTTTTTAAGAAGGGAAGTGAGTGGTTTAGATAATTTAGAAAATTCTGGGATGAAACGTCTATAATAGGATATTAGGCCTAGAAAGGATTTGATATCTTTAGGACATTTTGGGATTGGAAATTCTTGTACGGATTTTACCTTTTTTGGATCGGGTTTTAGGCCATGCTCGGTGATCACGTGTCCCAGGTAACCGACTTCCTTGCGCAAGAACTCGCATTTGTCAGGTTGTAGTTTAAGGTTAAATAAACGGAGTTTTTCAAAAATGGCTGCCAAATTTTGTATTTCATTTGATAAATCAGGGGCGTAGGAAACTATATCATCTAAATATACGAAGCATCGCTCTCCTTGAAGGCCGGTAAGGACATTATTCATTAAACGTTGGAAAGTTGAAGGTGCATTTTTCAACCCAAAGGGCATTCGGTTAAATTCAAAGTGCCCTTGAGGGACACTAAATGCGGTTTTGCAGGCGTCTTGAGGAGCCATTTTTATCTGGTGAAAACCTGATGCAAGATCAAGAGTTGAGAAATATTTGGATTTCCCTAATTGGTCAAGGATTTCGACTATGTTTGGGATAGGATAAGTTTCACCAATAGTAACGTCGTTCAATTTCCTATAATCTATAACGACGCGCCATTTTCGTTGGCCAGAAGCATCGACTTTCTTAGGAACTATCCATATTGGTGAGGACCAAGGAGATAGGGAAGGTTGGATGATTTTCTGATCAAGCATTTTCTGAATTTGGGAGTTCACTTCTTGCTTATGTACTTCGGGAAATCGATAGGATTTCACGTTAATGGGCTGTTCAGAGGACGTTCGTATTTCATGCTGGATAGCATCAGTTGCTGTAAGGGAGTCATTGGGTAGATGAAATATATCTGAATATTTAGAGCACAATTCAAAAAGAGCTTCAGTTTCTTCTGAGTTTAAGTGTGAGACACGGAGAAGCTTAAGGACTTCCTTGGTTCTATCTAAACATGTTTTACTGTTATCAGATGGCGGTTGGTATGGATCATAGTCGACTGGAAGTAAGGTAAGTTGAAGGTTAGAATTTAAAGTAACAGGTTTATCGGATGTATTAAGCAAAGTTAGATTTACCCGATTGTTGTTTTTAACCTTTACGAGGCAATTAGCTATAAATAATGTTTCACTAATATGTTGGTCAAGAATGAGACCTTCGTTTAATTGAGGATTACTAACTGAACATTCTACAGTGATTTCAGAACGGGACGGAATTTGGTAGGTTGGATCAGTGAAGTAGAGTCTAATTTTATTTTTATCTAGGTTCAGGATATGTCGGTTATAATCAATGGAACACTGGTAACGACTGAGTAAATCATTACCTATTATCCCATCATAGGGAAGGTTTATGTTTTCTATGATATGAAAAGAAAAAGCTATTGATTCTTTGCCAAATATAAGTTTCATATCAAAGTTCCCAAGTGTAGGCATGGTATCTTCGCGGCTATTTATACCTTTTAGTTTAATTATATTACCCTTGAGTTCTACATGGGAAAATGAATGGATGGAAGAGTTTTGTACAAGGCAAACTGAAGATCCAGTATCGACCAGGAACTTAAGAGGTTTATTGGATATCGAAGTTCGGATGAGGACATGAGGTAAGCTAATTTTGTTAGGAATGCATGATATTTCATACACTTCATTATCTACTAAGGTATTATTTTTATTTTCAGGTAAATGTATTTTAGGGTATTTGGATTCGTTTTGGACTCTTGCTTGGGGTTGGCTACCCGTGTGGTCCTTGGGCTTGGAAGAATGGACGCTTGCTTGGGGCTGGCTACCCGTGTGGTCCTTGGGCTTGGAAGAATGGACGCTTGCTTGGGGCTGGCTACCCTTGTGGTCCTTGGGTTTGGAAGAAAGGACGCTTGCTTGGGGCTGGTTACCCGTGTGATCCTTGGGTTTGGAAGAATGGACGCTTGCTTGGGGCTGGTTACCCGTGTGGTCCTTGGGTTTTGAAGAATGGACGCTTGTTTGGGGCTGGTTACCCATGTGGTCGCGGGGTATTGGAACGGTGTCGTTATTTTTTAAGGATACTGGTTTAAGTTGTCTGGGTCCCACGAGACACCCACGTGAGCCCACTACTCGTTTAAATGATCTTCATCTGCGTAATATTGATTGTTTTCGTGACTAGTTGACGGTTGTGGTTCAGGGTCATAATAAGTATGGTTAAAATCGTTGTCATTAGTTACACAATTAATGTTAGCGGTTTTGGGTTTCGAGTAGTCATAGTTAGGGCGTTGTTGGGCTTGGTATGTCTGCGGCACTTTGAACCTATTATTGTTAAACTCGCGCTTTTTACATGTTTCAATGGTATGACCTTGAGTTTTGCAATAACGACAGAAAGGGCTTTGAGTATTCCTGTCAAACGGTTTTGGAACTTGAGGTTTAGCATTACCGTTAGGGACAGAAGGCTTAAAGGAGTATTGAATTTTGGGTGTTTGGCGCTGTGTTGCTGACGCATGCATTTGTCTCTTATTAAATATATTCAGTATTTTTTCCTCGGAAACGGCCAGGTTAATTGCTTCATTAAGATTGGATGGGTTTTTACCCCGGACTAAATTAGAAATGTCTGGCCTTAAGCCTAATAAAAATGTGTGCAGCGCTAAATCTTCCATAGCCGCTGTACGACCAACTAATTCGGATTTCTTTTTATTGCATAAGGTAATTTCGGTCAATAGTTTTGAGAGGCAAGTCTCAATTCGCAAAGCGAACTGATTAACCAATTCATTATTCAGCTGCCGGCATTCTTGTAGATCTGCTAATAAATGTGTGTAGTGTTTCTTTTCGCCAAACTGGGTTTGCAAGAAAGTTTTCAACTGTGTCCAAGATTCGAACTCTTTGATGGAGCAAGCTATTTCAGCCTTGCCCTCGAGTTGCGATAAGATAAATTTAAATAAGATAGACTTTTGTGAATCGGAAGCTAAACTAGTTGCATTGTCGCAATTAGTCAAAAATGAGTTTAATTTTTCTCGTGCGCCATCGAAAGGCTTTATAAATTTGAATAATGTGCCGATCTGAACTTCTACTTTCTCTTGTTTCACTTCTACTTCTTTGACAGACATTATAATAATTAAAGGAAAAAACTCAGCCAAAAATATAAATTACGGTTCGGTGTAATAGGCGGCCACTAAGCGCAACGCAGGAGCGATAAGCCACCAGGCTAGTTCTTAGAATTATCTTATATGACACACAATATTTATGAGAAAGTTATAATGCTATAATTAAACCTTTGTAAAAATATGAACTATAAGTCTGGAAATTATCGTTTCACTGAAAACACACACTTTTTTATACGAGTTATATAGGTTATGTAAAATTTGCACTTTCCCGGCCACTACAAATAAAATATTTTGGAAAGAAAACTTACAGGAACACGCAGAAAACGTACAGGTACATGGTCACCTTTCAGGAACAAGACGCTGCCGGATTTTGAAGGTTGTACCGTCAGGAAACACTGGAACTGCAGCAAGGCCCTCGCTTTCGGGCACGATTTATGCGAATTTCTAGGGCTTCTTCTTTTCAGGTTTTCCAGGAAGATAACCGCGGATCGAAGGTAAGTATACGGTTATTTTAGCAGGAACGAGACAAATTATTTTCAGGGTTTCGACGCGATGACGATTGTAACTTCAAGATATAGGTAAGTAATTATTCGCGGGGATAATCGGACGACTGACGATTTTATACGAGAATTTTTTTATAGTTCATTCACTTTTGTAAATAGGGTAATAATGAGTTCACATATGCACTTTTGACACTCGCGGCAAGGTCACTGTTCAGCTTGATTGACGAGCCTGGACGGAGACGTACCAGGGATACCTTCACCGTCGGTATCCCACCGCTGCCACCAAATTGTTATACGGATTGCGCCGAAGGTCTTTTTAAAAAAAGACTTTTATAAAGGACAAGAGTTTATTCACGAAATTAGGCTCGATTTGAGAGAGGCAAGTGTCACGCGCGGATGATGGATGCGAACTGAACTCTAAATTATAATAAAATACTATGAGCGGTCAAAAGTGCTGACTATGCATAAAGGCAAGGGATACTAGGCACTATTATATACAGAGGGTATATATAACAGTACGCAAAAGACGCCAGCGAACGACACAGGCAGTGGCTGAGAGACCACCTACCATCATCCACAACGTTGAGAACCAACAGTCACGTGAACAAGTGCAGTGTAGTGCTAAAAGTGGTCGTAGTGAAGTGTTGTGTCCACCCCAAACAAGTGCGCGTGTGCTTAAACAAAACCGCGGTACATCTCCGATATTCGTTCCGTATACGTACTATCAGAAACAGACTAAGTTATATATATAGAATCTTTATCATTTCAATAATGTAAACATGACTAACCCTAAAACACCCTAGATTAAAATATATGAATCACCTTGTCTCGACTCACATCTCATCATCAAGACTAACCACAGCTTCCCGGCATGGGAGCATGTACGAGTCACACTCGACATACATAATTATATTGCGAAATCACCTCAAACGCCGCATCATCATTTTCTAGTACTGTAAAATTGTATAAATTAATATATAGTTCAGTTCACCTTAGGTCATTCAACATATCGCGCGTTCTTATATATCATTAAACAGTATCACGTTATTCTAGACAATTTGGACAATATATCAGTTTTAATCATATTTAAGCGTCTTATCATTTCATATCATTGCTAGGATTACCCCAAAATCCTACACATAGAGCTATATAAGTTAACGCTGTCTATCAAATCTTGGGTCACCTGCTCGTCCCCATTCATTTTGGGTAACAAGCTACCAGCTGTTTTCAAACAAAATTTTTCGGTGCCCATTTTTAGTTTTTCTGTTACTATTTCAAAACTAATAGAACTTTGGTATAATCTATCTATTTTATCTATTAACTCTGTAAGTTCGTCCGAAATTTTTTCACAATAAGCAATCAAGGATTTAAACTTGTTGTAAAGGGCTCGCGCTTCGCTAATCCTTTTATTAAAATTTTCGCCTTGCTTTCTTGATGGGCCTAATTTAACAATGCTTTCTCTTAAAAGCTTTAATTGAATAAATATTGAGGTGCATTCTACTTCCATATCATAATATAAAATAAAATTATTACATAAAATTACAAATAAAGTGTATATTTAAAAGTATCACTTAAAGTCTCTATATAATTTTCACAACACACAGCACGAATAGACGAAGTTAAAACATAAAATTTTCTTACTCACTATACCCGTTCTTTGGTCACTCGCCTCACTTCGCGATTATTGATTTCTTGGTTGATCCATCCCTGATGGCACCGCTTGTATAGGTGTACCAAAACACCTATGATAGCTAGCGCGAGGCACACCGCGATGATGTACTACTACTACTAGTACCGTGCTGATAGATGATAATTGCTGTGCAGTAGCATTATTACTTCCTCCTGATGCCGTCTGGGCAATAATCACCTCTTCTATAGAAGGCGAAACTCCCAAGATAGTGCGTACTTTGTTAGAGCGAGTATATTACGAAGAGAGGAAGAGAGAAAAGAATCACTGGGTTTGGGTTTCTTACTGATTGCGCCTTTATCTCCGCATGAAGTCCCTTCGTACTAGCAGCTTCTGGTCTTGATGCCTGCAAATCCTGGCATGATCGCCATGTGGTGTTGAAGGTGGTTCGAAATTAAAGAACGCACTCGCTATCAAGACACATACACTTAATGTTCTTTTAATCTGCTCTTACAATAGTTGCCTTAGTGTAGTGTAGTCATAGATATGTATATTAAATACTTTAATCATCCTATATTCTTCGCAGAATAAATCTGTACGTTGAACAAACAACATCTTTTATTTTCTCTCTAAACACCCATCCTTACATGGCGACCCTGCCAGTAAGCGATCGGGTTCGCGCTGCATTCCGATCGCCTTTTAAGGAGTTGTAATATTGTCACCTTATCCTGAGTATCGCTTTGTTGTACTTTGCGCTTCGGCTGTATGGCAGATGCCACAAACGGTGGATACAACGAGAGATTCAGGAGGATAACCTGCGGAGGTCAAGCAGTTGGTTTCGGCGCCGATACGAAAACCATGGTACGGCCCATGCGAAGGACGTTCAGCAAGGCGAGAGAATAGTGTAAAAGCGTGGTAACGTAGTGGTAATAAGTGGAAAAGTGTCGGTATTTCGCTAAACGAAAAATGTGCGTTACAGAAAATATATAAAGGTTTATGTGTCATAGTACGACAGTATAATGGACTTATTTAGAGGACTTTAGTTTTAATCATATAAGTATAAAAATATATTAATCGCATTTATCAATATGTATTCATGGCAGAAAAATTGGAAGATTATTATAGTCGCTTGCTTGAAATACGGACATACCTTGTAAAAATAGGGCCACAGCGCCGTCAAGGTCCTATTTGTTCGAAGAAATATAAGGAGGCCAATATTATTTTACAAAGTTTTAATAGAGAATTATTAGATATACAAAGTAGGATAAAGAAGTTTAGTCAGTCTGAACTTAGTTTGAAAAATAAATGTACGGATCAGATTAAGAAGGTATTCGAAGATATTAAAATTTTCTGTAACTCATCGGTAGAGATAGATACAATGGAGTCGTTTAGTATGAAAACGGCTGTCTCTTTACTGCCTGTCATGGATGATAAGGAAAATGTTACAAAACAGTTAATATCTGCCATAGAACTATATAGCTCTCTATTGGATGAAAAATCAAAACCAATTCTTATAAATTTTATATTAAAAACCATATTATCTGAGAACGCCAAGTTACGCTTAGCTCAGCACTATGATACAGTGCAACTCCTTGTTGATGATATGAAAAAATATTTAATATCCAAAAAGTCTTTTACAGCCTTACAAGAACAACTGATGCGGTGTAAACAAAATAAGCGGTACATCGAGGACTATGGTAAGCAAATTGAAAACTTATTTGTTGACCTTACTATTTCGCAGGCTGATGGTGATACAAATAAGTATAGCGTACTTAAGCCGTTGAATGAAAAAATGGCCATAAAACGATTTGCCACCGGAAATTATGATACATTGAAGGATGCCATTCGAGGTGCGGCTGACGAAGAGACATCTACGTGTCCAGAGGACAGCATTATGAAATTGACAAACAGGGAATATACACGTAACAATACATCATTTTCGTCTAGAGGACGGTATTTTCAGGCATGCGGTGTCTACAATAATCAGCGTGGCCAATTCCGTTCTCGTAGTCACCCTGCTCGAGCGCGTGGGCAGCCGCGAGGCGGCTACTACCGAGGTAATCGTGGCTCTAGAGGTATGTACATACATAGTAATTATGCTCGTGGTAATCGGGGAAGAAACTATGTAACATCGGTTAGTGTGCGTAATACCCAAGAAGATAGTACTAGTAGCTCTAATGAACCAAACACTAGCCAATTTTTTCGTGAACAACACGAATAATCATGCGAATATTTGTCATTATAATTATTATAATTCTATTCCTTTGTCACTTGGTAACAGGTCATATAATTGGTTAGTTGATACGGGTGCGTCACTTAGCGCAATCAAATTTGAGACGTTGCATCAGAATAACATTGCATTCCAAATAGGGAAGGTAACAATAAACGGAGTATGTGGTGAACTTTGCTCTGTAGGTTTTGTTGATTTAAGATTATCATTTAAAGACGTGGAATTTATTCATAGATTTCATGTATTCCGAGATTTATGTTGCGTGAGTGATGGAATTTTAGGTTTAGATTTTTTAAGAAAATATAACGCTAAATTAAATTTAGAATTAGATATTTTAACTTTATTAAATAATGGCAACGAAATTTGGTTTATCTCTACAACCAAGTGTGAGGGGTGAAAAATTTATCCACTTATCACCCAGATGTGAATCACTGCATTTTGTATTTACAAGTATGAAAAACGAATGGTTGATCTTACCTAAACAATTATGTGAAGGTGTTTTCATGGCTGGATGTATCGCAAAGCCTGAGAATGGTAAAATTCCTATTCAAATATAAAATACACGAGAGGAGGCTGTTAGTTTAAGTTTCTTTTGTCCGGAGGTAGGAGACTTGAAGGATTATTCATTACTTTCTTTTGAAAAATCTGAGATAAAGCGGATAGAGTGAAAAGGTTATTTAACGAGTTAAAATTAAGCTATTTAAACAAGGAAGAAGAGTTAGAAATTGAGAAAATATGTGCTAAATTCGCTGATGTTTTTCATTTAGAAGGAGATAGGTTGACTACTTGTAACATATATCAACAGTCTATAATATTGAAACCTAACGCGGTGCCCGTTTATAAAAAACAATATCGATTGCCAAGGTCTCAGAAGGGTGAAATTCAAAAACAAATTAGGAAAATGTTAGAAGACGACATCATTGAGGAAACTACAAGCGAGTGGTCTAGTCCTATACTTTTGGTGCCGAAAAAATCTGATTCAAAAGACAAAAAATACAGGCTCGTAGTAGATTACCGAAATCTAAACGAAAATATTGCAGATGATCGTTTCCCTCTCCCTAACATAGTAGAAATTCTAGATTAATTATCAAGCGCAATTCATTTCAGTCACCTTGACCTTCAGAATAGTTATTATCAATTTGAATTAGAACCAAATAGCAGAAAATGCACTGCCTTTACATTTGATAGGCAATATCAAATGAAAAGGGTTCCGATGGGTCTTAAAACAAGTCCTAGCGCATTTTCACGGGCAATGTCTATAGCGTTATCAGGTTTAAATTATGATAAATGCCTTTTGTACATGGACGATTTAGTATGCATTGGACGAAATTTAGAAAGCCATATCAAAAATGTGATTGATATTTTTTCTAGATTGCGGCAGGTTAATTTAAAATTGAATCCCAGTAAGTGTAAATTTTTGGTTAAAGAGTTATTGTATTTAGGACATGTAGTTAGTGCAGATGGAGTAAAACCCGACCCAGCAAAAATTAAAGTCATAGAAAATTATCCCCTACCGAAAAATGCTGATGACGTGAGACGATTTGTAGCTTTTTCTAACTATTATCGCCGTTTTATTCCAAATTTTGCTGAAATAGTGATTCCTTTAAATAAGTTGTTAAGAAAAAACGCTGAATTTATTTGGACACATAAATGTGCCAAGTCATTTGAACTATTAAAAAATAGCTTAGTTTCTCCTCCTTTATTGCAGTATCCAAATTTTTCGGAAGACAATGAATTTCAACTGTACACCGACGCGTCAGGTACCGCAATAGGTTCGGTTTTATGTAATGGTGATGGTCGCCCAGTGGCGTACACAAGTCGTAGTCTAAATAAAGCTGAATTAAATTATCCAACCATAGAAAAAGAAATGCTAGCTATCGTTTGGTCCATTAAATATTTCCGCCCTTATTTATATGGAAAAAGATTTAAAATCTTTTCAGATCATCGACCATTAATATATTTATTCAATATGAATAATCCTTCAAGCCAATTGACAAAATTTCGTTTGCTTTTAGAAGAGTATGATTTCGTGATTGAGTATATAAAAGGGAAAGATAATGTGGCTGCAGATACATTATCTAGGATGCGATTTACGTCAGAAGAGTTGAAAGAAATGAGTGAACGTATAATTTATGTTATGACAAGGAAACAGAGAAAGATATTGGAAGGTCAGCAAGCAATTCACCCTAATTTGACTTTGCCTAACCCAACCACTAACATTCGGCCTGATCAACCGAGGGTT
Organism: Euclidia mi; assembly: GCA_944739405.2. Taxonomy (NCBI): domain Eukaryota; kingdom Metazoa; phylum Arthropoda; class Insecta; order Lepidoptera; family Erebidae; genus Euclidia; species Euclidia mi. Next base: position 25,059,396 of record OX123191.2, on the reverse strand, counting down.
GTGGAAATAGTTACGAAGCCGTCAAATTCTGTTGAATTATTATTAGTTTCGCCAAGCAAAATGACTACTATGAAAAGTGAATTGAATAGGTCTGATAGATTTTTATATAATAAGAAAGAAATGAGGTTATATACTTGTCCAGACTTCCGATCATGTATCGCGCGAGACGCATACGTGAGTGAACTGGAGCAATATTGTAGAATAATGAATATAAACAACCTCTTTATTATAAAACTTGCAAGTTATAATGAATTTGTTAATTGGTTGTCAAGAGAAATAAAAAATAAAAGTTCATGGACCGGTCCACGTCTGACGATGACAAAAAGGTAATTATTAATGATTATCACATCCTACCAACTAGTGGTCATGCCGGAATACGGAGAATGTTAAATAACATTAAAAAATCTTATTTCTGGCCTGTAATGGAATATGACGTCACTGATTTTGTCAATAAGTGCAAGAAATGCCAAATGCAAAAGCATTATTTGCCTATTAGAGAGCCTATGGTGGTTACGAGTACTGCCACAGGTGCATTTGATAAGATATTTTTAGATTTAGTGGGGCCCCTAGATAAGGATTATTATGGTAAGGTTTATATTTTAACTATTCAGTGCGAACTCACTAAGTTCGTAGAAGCTTATCCCTTAGATCGTAAGGACGCTATCACTGTAGCAAAGTCTTTAGTGGAAAACTTCATTCTCAGGTATGGTATACCGCGAGAAATCGCGACAGATAAAGGCTCAGAATTCATAGCATCAACAATGAGTGAGGTTTGTAAATTACTTGGGGTCAAACAATTATTTTCAAGCGCTTATCATCACGAATCAATAGGTGCCCTTGAAAATACGCATAAAAACTTAAATGCTTATCTTCGGATACAGACTAATAATAATCTTAGAGAGTGGAGCACTTGGGTTGCGTATTGGTCTTTTAGTTATAATACTACTGTACATACATCTACAAAATTTACTCCATATGAATTGGTTTTTGAAAAACTATGTAAATTACCTACAAATTTGTGCCAACAAGTTGAACCTTTGTATAATACTGATGATTATCCATTAACTTTGAAATATAGAATCCAAAAATCTCAGAAACAAGCAAGAGAAAATTTATTATTGTCAAAAGTAAACCGTAAACGTTATTATGATGTGCAAATAAATCCTATTGTTTACAAACCTAACGATTTAATCCTGTTACGAAATGAAAATTGCAACAAATTTCAGAATGTTTATATTGGCCCGTTTAAAGTTTTAGAAGATTTATCACCAAATGTTAAAATAGTTAGATACAATAAAATTGAGACAGTTCACAAAAATAGAACTAAATTATTTAAAGCTTAACTTTGTTACATTTACCGAATCCTTATACTTTTATACTTTTACGTACGTAAAATATTATATTGTATGCTTTACTTATCATGAATATTGTATACCTTAAGGTTTAAGGAATTGTATTATCAAATAAAATAAATATTGTGTATTATTTTATTTTTTGACGTGACAACGTCTTATAAATTGGTTTGCCGGGTGACACTTCAAGAAACTGCGTTACGCTCCGCTCACGTTATGCGCTCACAATGAGAGCGAGTGAGAGGCACGCGTCCCGCCTAAGAGCGAGAGAGACAGACATAAAAAGTGAAAGGCACGCGTCTTTCATCCTTCTTCCTACTATACGAATGAATATTCACATTAAAATTATTTTACCACTCAAAGTCGTTGTCACGTAAAACTTTCGCCCGTATACCGACTTTACAGGCAACCAATTTTCTTTTTAAGAGAAGGGAATTTTTTTAAGAAGGGAGGTGTAGTGTAGTCATAGATATGTATATTAAATAATGTATCTTGTTATATGTATAATGTTATTGTTATTAAATAATGTAATCTGTAATCATCCTATATTCTTCGCAGAATAAATCTGTACGTTGAACAAACAACATCTTTTATTTTCTCTCTAAACACCCATCCTTACACTTAGTTTATATACATAACTAACACGTGCTTATATGCTAAATAACTTATCATATACTTATCCATCATATATCATTCGGGAAGATGGGCCTCGTTAGCCTTGGTTGGCAACCTGTCTAGGAGAAGGAAAACTCCGAAATTAAACCAACTTTCAGGGAGCATACCCGACACAAAACCCCGATCTAAGGTGTCAACCGACCCGTGCCGAGGGATTCGTGGCCAGAGCGCAAGCTGGTCTCGAACGGAGGGTGCCTGTGTTGGTGGTCACAGGGCACAGCTAGGATTCCATCTTACCCCCGTACAGGGCTCTGCGGGGATGGACATTTTAAATCCCTATTACTCGTGGAAACGCTATGAGGACAGATGTTAATAATTCTTTAAATGGCGGCGACGCGGTTCGCAATCCGTCACGTCTCGTTTCCCGCGAGGGCGAAAAGCGACCTGCGGAAAGCCGATTTGCAACATTGAATGTTGGCGGTGGAATGGACGGAAAATTGGATGAAGTATACCAGATGATGGATGATAGAAAAATTGATGTTCTGTGTGTGAATGAATCGAAAAAGAAAGGATGTGGCACTACCAAGCATGGCAGCTACACGGCTTATTGGTCCGGAGTAGATAGTACCACCAGGGCCTGCAAGGGAGTTGGTTTAGTACAGTCTGCGCGAATGAATGAGTGCGTAAAAGAGTTTGAATGTGTAAATGCAAGGCTACTATGGATGAGAATGTAAGTAGGACTTACACGTTTTCTTATTGTAGGGATTTACGCCCCGGTCAATATAGTAACGGGTATGTCACAACATGAGCAAGACGAAAGGCAGGAGTTTTGGGAGAGCTTAAGAGAGATTCTGAGGACCTGCAAGGATAATGAAAGATTGATTTTGTTAGGTGATTTCAATGGATGGGTGGGAGTAAAGCGAGATGGATTTGAAAGGGTTTTAGGTGGATTCGGTGATAAGAGTGTGAACGAAAATGGACAAGAACTGTTTGAGGTTTGTTTGGAGTGGAGCCTTTGTGTGACAAACACCATGTTTGATCACAAAAGGATACATTTGTATACACGTGAGTCGAAAAATGTTAGAAGAAGTATGATTGATTTTGTAATAGTAGATAAACGACTGAGAAAGAATGTGTTGGATACGAGAGTGTTTCGAGGGATCGGCATCCATACAGACCACTTTTTGGTGTTAAGCCGGATAAGTGGGCTCTTTAGAGGGTGGCGACACCGAGAAAATAATCAAGAGAGGGTCTTAGAAAGAATAAAAGTAGAAAATCTGCAAGAGAAAGATGTGAAAGATGAGCGAAGAGTGAAGCGAAGATGGATAGCAAGATTTGAGAGGTTCGATGGCATAAATGATATGGAAGAATTATGGCATTCCTTTAAAGAAGATGTAGTATGTGTAGCGTCTGAAGTATGTGGTGTGATCAAGAGACGGAAACTACGAAAGGTTAAGAATACATGGTGGGACAAGCATGTACAATCAGCAGTATCAGAGAAAAAGAAAGCGTGGTTAGATTGGTTGGCTGCCAGAGCAAATGAAAGAATAGGAAAGGCAACGAGTGATGACATAGATGAAGCAAGAAAGGAGTTTGTTAGGTCAAAAAGAATTGTGAAAGAAATTGTTAAAAGGAAAAAAGAGGAAAAGAAAGATGAGTTTGATAGCAGACTATCTGAAGATTTCCAGAGAAACATAAAGTTTTTCTGGAAATCTGTTCGTGCAGTTCGAGGAAAAACTCAATCCTCAGAATATCCAGCAATCAGAGACAAGAAAGGAAAGATACTGAATGGTGAATCGTGTGTGCTGAAGAGATGGAAAGAGTATTTTGAAGGATTATTTGAAAGAACGACGACAGAGACATCAAGAGGTGAAATGAATGATAATGATAGCAATGATGAAAGTGATATTGGCGCGGATGAGATTTTGAAGGCACTGGCCAGTATGAAATTAGGTAAGGCTGCAGGGTATGATAGGATTACAGTCGAAATGCTGAAGGCTGGACAAGGCATCATAGTTAGTCAGCTGCAGCGTTTATTTAACTTGTGCTGTAGCACCGGCCGGGTACTTGATGACTGGGCCACAGCAGTAGTTGTGCCTCTTTTTAAAAGAAAAGGCTCGCAACAAGACTGCAAAAACTATAGAGGCATTAGCCTTCTCAGCATTGTTGGCAAATTGTATGCGAAGGTACTGATTGAAAGAGTTATGAAAGTAACCGACAAGAAAATATGGGATGTACAAGCGGGATTCCGAAAGGGTATGGGGTGTACGGATCAAATCTTTTCCTTGCGATGCATAGCTGAGAAATTTTTGGCCAAAGGTCAAAAGGTCTACTGCGCATTCGTGGATTTGGAAAAGGCTTATAATAAAGTGGTGGGGAATGAAATGTGGTCGGTACTGTCGATGTATGGGGTGAACAGCAGCCTCATACGAGCTCAGAAATCCCTTTATGAGGATTCTAGAGCTTGTGTGAGGATAAATGGGGCATACACTGACTGGTTTACCATCAACACAGGTGTTGGACAGGGATGTGTAGCGTCGCTGTGGCTGTTCAACCTCTTCATGGACAGTTGTTTGCAAGATTTGAAACATAGTGATTGTGGATTAAGAATGAATGAGTTACTTGTCAAATGCCTCCTTTATGCTGATGATCAGGTTATGCTTGCGTCTCAGCGGAGGTGTTGCAGGAGATGGTAACAATCATGCATGGTGCGTTAGAGAGGAAAGGAATGAAAGTGAATGTAAGTAAAACGAAAGTTATGGTTTGTGAAAAGGAGGAATGCGTTACGGCTTGTAATATTATGATCGATGGACAGCGAGTGGAGCAAGTGAATGAGTTTGTATATTTAGATACGCTGTTTACAAGAGATCGTAAGAATGTAGAAGATATTGAAAGAAGAGTTAATGCAGGTAATAGAGTGAATGGAGCTCTGAAGGCGTTTATGAATAGCCAAAACGTATCCAAAAAGGCACGTTTGGCTGTGCATAGAGGGGTTTTAGTACCTACTCTTATGTATGGAATATATGAGAATATACCGCCAAAAACATTACTATCAATTTTACATAAGCTTTAAATGCAGGACTCACATAATTACACGTCAAGCCTTATTTAGCGCGCCCATTGATCTCTGTATGTATGTATGTATCTATCATATATCTAATGATATTTGATGAACGTGACACACACCGCAGTCCCATTTATAAACCATCCAAAAAAGAAACGCTTTAAAAGGCACTAGAGGAAACCCGCAGCTACGCCCGCACATTAAATTAACCGGTTCTGGCCAATACCGTGGGAATTTCAAGAATTCCCTTCTTAGTGTATCCCTAAAGACCCCAAGGGACAAACATGTCTAATTTCAGCTTCCTGCGTTTGATAGTTTCGGCTTTAGCTTGTCTGGCAGTTAGTGAGTAACACAAGAATTGTAAATACAAAAGATATATAAGACATTCATCGCGTAACCTTAATTGCAAAGGCAGCATCGATTCTTATTACCTGTCTCGATAAATAACAAAAAATCATACACGATAGTTAAAATACAATCGATTAGGCAACCGTGACAAAATTTTAACTGTAGTTCACTATCTTTGCGTGAATTTAAGATAAAAGCATATTAGTTTTAATTTCTAAAAATAAATACTTGGAATACTTGGTCATTAGAATTAACCTTACGAATTAATGGAGTATAAAATTACGGACTCAAATCAAGAATCTTAGTATCAACGGGTTGAAACTTCCCTGTTGCAATAACCGGGAATTACGTTTCACGATCCCAGTTTCTTGAGACAGCTATCTCTGAATAGAAGTATCAAAAACTCATTCATATTTTTTCCATCATTGATGATAATAATTATATAAATTAGTGCCTCCGTGGTCCAGTGGATAGCGTATGCATCTACTGAGTTCTCGGTTCGATTTCCAGGTCGGAATAATGTGCTAAAGGGTTTTTTCCGAATTTTCAGTAACAGCACGGAGTCTGGCAAAAACGGTATTAGGCTCCACCCCTATTACGTGGAACCTTCATATTCATAACATGGTGAACATCTGTATGCTCTGCCTACACATTCGGGGATGCAGGCGTGAGTCTATATATACTGTAATTATTAATTGGTAACGTAAAATATTAGTCCTTAGCTATCGTGTAAACAAAATGATAATACGAACGTGTGACTCTAAAAAGTATCAGTAGTCTGCAACGGTGAAAAAGTTTTCATAAAAAGCTCACTCCAAAAATGTAATTTCCTTATAGTTTGTATGTACTGTTTTACTAAGACTATTTATAAAGTTCTGAACGAAGCTTGAAATCATTTAAGGAATTTAGGGGAAAATACATTTATTTCGAGAGAGAGAGAGAAAACTTAAAAATAAATGCTATGAAGATCAAAGAATTTAGTAATACATCTAGATCGAATTAGTCATCTAATTAAAAACCTTCGCAAAGAGGACGAGAATATTAACGTCTACCAAATACCATTCAACTTTTACGACTGCCCAGAATTAATGTTTTAGCACTTGGGGCGTCATTTTGAATGACGTCCCAAGTGCTAAAAAATGATTCCCAAAATGTTGTTTCTAATCTTAGTGTAGAATTCCCAAAGCTAAAGTATGGCAGAAGAGACTTGAAAGTAGAATAAATGCTGTAGAAATGAGAGCACTGAGAAGTATGTGTGGTGTGTCTTTGAATGACAGAGTAAAGAATTGTGTAATAAAAGAGTGTTGTGGTATACAAGAATATGTAGTGACAAGCATCGAGAAAGGAATGCTAAGGTGGTTTGGGCACATGGAGAGGATGGATGACGAAAGACTGACCAAGCTGATATATGGCAAGTGTGAATGGGATAGCACGAAGGGGATGACCAAGACAGACGTTCTCTGACCAGATCGGAAACATCCTTAAAACAGGAAAGGTTAGAAGTACCCTAAACAGAAGAGCATGCATGAGGAATTTGATGGGAGTGAATAAGGCAAGAGAGATATGTCAAGATTGTTGCAAATGGCGTTCCATAGTCTCTGCCTAACCCTCCGGGAAACAAGCGCGAGTCTATGTATGAATATTTATTTAGCTATATTACCTAACAAAATTTCGCTCATGCTACTGAGAATATACCGCCAAAAACATTACTATCAATTTTACATAAGCTTTAAATGCAGGGCTCACATAATTACACGTCAAGCCTTATTTAGCGCGCCCATTGATCGACGCATCGCCTTAATTTAAAGCCATGTACAACGCCGATACTAAATTAAGAGATTAAGTGAAATCATGACAGTTACTGGTATTACAAAGCGCAATATTAGCAGTTCAGCTGCTGTCCGAAAAACTTATCAATCTATATTTTACGAAAACTATATTATATAGTTACATTCGAATAGCAAATAGGTATGTATGTGGGTTTTTATTGGAACTGAGGGATTATCTTTTTCGAATAAGCACTCTTAAATATCGAATTTCTTCAATATTTGATAGTGCTAATAAAGTGCTAAGAAAAATACTACGAGACTAGCGTTGTAAAACAACGCTAGTCCCGTAGTATTTTTCTTTTTGTAAAGACAACTCCCGTATTAGGAATAAATCCTGCGTGGCGGGGGTTTCACAAACATGCAATCAACGGACACAATCAATACCTAAAGTATGACTAAACTTAATTACGGCTATTAGTCTCCTGTTTTATTTGATAATGCTAGAAAGAGACAGGAATTAACCATATCTATAAAATTTTGTATCACTTAGTTTACCACGTAGTTTGAAGTATCCGTCAGATATTTGTCAAGTAAGACATGTCTCAAGAAGGCGGCTTACGCAAAAAGTGGTTTGACAACAGTGTAATATTGCAGCATGGTTTTTAAGTAAAATATTTTTTGCTGAAATATAATGATTTTTTGTAAAAATATATAAAAAGAAATTAGAGTATAAATGGCCAAGTAGGTACATTCGTATACGTAAATTATTTTGTTGACAAAAAAGAGAAATACTTTCCCACTCAGAATTTACTTGTCCGTAGTTTTCTTTTGTCCAAGAAATTGTACTCAGATACAGTTATCTGAGAAAAATATGTAGTGGCTATTTATAAATTTCAAATAAGGAAAAGGGTTACATGTTTCTGAATCAAGGGTTAATGTACATTATATATTATGTAGGTATCGAGACAAGATTATATGTTGTCTCGATACCTACATAAACAATATTATTGTCCATAGCTAAAAAAAACAATATTTTGTCTTGTTACATTTCGATAACCTTTGTTGTACAAACATTAAACATAATATAATTCTTACAATGAGTTATGATCACACCATAAAATCTTTTTATCTCTTATGTAGAATGCCGGAAGCTCCATGCCCTATTGCTTTTCTCTCATCCCACTCCTCCTATTTTTTTTTCCTAACCTAAAGGTCGGCAACGTGTGTGGCAAAGTGTTACTGGGTTTAAATAATGAATATCAGATTCAGTACACCAATCAAGAACATTTCAAATATGATCTCTTTTAAAAATTTGAATAGTATGTGGTCAATTACAATTTTATAGCTGGTACATACCTCAGAATCACTCATAGCAGCCCGGAGTCTGGTGATGTGCCCAGTAACGGCAATAGGCTCGCCCCCTATTACGTGGGACCTAAAAATTCATGGCAAAATGTGGGTGTAATATTATACATCTGCCTACCCCTTCGGGGATACAGGCGTGAGACTATAAAAAAGGTCGCCAACAAACTCATCATCTGGTGATACTTGTGTCCATGGGCGGCGGTATTCGCTTATCATCAGGTGATGCGTGTAATCGTTTGCCATCGATTATAAAAAAAAAACTCAGCAATGATCTCGACGTCATTATAATGATGCGTACTAGTCGCACACGTAAGCCGCATTCACAACTATAAGTAAAACTTAACAATCCATTTGGTCATGGATTTAGAATATGTTGTCACTACCCTTTTTCATTTCGTCGTAAGACACTAAGTAAAATACACAAAACATAGTATACTAGCTTTTGCCCGCGCCGCTTCGCGTGCGTTAAATTCGGGGTAACACAAATGTACTTTCAGTCTCAAATTGTGTGAAGACACTCCTGATTATTCCAAAGACTTCAGAAACTCTATAGTGTACAAAGTAGCTTGGTCAGTATTCGTGACACTATATACCTACCATTATATCTACCGAAAGGAACATAATAACATCGCCTTGCATACAGACAAATGCCAAAGCCATGTTCCAATACATGCCCAATATTATATTTATAAACACTTTCGCATTTATAATATTAGTAGAGAAAATCCTTTCAGCCGTTTAAGCGTAGTATATAATTATATATAACTAGAGGACGCCAGCAGCTACGCCTGCATTTTTTTTAATTTACCCGTTTTGGCCGATCCCGTGAGAATTTCGGGAAATCCCTTCTTAGTGCACCCCTACGGTCCCCAAGGAACATACGTGCCAAATTTCAGCTTCCTGCGCCAAATAGTTTCGGCTGTAGCGTGTCTGTCAGTCAGTCAGTAACGCAAGGATTTTATATATTAAGATTAATAGTTTATATATGCGAACAATGTAATCACCGTGCACAATATGACATTATGTCATTATGTATGATGTGTCAGTACTGACAGACATACGCACATGAGCACTCAATTATTAAAGCGCATGCGTTCTTACTTCCAAGAGGTAAATTTGTGCCGAACAAACTTCTAGCCTCCCTACAATCCCTCTCAGTTTATTTTTGCATCTTATGGTAGCCTATGTCCGTCTCCATGGTCCTGTATATCTCTAGATCAAATTTCAACAAAATCGGTTCATTCGTTTTAGCCTGAAAACGGAACATACATACATAGATACATACATACACACTTTCGAATTTATAATATTACTCGTAGTAGGGATTTGCGAAGAGAAGAAAAACATGACTTTAAACTCTATTCTGGCCTGTCTGGCCATCGATGTATACAGTAAGCTGAATCTTCTGCGGCGTGTGTCACGTCAATCACGTCATATCATTAGATATATGATAGATAAGTATATATTATGATAAGTTATTTAGCATATAAGCACGTGTTAGTAGTGTAACTAAGGCAACTATTGTAAAAGCAGATTAAAAGAACATTAAAGTGTTTGTGTCTCGATAGCGAGTGCGTTCTTTGAATCACCTTCAACACCACATGGCGACCATGCCAGGATCTGCAGGCGTCAAGACCAGAAGCTGCTAGTACGAGGGGACGTCATGCGGAGATAAAGGCGCAATCAGTAAGAAACCCAAACCCAGTAATTTTTTTTCTCGCTTTAACAAAGTACGCACTATCATGGGAGTTTCGCCGTCGAAGGACGAGGTGATTATTGCCCAGACGGCATCAGGAGGAAGTAATACTGCTACTGCACAGCAACTATCATCTATCAGCACGGTACTAGTATTCATCGCGGTGTGCCTCGCGCTAGCTATTATCAGTGTTTTGGTACACCTACACAAGCGGTGCCATCAGGGATGGATCAACCAAGAAATCAATAATCGGGAAGTGAGGCGAGTGACTAGCGAACGGGTATAGTGAGTAAGAAAATTTTATGTTTTAACTTTGTCTATTCGTGTTGTGTGTTGTGAAAATTATATAGAGACTTTAACTGATACTTTTAAATATGCCCTTCATTTATAATTTTATGAAATAATTTTGTTTTATATTATGATATGAAAGTAGAATGCACCTCAATATTTATTAAATTAAAGCTTTTAAGAGAAAGCATTGTCAAATTTTCAATTGTCATTGGCCCATCAAGAAGGTAGGGAGAAAATTGTAATAAAAAGATTACCGAAGCGCCAGCCCTTTACAACAAGTTTGAATCCTTGACTGCTAATTGTGAAAAAATTTCGAACTAACTTACAGAGTTAATAGATAAAATAGATAGATTATTCCAAAGTACTATTAGTTTTGACATAGTAACAGAAAAACTAAAAATGGGCACCAAAAAATGTTGTTTGAAAACAGCTGTTAGCTTGTTACCCAAAATGAATGGGGACGAGCAGGTGACCCAAGATTTGATAGACAGCGTTAACTTATATAGCTCAATGTTAGACCAGGCCAACTGCCAACTTTTGATTAAATTCGTGTTAATTACACGACTCAACCAGGGAGCTAGGTTACGTCTGGCATCGAATTATGACTCTATAGCCAATTTATTGACTGACATGAAAAACCATTTGTTGTCTCCAAAATCCGATGTAGCGATACAGGCTCGGTTTGCACGGGCTAGACAAAATAATAAGACTATTTCGGATTTTGGGGCAAAAATTGAGAAGTTGATCGTAGACCTGACCATCTCTCAGGCTGGCGACAATGAGGAATCACATAAAATTTTGCGTCCACTAAATGAAAAATACGCAATAAAAAGGTTCGCGGATGGCCTACGAAACCAAAAACTTGGTACTATAATAGCTGCGCGTAATATGACGTCGTTGAAAGATGCAATAAGGGTGGCGGAAGACGAAAGTTCCACTTCCCCAGACCAAATAATGAGCTTTCAGCGGCAACCAAAATATCATAAAAATCAGGGGAACCCGAAGTATGTGAATTTTCAACATTATTACGGCGGTTCGAATAATCACGTGCGGCGACAATCAGCTCTGTTTGATAAACATCGCGCGTGTCATAGGGGCAAAAATGCTAACGCATGGCATAACAGTAGTACGCGCGGTACTAGTAGACATTACAAATTATCGCAGTCAGCAGAAACAACAGGTAGCATAATTTAGACCGCACGTCGCCGGAAAATAGTGAGTCAATGGCAAGGCCAAGAGTAAACGATGACGAACAACAAACAACGAGTCAGATTTTTCGTTAGTAAACATATTTTATCGTGTGATATTATTAATTGGGTTAATTTTAGAATAAATAATATTGAATCAGAATGGTAACTCGATACAGGAGCGTCGTTATCGGCTATAAAAATAGTTTTTGTGTAAGATATGGGTTGTGTAATAACATTTATAGAGATAGGCTCGTGATTAATGGCGTAGGAGGTAGTTTAGTTGCAATAGGTTACATTTATTTAAATTGAATATACGAGAAATATACATTTTCACATAAGTTTTACGTTTTCGATAAGTTACTTTGTAAGGCATTTGGTATATTAGGCCAAGATTTTTGCCAAAATATAATGGAATAGTAGATTTTTCGAAGAATATTTTATCTTTAAGAGAATGTCGATGTGACTGTTTCCCCGCGTTGTAAAGTTATTAAATATTTGCCTGTTAATAGAACAGAAGATTGTTTAGTATTTAGGAAAGTATTATGTAAAGGTGTTTTTTTGGCTAATGTGATAGCTAGGCCTGAAAATGGGATGGTACCGATTAGGATATTAAACACAACCTCTGAGGAAGTTACTGGTAGCATGTCTGACGTAGAAGTTAGTTCATTAAGTGATTATGAGTATTGTAGTTTTGCGGAACCGGAGATAAACGTTGAACGCGTTAAGAAAATATTTTCTTTGCTTAAATTAGATTTTTTGAATAAGGAGGAACGGACGGGAATTTTGCACATATTTGCTCGATCGATAAGATCGAGCAAATATGTGCAAAATTCCCAGATATATTTCATATTCCGGGAGATAAATTAACTGTCACGAATATTTATAAACAGGAGATTGGACTAAAGGATAATATCACGCCAGTATATAGGAAACAGTATAGGATACCTCACGCTCAGAAAAAGGAACTTGATGTTCAAGAGATGCTTGATAATAATATTACTGAGGAGACAGTTAGTGAGTGGTCTAGGCCTGTGTTAATTGTTCCAAAAAAGGCAGATCGTAACGGAGAAAAGAAATGGCGCGTAGTTATAGACTATAGACAGTTGAATGAAAAAATACAAGACGATAAATTTCCTTTACCTAATATTAATGCAATTTTAGAGTCCTTGTCAGGCGCTATGTATTACAGTCATTGCGATTTATTCCAATCGTATTGTCAGTGCTGTCTCGCGAAAAACAGTAGAAACTGTACACCGTTTATAACAGACAAGGGGCAATACCAAATGTGCAGATTACCGATGGGATTAAAGATAAGTCCAAGTTCATTTAGTAGAATGATGACTGTAGCCATGTCAGGGTTAAATTATGACAAATGCTTAGTTTATTTAGACGATTTGATCATTTTCGGGTGTTGATGATGAAGTTATTGAAAAAGCAGATACTTTATTTAGGATATATTATGTCGTCAGATAGTATTTTACCAGACCCAGAAAATGATGCAGTTATAAAAAATATTCGCGTCCTTCTAGTAACGATGAAGTAAAACGTTTTGTAGCTTTTGCAAACTATTACAGAGAGTTTATTCCTAATTTTGCTAGTATAGTTCTGCCTATGAAAAAGTTTTGTAGAAGAAATGTAGTATTTAACTGGACAGATGAATGCGAGAAAGCATTTGTATCACTAAAAGAAATGTTGATAAACCCTCCAGTATCAGATTATCCAAGCTTTTCAGACAGTAAAACTTTTATATTACAGACAGACAGTTCGGGATTTCTGGAATGACGTGGCATATGCCAGTAGATCTTTGAATAAGAGTGATTTAAATTATCCAATTATTGAAAAAGAATTATTGGCTATAGCCAAGTTTTGGCCAGCAGCTCCGCCTGCATTGTTTTTTAAATTTACCAGCTTAGGCCAATCCTGTGGGAATTTCGAGAAATCCCTTCTTAGTGCACCCCTACGGTCCCCAAGAAACATACATGCCAAATTTCAGCTTCCTGCGCCCAATAGTTTCGGCTGTAGCATGTCTGTCAGTCAGTCAGTAACGCAAGGATTTTATATATTAAGATGACGAATCCGTCAAGCAGGTTAACAAAATTGCGAGTATGTTTGGAAGAATACGACTTCGAAAATTTTATTTTGAGATATGGGATAACTAAGATAATTCCTACAGATCGGCGTTCAGAATTTATTTCCTAAGTAATGTTAGAATGATGTAACGTATTAGGAATTAGTAACATTTTTTCAACGGCATATCATCATGAGAGCATAGGTTCTTTAGAAAATGTTCATAAAACTTTAGGTGCATATTTACGTAAACAAACTAATAATAATTCTTCTGAATGGAGTTCGTGGATACCGTATTGGTGTTTTTCCTATAATACAACAGTTAATGGTTTGACGACCGGTTGGCGCAGCGGGAGTGTAAGCGACTGCTACGCCGAAGGTCGCGGGTTCGATTCCCGCTCAAGTCAAACATTTGTGTGCATGAACATGGGTGTTTGTCTTGGTCTGGGTGTTTCTATGTATAATATGTATGTATTTACAAAAAAAAAGTATATATGTATGTTTATCCATTATCTAGTACCCATAGTACAAGCTTCTGCTTAGTTTGGGACTAGATGGTGTTGTGTGAATGTGGTAGAATATTATTATTATTATTTCTTTATTTATTTTTCTTCAAATTTCATTTACATTTTTAAATATACAATAAAAAAAACCATACATTTAAAAATATAAAAAAAACCATGGGATCCCACCAGCAACGGGCACAGGGTCCAAGCTGTCGGTGGTTAGGGCTCCAGAGACAGGAACTTCCTCACAATACGTGCCGTGTCGAGAAGTACTGCCTTTTGCATCAGGCCCTTGACCCAAGCACCCAACGCGAGCCTCTTAAGGTGACGATCGAGGCTCTTGGCTATTAGGCCATTAACCGTTACAACTATCGGCACAATAATTGCCGAGTCCACATCCCAAATGTCGACAATCTCGTGAGCCAAGTCCAGATATTTAATCTGTTTGTCTTTCTCGGCTTTCACGAGATTCTCGTCATGAGGAATGGTGACATCAACAATTATTGCGAGGCGCTCTGATCGATCTATCACCACAATATCAGGTTTGTTGGCTACAACAGTCCTGTCTGTGACGATAGATCGATCCCAGTACAATGTGGCATGGCCATTTTCGAGAACTGGCTCTGCCACATACCTGTAGTACGGTACCTCGATGTCTACAAGTTTGTATTTCAGAGCAAGTTGCTGGTGAATGATTCTGGCTACTTGGTTATGTCTGTGCAAGTACTCGCCGTTAACAAGACGTGAACAACCGGAAACAATATGCCTGAGGGATTCACCGGGCTGGTGACAGGCACGGCAAATATCACTAGTGCCATCCCTCAGGATATATTTCCGGTAGTTATTCGTCTTGATAACTTCGTCAGCAATTGCACAAACAAACCCTTCGGTTTCCCCAAAGAGGTCACCGAAGCGTAGCCAGTTCACCGAGGCCAATAGGTCTACATCGGGTCCATACAGGGCCCGATGGAACCTGCCATGAAGCTCCTTGCTCTGCCATACACGCTTGCGCTCATCAGCACTGAGTACTACAGTTATGCGCCAGTTCTCCTTAGCCAACTTGAGCGGGGTGAGTCCATTGTCCACTGCGACAACATCTCGATGCATGTCCCCGTTCGCCCGGAGAAAATATTCTCTGAGATTGCACACCTCGCGGTTGTGTAGGGTCTTGATATTTAGAAAGCCACGACCCCCACACTACCGCGGGATGTACAACCTCATCACGGATGAACGAGGATGATGCATACGATATGCCGTCAACAATGTGCGGACTCTTCTGTCCAGGGCGTCCAATTCAGACTGAGTCCACTTGAGTATGCCAAAGGAGTATACAAGAAGTGGCATGACCCAACCGTTGCAAGCACGAACCTTGTTGCCACCTGATAAAAGGCTTTTTAATACTTTTTTCAGGCGGCCAAAGAAACGCTCTTGCAACGATTGCTTCATGTCAGCTTCATTGATACTTAATGCCTGTGACATACCCAAGTACTTATATGTATCGGTTAAGAGAAGCGATCTTAGGTTAATGGAATCTGAGAGTTGGATCCCCTCAGATTTCACCATCCTGCCCTGCTTCACATGAATGACAGCACATTTATCCACACCGAACTCCATATTGATAGACTTACTAAAGTTTTGGGTTACATTTAGTAAATCTAGCAATTGGACATCAGATTGGGCAAATAACTTCAGGTCATCCATGAATAACAGGTGGGATACTACCTGACCGCCTCTCTGTAACCTGTAGCCTAACCTTGAACCCTCCAGTAATGTACTGAGAGGGTTCATGGCTAAGCAAAACCAAAGGGGACTCAGACTGTCGCCCTGAAAAATTCCCCGCTCAATTTTAATACGTTCGCCGTCCTCCTGGATCCTTCGGCATCCTGGATAGCAAAGAATCGTATTCCATTGCCCCATACATGACTTTAAGAAGGTGCGTAGAGTAGTATTTACTTTATACAACTCTAGCACCCTCAAAAGCCATGTATGCGGCACGGAGTCATACGCCTTCTTATAATCTATCCAACATGCCGCCAGATCCTTTCGGTTACGGCGAACTTGTTGGCTAATGGCCATGTCAATGAGGAGGAGCTCCTTAGTACCGCGAGCACCCTTCCTACATCCATTCTGAGAGGCTGACATAATAGAGTTGTCTTCAACATGTTTAGCTATTTTAGCTCTCAGAATAGATGTAAGAAGTTTATAGACCGATGGTAGACATGTTATCGGTCTATAATTGCCGGGCTCGCTAGTACTGCCGGTCTTGTGGAGCAGGTGGGTAATTCCAGTCATCATAAATGATGGCAACGACCCAGATTCTACAGCTGATTGGAATTGAGATGCCAAGCGTTCATGCGAACTACGTAGCCACTTCAGCCAGAAATTGTGCAGCCCGTCCAAGCCTGGAGATTTCCAATTAGATAATGGACGGACTGCTTGTGCAACATTCTGGCTAGAAATGGCCACGCATTCCATTTCAGGAATATGTTCCCATGAACGTTCGACATCTTGCATCCAATCACCTTCAGTATGGCCAATGGGCGTCGACCAGATGCTACGCCAAAACATGGCTGTGGCGTTCGCATCCGGCCGCTGCACATTAGTCACACTTTGATCTGGTCGTTCCCAGCTTCTGTATACCCACCTCTGATCCCTCTGGAATGTACGATTAATGACGTACCGGTCCACACGATTTTTAAATCTACGTATTCGGTTTGCCCATGCATAGACTTTCTGTTTTAGGTAGTCAATGCGCTCTGTGACCCGGGCTATATAATCTTGAGGACTAATATTAGTCCCCGAAAAAGCCCGTTTCACAAAGCGCATTACCCTAGGGCGTGTATTCCCCTCCCTAAAACAGATCAGCTTGCCAATAAGTGCCCTTGCCTCGGCAATACGTCGCTCAATCCTGCACTGCCACGCCGGTACAGCAGACCTTTGTCGTACAACGGTATCAGTTTCAAGAAACTTGACACCAGCTATAGGACAAGCTGCCACGGCGGTACAGTACAAGATTGAGTGTGTATCACAGAGATCCTCACTATTATCTAAATAATTTGATAATAACGAGTCAAGAGCACTTACCAGCGCTATATTTCGCCTATGCATAGGCAACCGCGGTAGGCGAGGCCTAATAGATGATGGCGTGTACCGGTAGTCCCTAACCTCATTGCACTGGGTACTTACATCATCAGCCATGTCATGCTCCTCCCTGACGGCGCTGCCACCCATTGGCGGTGCGCTCGGTGTCGATGTTAGTGTGGGCCGCACGGGATTGGCATGGCTCGAAGGTAAGTACTCTGAGCGAATCCTATCAAGCACGGCGTTATCCACCTTGCCACTGCGCTGGATAACCCGTACCTGATCCGATAGTCGTTGAGCCGTGACGTTGATGCTTGGTTCCAAGGCCTGAAACATAGACAGCATGCGACTACGGTACGCAGTGAGGTTAGTGCCCCCCTCTGTCGCCCCAAAATATGCGCGCATGACATGTTCGTTTATGGATGACGTCCACTTCATGCGCTGCACATTACCACCGGCAGCGGGGACCCTGTTTGGGGCCGGTGGGCCCCGAGGTCCTAAGCACGCTGGTGGCCGGCCTCTTCCACGCCGCCGCGCAGGTGACGGTGTCGACGGCGGAGAGAAATACTCGTCGCTGGAGCTCGACGCAACTACAGCTGTCGACGTTACTGGTGCAGGTTCCGACGGCTGCGAGGCGGAGCTGAGCGACGAGTCCGGAGGTGTTGGGTGTGCTCTTCGTTTCCTGGCTCTCGTCAACATGCTAATGTGTTTTTATCTTCATTTTTGTAAATATATTTATTGTTTGATCTGTCATAATGTTAAGCGTGACGGCTGTCATTATATGAAATGTTCACTATTTCTGTATTTATTTTGTTTTTACCAGGTATTTTCTTGCTTTACTTGTGTTTTCTATTATTATTTAGATTATATATACTATTGCACTATGGATGAGAGGATATTTGTAAGATATTAATATTTAAAAAGAATTGGAGGAATAAACACGTTGACAGTTTTGGTGTTGCCAGATTATTATTATTATTATTCCTTTTATATAACCTTTTTCTCATAGCCACATTTTATATACTAAATATTACAATACAATATACACAATAGATACGATATATAAATTTAAATATATAAAATGGGACCACGGAGACCCACCGGTACCGGGCACAGGGACCAAGCTACCGGTGGTTAGGGCTCCAGAGAGAGGAACCTCCGAACTATGCGCGTCGTGTCCAACAAAAACATACAAAAGGCAGTATGCCTTTTGTATGGAGGACTTGATCCAGCCGTCTAACGAGAGCCTCTTGAGATGGTGGTCGAGGCTCTTGGCAATGAGACCATTAACTGACACGACTATCGGTACAATGATCGCAGAGTCCACATCCCACATGTCGACAATCTCGTGAGCCAGGTCCAAATATTTGATTTCCTTGTCTTTTTCGGCTTTCACGAGATTCTCGTCATGGGGAATAGTAACATCAACGATCATTGCAAGGCGTTCTGATCGATCTATCACCACAATATCGGGCTTGTTAGCCACGATAGTCCTATCGGTGATGATAGACCGATCCCAGTACATAGTGGCACGGCCATTTTCGAGAACTGGATCGGGCACATACCTGTAGTACGGTACTTCAAAGGTTACAAGGTCATATTTTAAGGCAAGCTGCTGATGGACGATCCTGGCTACTTGATTGTGCCTGTGCAAGTATTCGCCGTTGGCAAGACGAGAACAACCTGAAACTATATGTCTGAGAGATTCGCCGGGCTGGTGACACGCCCGACATATGTCAATAGTCCCATCCTTCAGAATATACTTACTGTAGTTGTTCGTCATGACAACTTCGTCCATAATTGCACAAGCAAAACCTTCGGTCTCTGCAAATAAATCACCAAACCGTAGCCAGGCTACTGATGACATGAGGTCTACATCGGGCCCATGCAAGGCCCGATAAAAACGTCCATGCAACTGTTTGCCTTTCCATATTTCCCTACGCTCTTCAATACTAAGTACAACAGGTTTGCGCCAGCTCTCTTTTGCCAGACCCAACGGGGTAAGTCCGTTGTCTACAGCAACAATATCACGATGCACACCCGTGTCAGCCTTGAGAAAATATTCTCTAAGATTGTACACCTCGCGGTTGTGGAGGTCCTTAGCACTTAAGAAACCCCGACCACCACATTTCCGCGGGATGTACAATCTCATCACTGATGACCGCGGGTGATGCATTCGATATTCAGTCAATAGACAACGGACCTTTCTGTCCAAGGCGTCCAGTTCTGATTGAGTCCATCTGAGTATGCCGAAGGAGTACGCTAAGACTGGCATGGCCCAACCATTATAGGCACGCACCCTGTTGCCGCCTGATAAAAAACTTTTCAGTATTTTCTTCAGGCGGCCAAAGAAGCGCTCCCGCAATGATTGTTTCATGGCAGTCTCAGCAATACCTAAGGCCTGCGCCATACCCAGATACTTGTAAGTCTCGGTCGCAGATAGAGATCTAAGTTTTGTGGAATCTGAAAGCTCTATTCCATCAGATTCCACAATACCACCTCGTTTTACATGCATGACCGCACACTTATCCACACCAAATTCCATCTTGATAGAATTACTAAAAGTTTCAGTTACATTTAGTAACGCTGTCAATTGGAAAGTGGTGGGGGCAAATAGTTTAAGGTCATCCATATAAAAGAGGTGGGATATAACTTGACCTCTACGCTGCAACCGATAGCCTAGCCCAGACCCCTCTAGCAAAGTGCTGAGAGGATTCAGAGCTAGACAAAACCACAAGGGACTCAAACTATCACCTTGGAATATACCCCGTTCGATCTTTAGAGGAGCACCGCAATCGCGAATCTGCCGCCACCCTGGATAGCGAAGGACCGTACTCCACTGCCCCATACATGCCTTCAAGAAGGTGCATAGAGTTATATCGACTTTATATAACTCCAGCACCCTCAAGAGCCATGTATGTGGCACGGAGTCGTAGGCCTTCTTGTAATCTATCCAGCATGTCGCCAGATCCTTTCGATTGCGACGCACCTGCTGGCTAATGGCCATGTCAAATAGGAGTAGCTCTTTTGTACCACGGGCCCCATTCTTACATCCATTTTGAGCCACTGACATAATGTTATTATTTCTTATATGTAATAACATCTTCGTCCTCAAAATGGATGTAAGAAGTTTATACACGGTCGGTAGACACGTTATCGGTCTATAATTTTTGGGGTCCGTGGTACAGCCTGACTTAAAGAGCTGGTGAGTGGTACCAGTTGTCATAAAAGTTGGGATCGAGCCCGATTCCAAAGATGCCTGGAATTGGGATGCCAACCGAGCATGGGCACTACGTAGCCACTTCAACCAGAAGTTGTGCAGTCCGTCCGGTCCCGCTGATTTCCAGTTAGATAATGAACGGACTGCACAAGCTACATCCGTTGTTTCTATGGCTACGCGCTGCATTTGGGGTATTCCCTCACATGCTCGCTTAACATCCCCAAACCAATCACCCTCAGTGTGGCTGATGGGCATCGACCAAATGCTGCGCCAGAAAGCGTTCGTTGCCACAACATCCGGCAGACACCCATCATCCACACCTGGATCAATTCGCTCCCAACTTCTATATACCCACCTTTCATCTTTTTGGAATGCCCTATTCTGGGTGTATCGGTCCACCCGCTTTTTGTACCGTCTTATACGATTTGCCCACGCACAAACTTTTTGCTTCAGGTAATCGATGCGTTCTGTGACTCGTGATTCGTATTCTTGGCGACTAAGGCCCGTGCCTAAGAACGCCCGAGTCACAAAACGCATCACTCTCGGTCTTGTATTGCCCGACCTGAAGCAAATTAGCTTTCCGATAAGCGCCCTGGCCTCAGCGATACGACGCTCAATCCTGGACTGCCAGGCCGGTACAGCATTGGTTCGAGGGGCAGTATTACTACCATTTGGTATTTTAATACCTGCCACTCGACACGCTGTAACAGCCGCACAGTACAGAATCGAGTGGGTATCGCTAAGATCTTCACTATTGTCTAAATACGTGGACAATAGTGAATCCAGGGCACACACCAGCGCTATATTTTTCTTGTGCGTGGGCAAACGTGGTAAGCGGGGCCTATCTGCTGTATTCACAAAACGATACTCCCGAATAGTGCATTCCAAAGTACTCCTTAATTCATCTATGTACCGGGTACTTACTTGTGTATCCCTACTATGCACCTCTTCAACATTCCTTTCCGTTCTGACAATATTTAAAACTTGTACACTCGTAGAAGAAGGCATAGGAGGGTTACGTTGTAAGTCAGAGCGTAGCCTCTCAAGTGCGTCGTTATCCAGCAGGCGGCAGCGCTGGATAGCCCGCACTTGATCCGATAGTCACTGTGCCGAAACGTTGACAGCTGGTTCCAAGTCCTGAAACAGAGGCAGCATGCGGTCACGATACGCAGTAAGGTTGGTACCTCCCTCTGTAGCCACAAAATATGCCCGCATGACGTTTTCATTCATGGTTTTAGTCCATTTCATCCACCGATTTAATGCGGTGCACATTACCACCGGGAGCGGGGGCCCTGTTCGAGACCGGTGGGTCTCGGGGTCCCAAGCGTAGCGGTGGCCGGCCTCTCCCACGGCAGCGTACGGGTGTTGGCGACGTCGGCGGGGAGAAATACTCGTCGCTCGACGAGCTCGACGCCTCTATGATTGCCGACAACTCTGTTGTAGGTGCCGGCGGCTGCGAGGCGGAGCTGAGCGACGAGTCCGGGGATGTATTGCGTGCAGCAGAAGCTCTAGCTCTTGTCAACATGTTGTTATCATTATCTCCTCATTGTATTTATAGTGTTTATTTCGTCCGTCTACGGTTTGTTTACTATTTTCATCGGTGAATTGTCATTGACATTAGACGTCATTTGAGTCATGTTTTTATAGTTTCTTTTCTTTATTTATTTAATGGTTTCTTGATTTAATTATAAATGTTTTTCAGTTATAGAAGTCTTATTATTATTATTATTAATGTAGTGACTCAATATATACCGTACGAGTTAGTATTTGGAAAGCTATGTAGATTGACGAATAATTTAAAAGATAATAGCGTCGAGCCTTTATATAATTTTGATAACTACCCATTAGAATTTAAATACAGATTGCAGAGGGCTCACGCTGACGCTTAACCGCTTGACCGCTAACGCCAATTCGCGGAATTCACTTGACCGCTCACGTTCTAAACAAAATGTCGGGCCGCCGCTCGCCAGATGGGCGCGCTAACATAAACATTTATTGTTGATAAGTCGGTAACATGAGTAAGTTGAAATGATGTTTTTCTTCAACCTTATAAATGACTCTTTCAAGTCGTATGAATTTTTTGTTGATATTTACTTTCTAATTTATTATACTTAGCAGCGAACATTGACTATCGTTGAAAAAACACTTTGTATATTTTAAACAGGATTATTTTAAAAAGTAAATTGATGACATACATATTTTATGAGTTTTCACTGTAGAGGGATTCTATCTACACCGAATTAAATAAAAAAAAGCATGTATCATAGTATAAAAATATTTAATTACACGCATACGATAAGCACGTAATCACGGAGCGCGCGAAACAAAGAGTGGCATTTGACATTATTTTATCGTTCCGGGTTAACGATTTTAAGACTCGCTTCGTATTTTTAGCATGAAGAAATGTTCAATGATTTGAATAGAACAGAGAAAAAGAATTTAAAACATTACGTTATAGAAAGAGACAGTAAATTCAGACCGAGTGTAGCGCTGTAACCAAAAAGGGAAAATAGTCACTTGTGCGCGGTCTACGGCATTTCGAAAAAGGGAGAATAGTCACTTGTGCGCGGTCAAGTGGTTATATGTGTTAGAAAATATAAGTATGACAAAAAGATAAATCCAATTACGTATAAGGAAGGGGATTTAGTCTTAGTAAAAAATGAAATGGGCACTAAGTTCGATTGTATATATGAAGGTCCGTTTCAGGTCATGAAAGACGAATCGCCTAATGTCGTAATTAAATGTAAAAATAAAATAGATGTTGTACATAAGAATAGAACTAGGTTATATAACAACTGATTTGAAAAAAATATGTAAATTATATTTTATTTTTTTTCTTTTCGGATGGATGATGCGGTGTGTGTCACGTCCATCACATATCATCAGATATATGATAAATAAGTATATGATAAGTTATTTAGCATATAAGCACGTTTTAGTAATGTATATAAACTAAGGCAAGTATTGTAAGAGCAGATGAAAAGAAAATTAAAGTGTATATGTGTCGATAGCGAGTGCGTTCTTTAATTTCGAACCACCTTCAACTCCACAACTCATATTGAGTCACAATGCTAATATATTAGGCAAATTAAGACAGGCCAATGTCCAGGATTGGATTGCAAAAGGCTGCAGCTGTAGTAACATTTAATAGCTATAATACCACCATAAATCGGATAAAATTTTCAACCTCTGCAAATTACACTTTCAGGCTAGCAACCCATTTTGCGACCTTTATTTAATATATCGTGAAGGGAGACATAATTATAAACACCGATCGACGTATGTATGTAAATGTGAAAAGCATAATCCATAATTAAGTATTTGCGAACATACACGTGCCGTCTTGCTAATGATATTTACTGTTGTATATTTCGTAGCTATAAAGCCGACCTAACATTGGGCATCCGCGTTTTTTGAGCGGGGCCCCGGCGTGTGCCCTGCGTTCACTCTGTAGTACAAAGTGAACGCTGGACGCACGCTGAATGCCCGCTAGCCACATGTCGAGCACACGCTCAAGGAGCGCGAATGCTCAATATGAGTGAGGCCTAATTTCGGCAGACATTGAATTATTAGTATAAGTATTTACATCTTCAGCCCCTTACAGTCACTTCTGGACTAGACCTCTCCTTTGAAAGGAGGAATTGGCCTACTATACCACGCTGGCCAAATGGGTTGGTATAGGTATAATTACTTATTTACCCACAAATAAGTAATTATAAGTAATTATAGTATAAGTATTTATTTACCCACAAATTACTTTACAATTACAGTAGGAAAATATGATTCTATCCTTTAATTAAGTAATGTGGGCGTTCCAACATGTTAGTTCACGTGGCTGGCTCACTTTTACACTAGCTTTTATAATAACTTAAATAAATAAATACATTTTTTTTATTGAATCTCAAAGTTTTGGTTACAGTATGATGAGGCTGCCCCAGTAAGTTATAAAAATACTTGTGACGAGGCTACCTCGCTTCTTCCCAGGTTACATGATAGAAAAATAACATAAAATAATAAGTGAACATATGAAATAAAAAAGGAACATAATAACTAAAGTAGTCTATTCTAACAGCTCTAAGCATTATTACAGTTGTAGCTAGTTTAAGATTATGTTTTGTGTGTTATGTATTAGTGTGTGTGTCTGTGCGTGCGTGTGTTTGTGTGTGTGTTTAGTGTGAGTATTGTGTGGGTGTGTGTGCGCGTCTGTCTGTGTATATTTGCTTACAATACATTATAATTTAATATTAAAATATATATTATTTGCTTTCATCTGTGCCGTAAATTGTTGATTCCATGAATACCAGCAGATCCAATGTTCATTTCAGTTCCCTCATTTTAGCTGGTATTTACCTTATGGTAGCCGCAACTGCGTTTCACTATCCCTGCGGTTCAATTGTAAACTTTTTATGTTCCCATTTCGGGTGTACTGGGAATGGGAAACATTTGTATTTAGTTTTACAGCATAAAAACATAACACGGGAACTGTAATTTTGCTGAAATTTGAAGAAAATTACTCATTAATTCAACATTGTTGTTATGCTATTACCATGAAAGCTTATATACACCACGAGATTTAATTTTTGTTACGTTAATATCGAAGGTATTTCATTTAGTTTCTGTATTTTCTGTTTCCGAATACGGTATTACACTTAAAATCTATTTCATAGTATGTAATAGGTACATACGACAGCGAACTCTATTTAACTGATATTTTCTCCGTAGTTTAATTATGTCCAATTGCTATGGTATCAACTAAAAATGAAAATATTCTGTCAGATCTGGTTAGACTAGTAAGCGGACCCCGGGCTCCAAAGCAAGAAATCTTGAATGCAACCGGGATAAGGCTGATGACAATGATGCTATGAAATCAACTATCTAATCTCATATTAAAGCAAATAATAGTTTTCACGTGTTCAATTACTTTGGACTATCAGAGATAGACTATCTGCTTTTTTATTGAATTGTGTAGTTTAATCAAATATTATATTTATTTATATTTTTCAATTTGATTGGATTTCATCAATCAAATAGTGTTAAGAACATATTCCAAGACTCATTAAATCGTAATTACGATTCGATTCGAGAAATTGTTCTAACGATTTAATTAGCAAAATTAAACACATATGTCTACCTAACAATATGAAACTGATGTCTTTGGATGTAGAAAGCTTATTCACTAACGTGCCTTATAAAGAATGCCTCGTTATAATTAGAAGTATGTTGGAAAGAAATAAAATTCACCCGGGTCAGATTAATGACATTTTAAAGTTAACCGAATTATGCAGTAGACAGAATTATTTTCAATTCGACAGCAAGTACTACTTACAGAAAGAGGGTTTGGCTATGGGTTCACCGCTTAGTCCATTGGTGGCAGATATATTCATGAATAACTACGAACTCAAACATTTGGTGAAAGAACAAAATATATTATATTACTAGTTTTTGCCCGCCGCTTCGCGCGCGTTAAATTCGGGGTAACACAAATCTACTTTCAGTCTCAAGATATGTGAAGACACTCCTGATTATTCTAAAGACTTCAGAAACTCTATGGGGTACAAAGTAACTCGGTCAGTATCCATGACATTATCTACCATTATCTACTGAAAGGTACATAATAACATCACAATATATCTCTATAAACATTTTCGCATTTTTAATATTAGTAGGGACAATCGTTTCAGCCGTTTAAGCTTATTATATAATTAATATAGTTTATATATGCGAACAATTTTATGTAATAGGTCGGGGCAAAAGTATTTTATTATTTCGAATGTATTATTAGTAATCAAACCTCTTTGGCTGTACTGAATGTAACTGGCTGGTTTTTCAACGTGCACAATATGACATTATGTATGACGTGACAGTACTGACAGATATGTTAGCACATGCGCAACGCTCAATTATTAGCGCATGCGTTCTTACTTCCAAGAGGTAAATTTGTGCCGTACAAACTTCTACCCTCCCTACAATCCCTCCCAGTTTAATTTTTGCAACTTATGGTAGCCTATGTCCGTCTCCATGGTCCAATATATCTCTATATTAAATATCAACAAAATCTGTTCAGCCGTTTTAGCGTGAAAACGGAACATACATACATACATACACACTTTAAAATTTATAATATTAGTAGGGATATATAGTTTATATATGCGAATAAGTTTATGTAATAGGTCGGGGCAAAAGTATTTTATTATTTCGAATGTATTATTAGTAATCAAACCTCTTTGGCTGTACTGAATGTAACTGGCTGGTTTTTCAACGTGCACAATATGACATTATGTATGACGTGACAGTACTGACAGATATGTTAGCACATGCGCAACGCTCAATTATTAGCGCGTGCGTTCTTACTTCCAAGAGGTAAATTTGTGCCGTACAAACTTCTACCCTCCCTACAATCCCTCCCAGTTTAAGTTTTGCAACTTATGGTAGCCTATGTCCGTCTCCATGGTCCAATATATCTCTATATTAAATATCAACAAAATCTGTTCAGCCGTTTTAGCGTGAAAACGGAACATACATACATACATACATACATACATACATACATACATACATACATACATACATACATACATACACACTTTCAAATTTATAATATTAGTAGGGATTATAGATACGTGGACGATATTTTGCTAGCTTGGAAGGGCACTGAGCGTCAGCTTCACTGTTTCCTAAGAAGAATTAATAGTATACACCCCAAGATTAAGTTTAAATTAGAAATAGAACAAAACAACTCGATCAACTTCTTAGATTTGACTATCAAAAGGGAGGGTACCTGTCACTAGTTTTAAATTTTTCGCAAACCGACGTATACAGATACTACAATACCAGCTTCGTCCTGTCATCCATCACAACACAAATTAGCAGCATTTCATAGTATGATTCATAGATTATTAAATGTGCCACTGAGTGTAGAATCATATAGCAAAGAATTAAATACTATTTATCATATAGCTCAAGTGAATGGGTATAGTAAACGTTTAATTGATAAGTTGATTCGAGGGAAACAACATAGTTTGGCCAAGTCGCTTTTTTATCCGTCCATAAAAGATCCCGAGAAGAATACTGCTGTGCTTACATATTTCGCCAGCATAACTGAACGCATGGCGCATATACTGAGAAGAAACTGTATAAGATCGGCCTATAAACCGTATAAGACGCTAAAGTTTCTGTGTAATGGTAAAGATAAAGTATGTAAAAACAAAAAGTCTGGTATTTACTGTTTATCGTGCGACCAATGCCAAAATAAGTACATAGGACAAACGGGTAGAAGTTTTGAGCTGCTATATAAAGAACGATTAGCGGCATATAGAAACAACCAGCCTGAAAAGTCGCATTTTGCAGAGCATTTACTCCACACGGGTCACAGTTTAAATAACGGAAATTCTTTTGATGTCATACACACGTGCCAAAAAGGTTTCCGAATGTACGTCCGTATTGGAACAATTAGATATATTAAAACGAGACAAAAATACATTACTAAACGAACAAACTAACTTCAAGGGGTCCTCTCTGCTGTATTTGTTCGCATATCGTGATAATGACGCACGCCAGTCGAACGACGGGAGAAATTAGAAAGTACGAGCTATTCCATGTATCCCTTATCCTTTGTCTTTAGAGGAGCTTGGCATTGTCAACCTTTTTCTATTGCAATAGTTGGGGTGGGCAATCCGAGGGTGCGTGGTGGGTTACTCTTTCCTTCCATTAGGTAACAATGGAGTTACGCCAAGTAACGCCTGATTTAATCCATTATAATGCTTTATATTTATATACGATTACAAAGTTATTTATGCAGTTGATGTATCTCGAAAACTGGACAGCAATTGAAGAATATTTAAGTTTTTCCTTGATTCATACAAAAAACGCTAATTGTATACTAAATTTGAAGCTTCTATGACTGCTAGGAGTGCCTTAGACTTTTGATGATCGGTCAGTGAGTGACAAAATTAAGAAACTTTGACTCGTTATAATCCTTAAACTGCTAGTTCAAATTGAATTAAATTTGAAATATAACATGTTTATACAATGCCTGCTTGGTTACTAAAAATCACACTTCTAGTTTTATCCACAATGAAGTTATAGGGTCAAAAATGGCCTGAACTGCTACGAGAAAAGGATAGTACGGCTGTGTCGCTTTTTAGCTCGAACTGGCGCACATAATTATATTGATACTGTTATAGACTTTAAAGTCTATTAATTTACATTTGAATAAGTATTCGGAGATCATGTATTGAATATTCAAATTAATTCTTACATTAACAGATTATTCTTATCAAATTGGTCATCAATTACAAATAAGCTTTGGAATTAGCTGATTTGAATATCTTACGAAAGTCTCTTAAGTTTACCGATAAAGATCATTACAACCAATTGATGTTACCTCAGAGATTCTAATCCAAAAGTTTTGAAGTAAACAAGAAGATAGAAGATTTACAATTTAAAACTTTCACGGGCAATGTTGGCAAAATTAATTTCCCTGTGATGTAGATTGTATTTTATGAAAGCTATAAAACAGGATACCTTTTTTTTCTCCCCAAAAAATCTCTTGCTCTCAGTAGTAAAACATAATTAACGTACAAAATTAATTAATTAACGAACCTATGGAGCGTAAGTGGATATAATTTATACGTGGGGGCGTAACTAAATACAGAATATGGTTGGTTCAGTGTTGCGAGCGTTAGTTGAAGCACTTCACTGGATAGTGCAGTAATCCAACTAACAACTTCGACAATTTTACGAGCACTTAACTGTATTGAATAAACAATACTTAGTACCGCGGAGTTGTTGCTTGTGTAATTTGATTTAGGTAGCAAAGGAGCACCGTTGAGACTAGAAAGTCGATAAGAGATTAGGCGGCATTAGTGTATTAGGTCTAAATCAGATAAAACAATAGGATTTCTTCGAGATGTTGGGCTTGTTTATCATGACTAAAGAAAGAAAAAGACCGATGAAGTGCTAGTCAGTCGCGCACGAAGTTTTTTGTACCATCTGATAAGATACAAGACTTGGTTTTTCAGGGTTTCGTAGTGTATTCATCTGTCCATCATATCTTTTGTCTAACGTTACGGGCCACTGCCCGTAACCTTAGACAAAAGATAGGATTAACACAGTGATTTTGGCCATAAATACACACAGTGAGAATATCAACTTTTTGCCTCATGGATCTGGACACTTGAATCAAACTTCTAAGAAAGTCTTATCGTCATAGCTAATTGCTTTATGTTATGTATTTGTTTTACTAACTAGTACAGATAATTAAAAAGATTCTTACAAACAAAAAGAAATAATGCCAGGACACCAAAATAATATCGTACATTATAAATTATTATGTTCATACACAGTTGAGTAAACCCTGAAATAATAAATTTTTCATACCCGAACAAATTTAATTTGTCCATAAAAACACCGGTGTCATCTATCTGATCAATGTCAAGGGATCAATCAAAAAAGTACACAGGTGAACAGAGATGGCCTTTTCTGGAAAATTGCTTATTCGAGTTGAAGGACGCCCGCGTTTAGAGGTCGGGTGATTTTATTTTTGGTTGAAATTTATACGGCTAACGAAACATGTCCAACAGAGTTTACTACTGTGCCTCTCTTGAAGTAAATAAACATCACAGTTAATGTCGGACAGCACTTTTTATTTTGAGTTATAAAAGCAATGCCTGTTACATATACTACTGTTACACTAGAGCTAGTTGTGACACTTTTCATGCCAAGAATTTCTTTTTAGGTACTCATTACATTTCGTAATAAATAAACTTTGTTGTGACACACTTTTACAACCTCATATGTGTCCCTAATCATATCAAACAAGACCCATCTTGACGGCGGAAAACCTATGCGTAC
Organism: Euclidia mi; assembly: GCA_944739405.2. Classification (NCBI taxonomy): domain Eukaryota; kingdom Metazoa; phylum Arthropoda; class Insecta; order Lepidoptera; family Erebidae; genus Euclidia; species Euclidia mi. The sequence continues at coordinate 25,028,980 of OX123191.2, read as the reverse complement.
ATTGTACGTTACTGAACTAACGGTAAAACCTTTGACCCAAAACGGTTTTAAAGTTACATTGTGGTAAACGACATTATATGTCCTCATAATATACGAAGTTGAACATTGTTGGTGCTATAAATTTATTTTAGTGGCTATATTTACAAGGGTGCTTAGCTTTTGTAAGGAGTCGGGATTATGCAAAAATTATTACATTTGTGTTGGAGTTTCTGAAGTATGGAGATTGTAGTGCTCTTGATTTGCACCATCGCATTAGTTGCTTAGTCTAGAATATGCAGCATTTGAACCAAGTTTCCAAGATAAACATGAAACGGAATGTAGTTGAGAAGAGGAAACTATTCTTCTACACATAAATACATATTGATCTGTATGGACTTGTAAGTTATTATTAGAAGCAGAGAGTACGAACTGAATAACTAAAATATTAAATAATTGACTAAAACATAAAGACACAAAATGAAATATTATTTGGTTACAGTGAACACTATGGTGAGGTTTGTTTTCCAATATTACCCTTTGACTTTTAAATGATAATAGAAAATCAGATCATGTCGATAGGTCCAGTTCAAAAATAAACTTTCAATGAGCTCTTAAAACTAATGATGTTCGAATCTGCTATTTATCAATCGCATGCTATGAAGTATATGCTAAAAAAAATTAGCATGCTGTTAAAAATGCTATAATGTAGCATGCTATCGTGGGAAGCGTCAACACCCTTCGTATGACCGCTAGTTTTAGCACATGTATAATTTAGCGCGCTGTCGCGCTATCCATATTTGGACGTTGGTTAATATAGCGTCGACGAACATGCTATTTGCCTAACGAGTCTGAAGACTTAACGCGTGGGGCAGATAACATGGTGAACTGTAATGTTACACATGAATAAACAATACATAATTATACATATGTATTTGTACATTTCTTCTAAGTATAAAATGTAATATTAATGCACAACAAACTAATAATAACCAACTAATTAATAATAAATAAGTCAATTAGTTTTCCTTCATACTTTTCAGGCTCAGGACGGTATATAATTAAATTGAGTTATTAAAATCATTTTAACACACATGTTACACAGATCATTCATAGATACACAGTATTACGTGTCCTATCACAGTTTTTTAAAATCAAACATATTTAAAACACTTAACTTTTTGGAACGTAAAATACCTTGCACGAGCCGTCGAGCTGCTAAAATTCGCACGCTACGCAAGTTCACGTCTGGCTGCTCGCGTTAGCACGCTAAGACTGATCGCAAATATCGCAATTCGCAGCGCTGCAAACGTGCGAAGTGCGATGCGCCGTCGCGTCGTCGGCGCGATGTTTGATTCTATATGCTATATGCTATTTTTAGCACGAACGAGAGCCGAATGAACTTGCTATTAGATGCGAAATAAAATTAGCGTGCTGTGCTATTGCGCTATATGCTTTTTTTTTTTTTTTTTTGTTTCGGGTTGGAAAATCCTCATGGAGTCCCTCCGCCCTGGGGGATGGGCGAAGGGGACTGTCAGACTCTTACTGACTAAAAACCAACCCGTGTGCCTCATGTACCCGTGTGTCGGATGGTCGGGTTTCGCCCAAGCATACGTCGCAACCCCCCGACGGGTATCGGCCCGCCTGATGGTCAGGTGGGCCCCGAACAAAACCCCCTTGGCGGCGGATTAAGGCGTTGGGCTCCGCCGCCAAAACACCCAGCGGCCGCAGAGGATAGGGAGGACGGCAACGCAACACCGCATCTCCTCTTCCTCTGCGGCCCCACCGCGACGCATCGAATGGTGCGCCCCCATTTGGTCGCGGGAGATAGGGCGCGCGGCAACGCAACACCGACACGCCTCTCCTCCCGCGACCGCACCCGACTGCGAGGGACAGACAGAACTGTCCCCCGCACCCGCACCGTTGGACGCATCCTGCGCAGGCCCCGTCAAGCCCACGCGGAGCGTCCCCTCCTGGGGATCCCTCTTAGCTTCACCGCGGGTCACCAATCCACGGTTACTGAGCCCCCCCACCACGACAAGGTGGAGATCCCACGGTGGGGATTGTGCTATATGCTATATTAACCACCTTTACCTAAAACGGAGAACGGGCAATATCGTATTTTCAATAAACTTTTAATGTGACCCAAATACATTTATTGCTTTCTTTTCAGCATCAGCCCTGTATATAAACTGTACACTACTGGGCACGGGCCTCTTCTCACTATGAGAAGGGTAAGGCCATAGTCGACCATGCTGGCCTAGTGCGGGTTGGCAGACTTCACATGTCTTTCGAGATCATTATGGAGAACTCTCAGACATGCAGGTTTCCTCACGATGTTTTCCTTCACCGTTAAGCAAGCGATAATTAACAATTTAATACGCACATAACTCTGAAAAGTCATTGGTGCGCGCCGTGGATTCGAACTTGGACCCTCTGCGTAGCAGTCTGCTGGTCCCTGCACTAGGTTATTGCTGCCAACGCTTTCTGTTAATGAGATTAATTTACATGGGGCAATATTAAAACTTTTATCATGTTACCTAGGGAAATTCACGAGTTTAATTCCATTCAATTATTTATTAACCTTTTTTACTTTGTGTTTGAATAATCATTGAACGAAAAAATCTTAAATTACATTTTCATAACTTAAGTTAATGGAATTTGTGACGATAAATTTAATAAAACAATATGAATAAAAATATGTGTGTGCATAGGGTTCGCACCAAGAACTTCCCGGGTCCCAAGCCAACCTCACCTGCAAGTGGTGCACCTTCCGATCAACGGACGAGGCTCTGGCAAACAAAATGTCCCAATAAGCGGCAATAGGCTCGCCACCTATTACGTGGGATCAAAACACTGGCGAAAAGTGGGCGTTTAACATGCCTCTGCCTACCCCTTCGGGGAAACAGGCGTGAGTCTATGTATGTATGTATGTAATATACTATTAAATTTATTTTAATCATGGATTGCCTCAAGGAACAGTATAACAGGAGTTTTATAAATTAGACCTCTGTTTCATTATTTTAAATAAAATATTGTTGGGAAGGCTATATTCATTTTAACAAATACTGTACATATTCTTAAGAATTGTAACTGGTATAAAATAATTGTCTTTATTTATTTTTATTCAAAAAATTTTACTCACGACGTTGTACTGAATAACTTGGTAAGAAAGAATTGAATCTGTGGCTTATTAGCGCACTGGTAATCCTTAATCCTACCATTTTATTGTCTTTATCTTTGTGATTCTATATATATTTCCAAATTTTATCAAAAGGCGAAATTCAAGTACTTATATTTTTTTTCAATTTTGTTTGCTCGTTCATAATTTTTGTTCACAGTACTTATTTAATATTAGGAAGGTCTACCGTACCACGATGGCCAGACGGGTTGGTGTAGGTTTTGATATCGAGTTCCTTGGGAAGGATACTATTTTATTCATGTATTTTTCTTAGTCGCCTCTTTCAACGCCCACGGAATCAAATGGGGTAGTGACTCCTTGCATTCTTAATTTTCTTCCTTTTCGCTTCAGCACACATTTTTTTATAAAGTAGTTATTTAAATAATACTCCCAAATAATAATGTACAAATACTTCTTCGAGAATACAAAACCTACTGCCAATTAAAGGCAAATATGCCGTGTTTGACAAAAATACAAGTTAATTATAACAGTATTTATTCAATGAACACAGACATGAATTATGTTTGTATGTTCTAGTTAACAGCGTCACCTATTTATATTTATTACATAACATAGCATAACTTCACACCTTTTATCCCGGAAAGGGTAGACAGAGGTGTATTACTCACCCACATTTCACCAGTTATGTTTAGGTCCCAAAGCAATAGGAGACCCTTCTCATAGTGAAAATAGAGGCCCGTGCTGAGCAGTGCAAGCCTATTGCCATCTACCGGGCACATTATTAAGCGAGCGATAATTAATTAACAATATATTTATTAATAGACAGTTAAATAAATTTATTTTGAAACTGTGTGTTATTAATAAAATGTAAAGAGCTTTCTCACAATTAATACGTCTAAATATAGAACATCGTGGGAGTTTTAGAAGTGTTGTACTTTAACAATAACTAACTTATTACTAAATATCTAAGATATTTGTTCACGTTATCTGTTTGAGACGCTCAGAAAATGAAGCGCTTTAGTATTCAAAACGGACGAAGAACGAAACAATGTTCTATTAAAACTCATTACTATGAAAATATGCTTTTATCACATGTTGCTTTTCCAAATATTTATGCCGTATGTACCACTCATAGCGTGACATGGTTCGCCATTCCTAATAGGACGGCAAAGTAAAGCCATGTTTGCACAGGTCACCACTTGGATGACCTGCCGCGTGTGGCAATTTTAGGCGCTACCGTGTTTCTGAGGACACATAAGTCAAAGTTAAATAATTTCAAAGTCAAAGTCAAATCATTTATTTGTTCATAGGTTCATTACAAACATTTAAACAAATTCATACTTAAAAAAAAAAAAACTCGATGAAGCCTTTGTTTCCTAACTGACTGCCTGAGAAGAAGCATCCGAAACAAACTCAAAGGTCATAGTCTCTTTTAAAGGCCAGACAATATAATTAAAATTATTTATTTATTTATATTGGCACACCAACAGCTTTTAGACGAAAAATACAATAAATTATCTTTTAATAAAGTCTTAACTATCTAGCGTAAGAGCTAATAACAGGTGTGAGACAACATTTACCATAAATAAGTATTTACTTTACAATACTATGAGACAAAGCAAAATGAATATTAAAAAAAAAAAAATTAAAAACTTATTACTAAACAGGTACACCAAAATAACAAATCGAATCACGTTTGTGGTTGCAGTACTTGACGCCTGAGTTGCGATGGGGTGTTATGAAAAATGTCCAAATTAAATTTATCTTGTAGTGTGTTATAATTTTTTTGTAGTCTTTGTAAGGGCGAAAATTGCCCGACATTTGTCCTGTTTCGACGTAACACGAACGTGTTGTTGCGTGTAACCCTACTATTAACCTTAGGAAGGTAAAAATCTAAATTGGACAGAAGATAAGGTTCGGCAATCTTTCCCGTAATGACCTTATGTAGGAATACCAATTCAAGATAAGAACGTCTCTTCTGCAGTGAATCCATTTTAAAATATTTGAGTGGCTCATTATAATCTGCTCTCCAATTAATGCAGCGCTTATAGGTATTAGCTTGCTTGTGTACAAGGTACCGAGTAAAAGATTTTTGCACCCTTTCCAAGCGATCAATATGCACCTGATACGATGGGTTCCATACTTGACTGCAATACTCAAGACGGCTACGGACTAACGCGAAGTAAAGAGTCTGTAATGTCTTGATGTTTCTATTAATGTTCTGCCCACGCGTTTTATTAGACCGAGCATTCTTTGACTATCACTTACTACACTATTAATATGAGTAATAAAATTCATTTTGCTATCCATAATGACACCCAGGTCCTTGATAGAACTAACCTCATCTAATATAACATTGCCTAGCTTATATGTCGTAGAAACTGGTAGTATTTTTTTCGTAAACTTAATATGATGACATTTATTAGCATTCATTGTCATCCTATTTGAGGCACACCAGTTATTAATACGCGACAAATCCTCTTGTAACATATGAGCGTCCATATCCGAGTTCACAGTTCTATATAGCTTTAGGTCATCAGCAAAAAGTTAGCACTTCGAATGTTTAACCTGCCTGTTTAATATATAAAATAGAGTATAAATATGTGAGTACAATGTGAGACGACTATATACTACAATATAGTTATCCTTTGATAGAATTTCGGCAGCAGTTCAGAGCCGACCAGTCCCGGCAGACGGCACCCGTTCACGAGTACAACGCGTGACTCACCCATAGCTTAGCTCAACAATTTTTTAATGAAACAAACCACGCGACCATAAAGCTGTCGGTCCTGGTTAGGCCATGCTGGATGCCTTCGAGCGGTCTGAAAACTCTGACACCAGAGTTGGCCCCACAGTCACACAAAAAAGAGAGAAAGAAAGCTGCATGTTCGTCTTGTATTATTACAAGAAACCTCTCTTTGAATTGCAGTTCAAGGATCTTATCTGCAAACTTTCTATATACCGTAATGATATTTACCAGTTGTTTACTTTTTGGGTCAGCAAACAAACAGTCGTCGTCTTCAATGAGTATCCTCTTGTTGACAGTTATAATTTGATTAGCCTCTCCAAATGGTGGAAGTTGTATACATAATTACTCGTGTGTTACTTGTGAACTTTGATGTTTGCGCAAACATTAATGTTTTGGGTATGCTTCCGTAGTGAATTCAACTGCGTATATATCATTTGCTTAATGATGCATAGATAATTTTGTGATGTATGTTATAGCTCTCACGTTCTCAGACTTAAGATACAGAGCTGCCATATTGAGAGTAGGCAACTATACGTAAGTACTGTTTTGTGTTATGTTAATCTTTTGTAAGGAAAACTACTTTTACAAAACATTTCTGGGAAACTATTCTTAGACAGGTCAAACAGCCGAATATTTTGCCGATATGGTATTATTATCATACCCTTTCCTGATACATTTAAAAGGTTACGAAAGCATTTAAACGGGTAACATTACGTTATTCACAAAAGGCATAGGTAAGTACAGCCTACGGTTTTCTTTTGATTCGGCTTTGTGAGTACAAAGACAATACTGAAGTCCCTTGGGGCTTAAATTCGTTATTTAAGGCCAATACATACGAAAAAAGTGGCATTTTATATTACGTATGTCAATATATTGAAGAAGAAGAATATGAGAATGAATTTTCGGGGATTAAGACAAGATTTTATTTGGAGTCAATCGCTGTAATTTGGGTCTAATATATTTTAATCAGATGTCAATTTTGAACGTTCGCGAGTATGACGTTGCATTAATTTGATCAGTGGGGCAATCGTGCTAAACGTCAACGCATTTACCAAAACCAAACTTCAACCGAAAACGTTACGTTATGCACATTTCGTATCGTGCTAATTATTTGAACGTAAACAATTTGGTTTTTGTAGGGCAGATACACCAAAACCGTTACGTTCGCGAACGTCTCATACGTTGTCAAACCAAAAGTTCCTATCGACGAACTTTTCAATCATATAATATTTTAAATTTCAGAAAATTATTAAGATAATTTTGTATTAATTATCAATTTAGTGGCATATGCTTATAATACGTTTGATTGCAACTTAAATGAGTGAACAACATTCTTTCATATAAGACAATTTTCATAGATATCTCTTTAGTATAGCTTATTGTTACGGTAGAATTCAGTATTGCAAGATTGGCGTCAAGCTTGCTTGGTGCTATATTTATAACAATGTCTAGGAAGGCATCTCATCAAAAAGGCTACATCTCGACGCGATACCTTCCTAGAAATTCACTTTTGAAAGGCTGAAACAATAATATTATGTGGATATACGTATACCATACACATAATACTATCACAGTTATAGGTTCTTTGGGTGGCTTAAGCCAAAAGACTGCCTACTCGGTCACTGCGCTCTCAGACGCCTGTATACAGCAAGTAGGCGACTGATAAACGTTAATTTATAATTATTCTTCCTAATTACCTAGATAGGTATTGTAATTATTTAATTTAACCAAGGCACAGACAAAAGCGTAGTGCTCATCATACAAAGATTTGTCGTATTAGGAATCCAACCCACTACCTCGGGTAACAGACCTAAGTCTTAGATTAGGGCTGGGTGGCAGCGAGTTGAATGTGCGTGCGTGGGAAGCGCAATGCGGTGCCGACACAGAATTGTAAATTTCATGTAATCTGTGGGTGCCTAATAGTTCAATGAGTCGGTCAGAGCCTAGTCTCTGGCCATCCTATTTTGATAAGTTGGTTCAGGGCTCTTAAATTTGGCTTGCTTTGGCCGATCAGCGAAGGGAAGGCCACAGGAGCTATTCGCTTGGTGTAATTTTCAAAGGCATAATCACGGGAAAACCTGCCCCGGGCCTTTGTTGCCACGAGACCCGCCATGATAAACCATCACTGTTGCCCACTTTGCATATATAGTAAAAGTAGCCTTGGAGTCTGTTAAGAGAATATCTACCTAATAAGTTTGCCCATCAAGTACCACCTGCCCAAACTAATATGAGAGTGGTAAGGGTAGGTGCCGCCTTTCGTCCTTAGTGACCATTTAGACCGGGTGAATTTCTGAGCGAATTGTAAAAAAATATCCGTGAAGAAGAGAAACATAAGAATAAATTAATTCTCTGTGACACCTGGCGGTGTAATTTCAAACTAGGCACAAACTAGTGGCATGGTTATATATAAATATTGCTTTTATACACATACGAGTATTATAGTTATGGTAATTTGCTCATCGCACAAAAAGTTCTCCTGGGTGGTAATCGAACCCATGACTTTCGTCTTAGCAGTCAGGGTTAGGTACCACTAGACCAATAAACCGATCTACAAGGGAGACTAACCACTAACTCAGCAGGATATGATACAAGTGTGTAAGCTAACATAAGCGTACTTTCTAATCGGGTATCGAGTCCAACATCTGATGATCCAGTGTTACCCAGACTACCGCTGGACCTCTTCAATAGATAGTTAAAGGAATAGAGTAGGTATATATATTAAAAAGCAAGCTCCAATTTCACATTTCGATTTTATTTATTCAGTGTGTTGAGATGATGAAATCTGATACAAAATATAATTTTAATTAGAGTTGAAACAATCAACATCTGTTAGGCCATTGTTACAACGTGAACTTCACAGTAATAATTATGTATTTGGTTTGGTCAGCATTATTTTAGTAAACTAATTAATAGTATATTCTTGTTTAATGTCCAAGAAGTGATGATGGTCTCGATTTGGCTCATATCAAATTGCTAATTTTTGTTAACTTGCAATTATGTCCATATATGTGGTTGTGCTAACGAGTGGCTTATTATTCTGCTTAATCCTCAGCTACTGTGAACAAAATTAAAACAAAAATTATTCAGTAATTATTTACTCAAATATAAGTCCCACCAAAATAACTAAACCCACTGATATTTAACTTAAAAAAGACTGACCACTGATATTTAAGATTAATATTGATCTCATACGTGCGCTATGTCTTGTGTTTGAGTATGATATACTTACATTATTATGTTGGCTATTTATGCATATTATAAGCCAAGTTCAGAATGAGAATAAATACTGTAGGATCTTACGTAAAGTTAATTGAAATGCGTACCTGAAATGTTAGAAATTCAGCCAAATTCAAATTCTCCAGCTTTTCGTCTATCTCTTCTTTTATAGAGAGGATGACTATTATGCCGAACGTTGACAATTCGGGGTTTGTTTAGCATCTTTCTCTGCTCCATATATTATTCCAAATCTGAAAAATAGGTGTTGTTTATTGTAACGATCATATAAAATTCGTATTGGGCTCGACAAATAGCAAAAGAAGCTGCAATTGCGGTAATGTTGTGGTGCATCATCATTTGAATTCACCTTCGTTACTCTAGTGAAATAAAAACCACTTCTACATGACCAAGTGTGATCATTAATAGTTTTTTGCATAAATCACTTATTATACAGTAAACAATATTTCGGTACTTACCGTATAATTTTAATTTTTTTTTTGTTTTTTTTTTTTGTTTTGTGTGGCTCCTTCGGTTGGATCGATGATTTTGCCAATGTCAAGGTGGAAAAAGAGATCAAATAAATTAATAAAAATACATAATAGATAACTGTTGACCGGTACTAATAGCAATGGTTTCTCTTTGAAGGGCCGAATAAAAATACATAATAGATGACTGTTGACCGGTATAAATAAAAAAAATTAAATAATAAAATTATTTCATGATTTCATATTATAATATTTATTGACATTCAATGACATTCACATAATGACATTAATTGACTTTTTAAAATAGTGCTTGCACATGGCGCGATGTCGCTACAGCCTCTTTAGTATAAGAATAGAAATTTCTATTTTCAAAAGTCGGTGTCAAGCACTAAACGTTTGACGTAAGCCCAACGTAAGGGTTGCGTCTTCGGCAGTTATTCTTCTGTGGTTCGAAAGCTCAATACAATTAGCACGATACCATGTTTGATATCAGCCAAACTAAAACCAAACGTTCACCAAATACGTTACGTAGTCAACGTTTGAACGTTTGAAAGTTTGAAAATAGCACGATTAGCCCCCTGATCAATTTCAAAGCGTACTCTGAGATATTATATTTTATGATGTCTGTTAATTATATACTTAAGAGATGTAATATGAGAGGATATGCAGGCAAGATGGAGCTGAAATGGGGAATATTTTATTATTGTTAATTAATGAAGTGGCTTTTTTTTTTATTAATTTTTTTTTTTTTTTGGTTTCGGCTTGGAAAATCCTCATGGAGTCCCTCCGCCCTGGGGGAAGGGCGAAGGGGACTGTCAGACTCTTACTGACTAAAAACCAACCCGTGTTCCTCACGTACCCGTGTGTCGGAGGGTCGGGTATCGCTGAAGCATTCCTCGCTACCCCCCGACGGGTATTGGCCCGCCAGATGGTCAGGCGGGCCCCCAACAAAACCCCCTTGGCGGCGGATGAAGGTGTTGGGCTCCGCTGCCAAAACACTTAGCGGCCGCAGAAGATAGGGAGGACGGCAACGCAACACCGCATCTCCTCTTCCTCTGCGGCCCCACCGCAACGCAACGATGGTGCGCCCATATTTGGTCGCGGGAGATAGGGCGCGCGGCAACGCAACACCGACACGCCTCTCCTCCCGCGACCGCACCCGACTGCGAGGGACAGAAGAACTGTCCCTCGCAGCCGCCCCTTTGGACGCATCCTGCGCAGGCCTCCGTCAAGCCCACGCGGAGCGTCCCCTCCTGGATCCCTCTTAGCTTCACCGCGGGTGACTAATCCACGGTTACTGAGCCCCCCCACCACGACAAGGTGGAGATACCACGGGGGGATTAATGAAGTGGCTGAATGCTTTCAGCGTTACTAAATGGGACGTTACACGTATAGGAGGGTTATAACTTTTCAAAAATATGTCAGAGATTTAATCAAAATCCTGGATCGAGAATGGCATTTAAAAGCGTAACATTGTCATAAACACAATGAGCTCGGTGTAAAAAGACTCTGAACGAAAATTATAATCCAACTAGAGGACGCCAGCAGCTACGCCTGCAATTTTTTTTTTAATTTATCCGTTTTAGCCGATATCGTGGGAATTGCAGGTAATCCCTTCTTAGTGCACCCTTACGGTCCCCAAGGAACATACGTGCCAAATTTCAGCTTCCTGCGCCCAATAGTTTCGGCTGTAGCGTGTCTGTCAGTCAGTCAGTAACGCAACCATTTGATATATTAAGATATTGTACCAATCATTACGGTTTTTTTTTAACCCAGGTAGGTACCGTACATGGCAAATAACTGCTTCCAGTGACATTGACCCTATATGTCACCATTTTTCTAATTATTACAAAATCGATGCATGTTTTCGCCAATTTATCCTATACATAGAATACTATGTATACATGTCCCATGCACCCATGGATACCTACATAGGTAGGTACCTTGAGCATGGCACTCGCGCGCTTTACTTTGCGGCTTATAAAATGACTAAGCCTATTTTATTTTCATTTCCAATGTATTATTTTTGCTTCGTATGACTTGGGATGATGTACAAAACGAGTAGACTTCGGCTGAGTGACGTGATTTTCGACACCGTGTATACCTACAATCATCTAGATACTAATTTGCATTGACAATACTGTTTTAAATTATTCTAAGAATCGCTAGCTTCGTTGCCTGCATCTAAGTCCAAGCTACCCTTTAATTTATTAAGATTTCTTTTCAAGAAAAACAAGGTGAATGCCCGGCCCTAAAACTTGAGGCTACCAAAAAACTTGTTTGCGAACATTTTCCAAACAGCACAATCACTCAGCAACTGCCAAACAAATATTAAAAGCCGCCCGTTAAGTAATCCCTACTAAAATTATAAATTCGAAAGTGTGTATGTATGTTCCGTTTTCACGCTAAAACGGCGTAACCGATTTTGTTGAAATTTGATATATATGACGGAGATTCGTTATCGGTGGGTCGCGACATCCGAAATAACACTTCCAATATCTTCTTTAGTACTTTAATCACTTGATTCTAAACTCAGATTACAAAAATCAACACGGATGCCTATGATACGGCTTGATTAGAAATTTAGGAACGCGGGAAGTTTAGCACGGAGTAATGGTTGTCTGTTCACTCTGCCAGTCCGATCAAAAGTGAGCGCTCGCACGTGGCGTCTATGCTCTCGTTACAGGTTAGCCAACTTAACCGTCAGAAGTGTCAGTACCTGTCAATGTCAAAAGCTTGACACACTTCCGGATCGACACTTTATTCGATCATTCGTTCAGTGTTGCCATTACTCCGCACTAACCATCCCCAAGTCATTACTTGACGTTCCTAAACGAACGACTAACTGTCAATTACGTGGAAATAAATTGAAGTTGTTGACGCTTCGACACGGCCGTCCTGATGATCACACGTCCTCGTGTGGAATACCTGGAATGAAAGAAAATTGCCGAACAGTATTCATTCTAGTCGTTCGGCCATTCCTGGCCCAAATGGGTGGGGAATAAAAGGCACTCTCAATCATAATCATTACAGGTTTTAATTAAAATCATAACTAACGTTCTCTCTCAAAGCTGACATGTTGAACAACACCCATACTCATTCAAATCGCATTAAAATATTGCAGTGCTCATACTCTGACCTCCATCGGGTCTTCATCATTACGCTATGTAACTTCCATCCGGTTACACAACGCAACAGGCAACCTCCATCCGGTCACCACCACAAGTAACCTCCATCCGGTCACACAACACCGGAGGCAACCTCCATCCGGTCACCTTCACAAGTAACCTCCATCCGGTTACACAACACCGGAGGTAACCTCCATCCGGTCACCTCCACACGTTACCTCCATCCGGTTACACAACATTGGAGGCAACCTCCATCCGGTCACCTCCATATGTAACCTCCATCCGGTTACATAACACCACCCAGATAATCATTTCGAGCCTTTATCATAAAAAACTTAAACTAGGTTTGTTCAACATGTTGATTCAACTTATCACGTAACAGATTACAATAAAAATTTCCTAGTATCTAGATACTCTAAATCAAACAGTCTTGTCATCATTGTCATTTTTGTCACAGTTAGTCTTGTCGTCGTCACTTACGTCTGCGTCAATGTCAGTTATTTTTCTCAGTCGTTCATGAGCGTACTTGTACGTCCGGGCGGAAGAAAGGGACTTCAAAATATAGCGGTCGCCATCAAGAACCTCGATCACCCTAAACGGTCCCCTGTATTTCGGATCAAGTTTAGTCTGGTTTCGCTCCTCATTTTGTAGCAAAACAAAGTCACCTACGGAGAACGGTTGTATCTTTGCCTTTGTGGAGTCGAAACGTTTCTTGTCATAGGCAGAAGCTTTCTCCATATTCTCTACAGCCATCTTCCTAACCTCTACGATGTCAACATGAGGCTCTTCATCATTTGCCGTCATAATATAAATGGGTCTAGCAACCTTGCCAATCAGCAGCTCAAGAGGACTAGCTTTTGTGACTCTACTTACAGTGCAGTTAAGAGCAAGTTGAACATCGGGCAACGCATCCTGCCACGAACGACTGCTTGTCTCCACGGCAGTGAGCATGTTTTTGAGCGTGCACATTATTCGCTCAACCTGTCCGTTGGCACGAGAACTACCTGTGGCTATCAAGTGTAGCTTTATATTTACCGAGGCACAGTACTCCCTGAACTCCTTGCTAGCGAAGCAACGTTCTTGGTCGGCGATCAAGCGCGATGGCGCACCGAAGATAGCGACACTATCCTTAAGCGCCTTGACGCTGCTTGCCGTATCGATGTGCAGGGTGTGATGCAGCATAACGAACTTGGTGAACGCGTCTATCAGAACGAAGACGTACTCCTTTTTGTCGTTTTTGCCACTTAGCTTCCCGGTGGCGTCTATGTGCACTGTGTGCCATGGTATAGCTACATTTGGAATCGGATGCATCTCCGCCTGGATCTTACCTGTGTGTGTCTTTGAGATTTTACAGGTTACGCAGTTCTCTACGAATTTCCTCACAAACTTCGACATGTTCTCGAACCAGTAGAGGTCGTAGAGCTTTTCCAACGTTTTCTCCCATCCCAAATGCATTATTCCCTCGTGGACATTATTAACCACGGACCAGCGGAACGAACGCGAAACAATAGGTAACCAACGATTCTTACCATTTCGTTGCACTTTCCGGTGCAGGAGACCAGATCGTCGTTCGAAGGTCTTAGCAACATCAGCAGGGAGCTCGTTGTTATCAATTTCTGTCAAGAGCTTTGAAATCTCTGGGTCACGTTGTTGTTCCATCATCAACCAATTTTGTGAAAGCTCTGCGACGTTTACCTGTTTTTGTACTACCTTCTCACTAACCGTATTTTTAGTTTCAGGCTGCGGTAACGGGTTCCTGGAGAAGAAGTCGGCGTGGCACATGTGCTTACCTTCTCGATGGACTATGTCGAAATCAAATCCTTGCAGAAAGGCCCACCATCGGTGGACGCGTGGCGTCAAGTCTAACTTTTTGCGCGTGGACTGCAGGGAATTACAATCGGTGACTACTCTGAACTTGCGACCATGGAGATAACGCCTGAAATGTTTTACAGCATTGACCACTGCGAGGGTCTCAAGTTCATATGAGTGGTACCTCGATTCGGCGTCAGATGTTCGCTTACTGTAGTAGGCCACTGGGTGTAACTTACCTTCTTTTCTTTGCAGTAAAACCGCACCGTAGCCAATGGCACTAGCATCAGTGTGGACTTCAGTTTCGGCATCGGGGTCGTGAATCATGAGCACAGGCTCATTTGTGAGGGCGGCTACGATCTTTTGCCTAACCTCCTCGTGTTCTGGCTTCCAAGTCAACTTACCATTCCCAGAAGTCAGAGCATATAACGGCGCCATCACCTGTGAGAATCCTGGCACGAACTGGCGAAAGTAAGATGCCAAACCGATAAATTGCCGTAACTGTGTCACAGTCTCAGGTGGTGGTAAAGCCGTCAATGCTTCGATCTTACGCGGGTTAGGACAAATTTCTCCACGGTTGACCTCAAACCCTAAATACTCTACCTTTTGTTTCAAAAACGCGCACTTCTTTAAGTTGATAGTAAAACCCTTTTCGGACAGCACTTTGAGGACAACGCAAAGACGTTCTAAGGCTTCGTCAATGTCGCTTGCAATGAACAAGACGTCATCCATGTACACGACGACATAGTCATTCGAAATATCAATATCATAGCACGCTGAAAAATCGCGGGTGCATTTTTCAAGCCAAAAGGCATCGTCAAGTACTCAAAATGACCATCAGGGGTAACGAAGGCAGTGCGCTCAATAGATTCCGCTTCAATGGGGATCTGGTGAAACCCTGATGCTAAATCAATGGTGGAAAAGTAGTATCCTCCATGCAACCTATCGATTTGATCCGATATAAGAGGCAAAGGGAAACGATCAGAGATCGTGTTATCATTCAATTCACGATAATCAACATATAGTCGAAGAGACTTGTCCTTTTTCTCCACCAAGAGTATAGGACTAGCGTGGGGAGATGAACTACGGCGTATAATACCTGAAGTAGTTCGTCAATCTTACCACGCACAACCTTACGCTCATCCACACTGAAACGATAAGGGCGACGATTCACAGTTTTACTCGGATCTTTCAGACGAATCCTCATTGGTTCCGTGTCGGCTGGGGAAGTAGGTATGCCTGTAGTGAAAGACTTCTCGAAAGACTGCAAAATACTCACTAATTCTGCTCTACGATCCAATGGTACGTCAGTATCGATAGTGTCCCAGTCAATTCCGGGAATTCGCTCTACCTCACAAGAAGCAACCAATGGATACCTAGAGATTTTAATTCGGTCAATAGACATCTGAACAGTCAAACCATGTTCCAGGATCTCACGACCAATCATAATATCATAACGTAGAAAATGATCAGGCAAGATATGGAAAGAAATCTCAATACCAATGTCATCAATCTCAACCAAGGTCAAAATCTGCATCGTAGAGTTCACGGAAGTCTGCCCTATCCCAGTCATAGTTACCGTCAATGCGCTTTCCCTTAAATTTACAGGCTACAGATTCTTTAATTAAGGAACACTCGGCACCAGAGTCGTAACAAAATGAAAATTGCTCACCAGAGTGACTTAGAGTTCCAGTCGGCGCGTTCAGGAGGCACAGGTCAACCCTCATTTCTTTAGTAGGTTTGGATGTCCCGGAGTTGGCGCTATTCTTCTCATTGCGTCCTGGGCAGCTCGACGCATAGTGACCTTGCGCGTGGCAGTGGAAGCAGGTGATCGTGGATGCATGGGGCTTCACAGATGGCGATGAACCTCTTCCGTTGCCACTACCGTGGTTGTGGAGCTTCGGTGTAGCTTGAGTATCCTGTTTCATGTCCTTGCGCTAGCAGTTCACGGAATTGTGACCCAGCTTACCGCAGTTGAAACACTTCAGAGGCCTCGCAGTACCATTTGGTTTGTATCGCTTGTCAGGGGCATTGCGGTCCTCGCTAGGTAGCTTTCTCTTCATAAAAGAAACCGCTTGCAGCTCCTGTTGTAGCTGGCCGCGTGTCTAAATATTGGTCGTGAAGGATAGGCGTTGCACCCGGCGATCGAATTGCGAAATGTGAGCCAATATAGTAGCAATGGCCAAACGTTCGGTACTAAGGCCATTCCATCTCGCCATAATCGACGTCATTAAGCCAGCAGCATAAGAAGCAAGGCACTCATTTTCACTAGGCCTACTACTTTGCAAGTCAATCAAGAACGAAGCAATAGTAGTGGGAGTATCGTACCTTGCAATAAAGAGTTGCTTAAAATCGGTCCACGTCATGCCGGGAAACGACACTGTGGAACGCCAGGTTGAAGCTCCTCCCTTCAAGGCACGGCTTAACGCGATCATAAGCGGGGCGCCTTGTTGGTCTTGATCAGTCAGGCACATCTCTGTAGTCGTCACCCAAGCACGTGCATCCACATTTTGTTTTTCGGGATCGAAATCTGGTAGACGTAGGCCATGTGACGACGTGGAAGGAGTTTTCATTGCTTGAATAAGCGTCAGGAAATTCCGGTTCTGTAGTTCCAAGAGCCGCATCCATTTTTCATCGCTGGCATCTCCATTTTGTACACGTGGGTCGCTGGCGTCTAATCCCACTTCTGATGACGGAGATTCGTTATCGGTGGGTCGCGACATCCGAAATAACACTTCCAATATCTTCTTTAGTACTTTAATCACTTGATTCTAAACTGAGATTACAAAAATCAACACGGATGCCTGTGATACGGCTTGATTAGAAATTTAGGAACGCGGGAAGTTTAGCACGGAGTAATGGTTGTCTGTTCACTCTGCCAGTCCGATCAAAAGTGAGCGCTCGCACGTGGCGTCTATGCTCTTGTTACAGGTTAACCAACTTAACCATCAGAAGTGTCAGTACCTGTCAATGTCAAAAGCTTGACACACTTCCGGATCGACACTTTATTCGATCATTCGTTCAGTGTTGCCATTACTCCGCACTAACCATCCCCAAGTCATTACTTGACGTTCCTAAACGAACGACTAACTGTCAATTACGTGGAAATAAATTGAAGTTGTTGACGCTTTGACATATATGTATATATACTGGACCATGAAGACGGACATAGGCTACCATAAGATGCAAAAATTAAACTGGGAGGGATTGTACGGAGGCTAGAAATTTGTTCGGCACAAATTTACCTCTTGGAAGTAAGAACGCATGCGCTATAATAATTGAGTGCACATGCGCACTCATATCGTATATCTGTCAGTGCTGACACATCATAAATAATGTCATATTGTGCACGGTGATTACCATGGTGATTACATTATTCGCATATAATATAAACTAATAATTATGTACAACGCTTAGCGATTATTTAAATGATTTCCATACTAATATTATAAATACGAAAGTGTTTATAGATATATATTGGACACGTATTGGAAATGGCTTTGGCATGTGACAGTATGCAAGGCGATATTAGTTTGTCATGTACCTTTCGGTTGATATAATGGTAGGTATAGTATCATGAATACTTACCAAGCTACTTTGTACCCTTATAGAGTTTCTGAAGTCTGTAGAATAATCATGAGTGTCTTCACACAACTTGAGACTGAAAGTAGATTTGGGTTACGCCGAATTTAACGCGCGCGAAGCCGCGGGCAAAAGCTAGTAATGAATATAACTCATTGAAAAGAAGCCTAGATTTACAACTTACGATGATTTTCCTCTTTGGTTTAGATAAATACCTTACAGCTGGCCCACAACTTTATTTTATACTACTCTTACTTTAAATCTCTGCAAGATTTATAGATAATCTAGATTATATGAAAAAAGCAGCGAAAGCCTAGTGTAGATACCCACAGACTGCCATGCATGGTATCGGATTTGGATCCTCAATTCGCACCACTGATTTTTTGAAGTTATGTGCGTATTGTGCCTCGTAGAGCACGCTAAGCCATCGGTGCTGGTTGCCATGAGACAGAATTTGACAGTCGTTACATCGTACGGGATCAGCACCTGTGAATACTGACACTAGTTTTAACCATGGAACATCGCTGTCCCCTTGTGTTGCAATGATTAGAAAGGCTTTCGCCCTGTGGAAAAGCAAATATTAATTCAAATCTGGTTAGATTAGTTAGCGGATACTTGGTGAAATGAGACATGAGCATGAAACTAGATTAACGCTAGGTTGATGATGATGTATTATAAATATTGAGGCTGTTGTGGAGTGTTACATACATACATACATATCGTCACGCCTTTTATCCCCGAAGGGGCAGGCAGAGGTGCACTTCTACACCCACCCTTCGCCAGACATACTCTAGTCCCACGTAATAAGGGGCGAGCCTATTGCCGTACCGGGCACATTTCCAGACTCCGTGCTGCTAATGGGAATTTCGTGACAGAAAAACCCAATAACACTGCCCGACCCAGGAATCGAACCCGGGACCTCCCGATCCCACGCGCACATTTATGCCGCGAGACCAACGAGGCAGTTATTGCCTCGTTGTGGAGTGTTAAGCGTGAATATCAAAACTCTCGCGTGTGTAGCGACAAGATTGTGGCAAGGCAGTTACTAAACTGCCCAAAAAGCTGAATACCTCGTTCAACTAATATCTTTCGTCCAAACTATAGAATATAACATCTAACAATGGTCGTAAATAAAATCACCAATGACTTATGTCATTAAGGGGAGGGAATCGCGTAAATACTTTCATTTATCTTTTATTGGAAGTGTTATTCTTCTTTTGATGGACTGGTTAATAGCATTTGGTAATGTTTAGGTCAATGTTGACGCATTTATGTTTTTAGTAGTGCTATTGAAAGATTAATCACAGACATGGATTATATCCGTTTTACGAAGATGGTTTCAAACAGGTATAAAATCAATTATATAGAAAAGTTTAGACCCATTTTTCGCCACCTTTAAATAGCCTTATTAAAATTCTAAAGAAATATGTTTGAGAACCCTAAAAAAATAATTTTACTAGCATTTATCAGACAGCGATGGCACTGGTCATAAGTCATATAGCTTGTCTGGTTACCCAGTTGTTTGTGGTCAATGTTATAAAAACTACGGCAGTAAAAAAAACAACCACAAAAGAAATCAAATCTTGAATCTAAAAACAGAATAGATACGAAAACCCAGAGCTCTAGATGTCTATCCATTTCATAAACATGATTTTGAAAATTTTTCAAAACAAACTGTACTGTGACTCTGGAGAGTCGCTAGGTACAGTTTGTTTTGAAAAAATTGGGTACGTAACTATACATAGTTATTGACATTATTATCAGAGAGTGGCGACCACGTACCGGACGACGCAGCCGGGGTAGGACTCCCATAAGGTGGACCAACGATCTGGATAAGATTGCGGGAAGTGGTTGGATGCTCAAGGTGTGGAGAACCTTCAGGTAGGCCTATGTCCAGCAGTGTACGTCTCTAGACTGAAATCTTAATATATAAAATCCTTGCGTTACTGACTGACTGACAGACACGCTACAGCCGAAAAGGAAGCTGAAATTTCGCATGTATATTCCTTGGGGACCGTAGGGGTGCATTAAGAAGGGATTTCCCAAAATTCCCACGGGATCGGCCAAAACGGGTAAATTTAACACAATTGCAGGCGTAGCTGCTGGCGTCTTCTAGTAATATTATATTATACGAGTTGTAGTTGTAACCCAAGATGCACGTGTTCCCGCAAAATGAGCCTAGAGCGAGGTGTGGCATTGTTTGGTGCCCATCTTACAGGCGTTTATGTCTCTCCTACATCGCCCTTAATTACTAAGGCTGTGTCTACAACGTCTCGCTTGGATACCGAGTTATCTTAGTGGTATCCATTACGTACCCAAATATTTCATATACTGGGGGTATGTTACATTTTATTATATAATATATTAAGATAGTTAGGTTGGGACAAAATTCATCAGGCAGGTGATACATTTACATAGACTACGTAATTGACAAGATAGGTATATTTTATAATCTGTACATATACTCAGCCGAAACTATTGGAGACGTTAGGGGTGCAATAAGTAGGAAGTTTCCGAAATTCGCAAGGGATCAGGCAGACAGAGATAAATTAAAAAAAAAAACTGATTTTAGTATTGCAGTCAAAGCAATTCATCGAAACCGTTGCTTATTGGGAAGAGAATACGAACGAAAGTTCAGATCCTGTTACGTAACTCGTAAGTACTCGTCATCCCATACCATAGATTTATTATATACTAACTTTAGTATATAATAAATCTATGGTACTCGTAACCAACTGTCAAAATCCAGTGTTCTTCCTTTCTATTACAATCTAAATTAATATACAACTGGATGTATCGCTTATATCTGAATAAACAAAGCAGTCTTAAGTTACAGCCTCATAAATTATAGGCATATTCCCTTCCCCGAATCTCAAAAAAGCCACACCAGGATTATAAAAGTCATCACCAAAACGACATTCATCTTGTTGAGAACTCTACAGTGTACATCTTCACATGCACGATAAAATTGTAGAACGAAACAGATGTATATTATTGTTGTGCTGTTCCTCTCTAACGGATTACGTCATCACAGTCAAGTTCATTAAAAACAGGGTGTTGATTTAAAGCAAAACAAGATTAAGGTAGTAATTACAGTCACGGATATAAGCGCTTTCGGTACACGAATGTGACACCCTGTTTTGGTTAACGTTTTCTATAGATTACAATGTGATTATGGCCGACTGTGGCCGACATAAATATTTTATTTGCGCGACGGTAAAGGCCTTTGATGATACGATATACTGTTTCTTGTTATTACCAAATTATTTATAATAGTTAGGTAGCAACATGAATAATAATACTCTCATAGTTTACACATACCTATATACTACGGTTTAGAAGATAGGAACTCCGGCACTAGAATTCTCCACGAACGAAAAATAAAAAGAAGAAAACGACGTATTTTGTTTTAATATTTATTCATTTTCATGTCATGCCAAAAATACTTCCTGTATATTATCATCATCATATCATCCGATAGACGTCCATTCATTGAGGTAACATTATGCATCCATTGCTTAGCAAAGGCCGCCCCCAAGGCCCTATTTTGTATGTAGTGATTCCAAAAGCTTTTTGGCTTAAATGAAACAAACTTTCACGTAGAATAATAATGATTAATTACACAGAAAAGTGTAGCTTATTTTCCTTCAATTCGTTTTTAAATTTAAAAACTTTGCCAAAACCTACAGTGGAGAGAATTAAACACATTATTGCCTAAACACGACGTGGCCTAAATTAGAGACATGTTACAAACAAACAGAGCGTACAACAGAATCCATTTAATTATACACTTCACGTAAATAATAGATACAGAATATTGTAATTCGCAAATCCATTTCACCTGACACCTTACATCATATAAACACGACATCACAAATTAACACCTGTGCTCACATTCCAATGAACATTAAGCGCGAGATATTCCCAGTTCATTCGCCTGACATTGTCAACTCTTTGTCCTATACAAACAGGCAACACAAATATGTCAGCTATGCCCATTGTTTTCTTTGCTAGATCATCAGTGGATTGATGATACAAATGATTTCACTTTCATTGTAGGTAGCCTTGCGGATTTCAGCATGAATGGGCTCGACCTGGGAAGTACTACCACCTCATAGAAAATCAACTTTTAGTAACAATACCGATACTGATGCTTTTCGGCGAGTGAGAGTGCCGGTGGTCCCATCCATAATTACTTTGCCTTTATCTCACTGCGTAGATACACGCTTGTTTGACAAGTGAATAAGAAGATATAATCAAAAGAAAACGAAAGTGAAACGATAAACATAACTTAGACATAGATAAGAAAAATAATTAAAATATTTTCTTTTCATTATTGTGGAAATAATAAAGTTTATCAGCTAATTTTATCAATAAAGAATTGTAAATATTTAATTATAATAAAACTAGAGGACCCAGCAGCTCCGCCTGCATTTTTTTTTAATTTACCCGTTTTGGCTGATCCCGTGGGCATTTCTGGAAATCCCTTCTTAGTGCACCCCTACTGTCCCCAAGGAACATACATGCCAAATTTCAGCTTCCTGCGCCCAATAGTTTCGGCTGTAGCGTGTCTGTCAGTCAGTCAGTAACGCAAGGATTTTATATATTAAGAAGATAAATAAGGCCTCTTCTTAGAACATATAAGTATCGCTTTGTGACCTATTAAAGTTATAAGTGTAATTTTCAGCACTTAATTGCTATTTTTATGGGTTTGTTTTTATGATAAATCCAGATTGGGATAAATAAATATGTATCCAATAATAACGTGTAATAGAAGCAAATTTTTTTTATATCTTGTTGGTTCGGTTTCTGTTTTAATATACTTTTCTCTCTAATGTAAGACCGAGTTCTCACTATGTCGTTAGGACAATTTATCGTGCCATTTAAAGTTAGTATAGTAGTAGTAGTATTCTATTTTCTTTTAAAAAAGACAACTCCTGCATTAGGTCTAAACACTGTGTCGCGGGGGACTTTACAAACATACTAATGAATACAATGAACGCCCAGACTCGAAACAACAATTTATGAATCATACAAAGTGTTGTCTCGGGTGGGAATCGCACCCACAACTCTCGGCGAAGTGTCAAGAAAATGATTTTGATTGGTCATTTCGTCGTAAATGAGCATATCTTCTTGCAGTGACGTCAAATTGTCAAGTCTATTAGCTTTTCCTGAGAAGCACGAAAATAGTCCAACGACAAATTATTGGACGCGCCCAAAGATAGATGGACTCTTTATATTGGAAAGTACGTTTTCAAACGCAATTATGCAGCAAATTCGTGACAGCAATAAGTTACCTATTTATCCAGTATTCGGTGAGCAATTATTGAGATTTTATTTTACCTGCAAAATTAAAGCTCTATTGCACATTTTGTACAACTTCATAAATCAGGAATATCTATCTCAGAAATATTCCTTCCTCTAAATCAAAAAGTTCGTGCCAACCCTACAGATAAAACGGTAGTTTATCCCGATTATCCATTCACAAAAAACCTTATGTGCCTAACCGCAGTAATGTTTACTAACGTAATAAAAGCAAGATTGAACCGTTCATGTTGTACGGAAACAGTGACGCGGGTTAGCCTGTCCGCTAGAATTAGGGCTGTCACCAACCCCGGACGATCCGGACACGTCTCCATTAATGACGTGCGGGTTTTCCGTCCGGACGTCAGGTGAGCCGCGGTTAATTATTGCCGAGCGAAGCTTATTAAAACCCTATGGTTTATTGTCAGTGATTATAGTTCGACGGGCGTTTGGATGAAAGGGTGAAGGAGAACCTTTGTGTGATTAGAGAAGCTATTACATAATAAGCTGCCAAGTCAATATTGCGTGACATTGGTTTATTAGCACTCAGGTAGCGAGGTTTATCACGTAACTATTTTAAAAGAAAAGTTTTATACATTCTAATTACCAGTCACGGTCAAGGAAAAACTCTGACCACGGGTACTGCGTGCCAGCAAATACAACCTACGTATAAATCACTTTCCAAATTAATTATTCGTCTACTACAACAAATTACACAATATTAAAAATAAAAATATAGCGATTATAATTTGATAATACTATTATATTTTAAATTCATGGCTTTGTTACAGCAAAAAATGAAAACAAAGGCTCTATAATGTATCGGACGTCTTCGCAGACCTTTTGTGCGACAATCGTTTAATGGATGAATCCATTCACAACGTTAATATCGGAACGTCCTTTTAACATCATCAGTCATTATTAGCTTTAGCACCTTTATTCAACCTGCAATCTGGGAAGTTATAACGGGGACAGATTTATTTCTTCATGTAGGTGGCAAACGAGTAAACGTATCGCTTTATGGTAGCCTATTAACGTCGGCCATGGTCACAGGTAACACCAGTGAATTCACAAGTGCATTGCCGCCCTTTTGGTTGGGGCTATAAGAAAGAAGAAAGAAAGAAAATACATTTATTTGCAGCAGATTATGCAATTCACAAAACACAGTTAAATACAAAAAGGAAAGAAAAAAATAACATACTGCAAAATGGATAAGATAATAATAAGGAATAAGGAATAGTAGGAGCAGTAGGATGAGGTAGGAGGAATTAAGGATGGGGCCTTTGGCACTCACACTCACCTAACAAAACGCAACAGTACAGGTCCTGTAACTTAACGTCCATTTTTTGTGAGAAGATAGTATTTCTTCGGTTGAGCCAGTGAAATCAGCAAGGCTCTGCTACTTAAAATAGTGAAATCATTTTGCATCATTAATCTACCGCTGGTGTAGCGAAGAAAACAACGGGCATAGCTGACATATTTGTGTTGCCTGTTTACATGATGTAAGGTGTCGGGTGAAATGGATTTGCGAATAACAATATTCTGTATGTATTATTTACGTGATGTGTATAATTTAATGGATTCTGTTGTACGCTCTGTTTGTTTGTAACATGTCACTTATTTAGGTCACGACGTTTCATCCCAAACTTCGTGTTTAGGCATTCATGTATTTAGCTCTCTCTACTGTAGCCGTAGACATAGTATTCACGAGATGTACTCGAATTGGCTCAAAACATGAATTGAAGGCAATTTAGCTGTGCTTTCTTGTGTGTATACATACCTATAATTACTGTTCTGCATATAGGTTTGTTTCATATTTTACCAACTTATTACTTTCACCTGTCCCGGTGTCAGGTAGCAGCGATAGCTGAGTGGAAAGACCTACAGACTGCTACGCAGAGAATCTCGGGTTCGAATCCACGACACGCACCAATGACTTATCGAATTGAATTAAATTGTTATTTATCGCTTGCTTATCGGTGAAGGAAAACATCGTGAGGAAACCTGCATATCTGAGAGTTCTCAATAATGTTCTCAAAAGACACGTGAAGTCTGCCAATCCGCACCTGGTCAGCGTGGTGGACTATGGCCTTACCCTTCTCATAGTGAGAAGAAGCCCGTGCCCAGCAGTGGGACAGTATAAAGGGCTGATGATGTTATCCCGGTGTCTGTAAAATTTGACCAACTGCCAGGTTTTCTGTTGAGCTGAAATGTGATATTAAGATGTCGTGGAGCTGATCTGATATCGGAGCTGAAATGTGACCATCGGAACTCCGCGATTAAATGATACAATCCAATCGACATTAGGCGCATTTAATTCGTTTTGAGGAGTAGGTACTTTGACCTATAATGCTTAACGCACATGAAACCTTGTTTTAAAAATGTTTTTTTTAACTTTTAATTTATTTAGCTTTTGGAACCGTTTGCAAGTATATTTGTTTTAGTGTTCAATATAGTAAATGTGCGATTTTTTTTTAAATATGACCTGAAAATAAATAAGTACTTCATACCATATTGAACGAGGATTAATGTATAAGTTCGATTTCTGTTTTCATTCCCAAACAAGCTTGCCTCTAATATCGATTAGCAGAATTGGAAAATATGTGTGCAGTACAGGCACACGATGGGTTTAATAAGTAAAACAAACATATGCCTCGTTTGTTGTACTAATGCTTCCTGGAAAATTTGTACGATAGCTGAACCTGTATACAACGAAATATAATTAAATATACAACTGTAATCTCTTGCAATATCTACTGCTGTTCGTTGTCATAATCCGTGTATAATGCTGATCACGATTACTGATTGTAACTAAGCGCAATGCAGTGCACAATTTATTATATAGTAATAGTTGGCTTAGTTTGGTTATATCCGCAATATTCAGGGCTACTGCTCCGCACCCGTGCCTCATAGCGTGATGTTATGTTAAGTCTATAGCCTACCTCATTAAATGAGGTATCCAATAATTATTCAAATCGGATCGGTAGTTCTTTGGAACTACTGATCAGATTTTAAGAGAGATTAGCGTGTTCAACCATAAAACAAACTCTTTAGTTTTATGGTATTAGTATAAACAACGAGATTTTGGAGAGCCCTAGTTGACGTCTATTAGCTGAGATGATGATGAATATTAATAGCTTAAAGATCATTATTTTTGGACAACAAACTGATTGGACGAGATACATTCAAATGAATCGAAGCTTCTTAATTATTATTACATAGTGATCAAATAAAGTATTTATCGAGTCATACTATAGATATTGAGAATAATAACAATTTCGAATGATATAACCATCGGCAATGTCGTAATTGTTTATTTACTTACGTGCGTAGCGAAAATACAGACGTCTATGGCGCTAAAGGTCTTTATCGTTAAATGGGTCTCTTCCAGATATCCTTTGACGGAAGGAAAACTGAACAATTGGAGTCTAATTGTATGGTCGATATCCTATCTCAGTAAGCAATTCAAAAATAATATATAAAATGTTAGCGTTACTGACTGACTAATGTTCGTAGAGAGCGAACTAATGTGGCATAAGATATGTGCATTGGGGATCGTAGAAGTTAGTGCCCCTTTACGATCCCCAAAGCACATATTATATTATAGAACAGATTTGCCAAAATTTTAACGGGATTGGGCAGAAACGGTTAAATGAATTAATTTGCAGCATCCTCTTGTTCTTGTATTTATTTCTGAATTTTAGAAACAGCTTCGACAATTTTCATGAAACAATTAAAAAAAAATACGGGCGATAAATTGATTAAGCTAGGATTCATTTCCATAAAACACTGAAACAGCAATGCTAGGTCATCCACGTACTAAAACTAAATCTATGTCTTCACACATTATACAAACTATTCGCACTTTTATAATCTAAATACATGAAACCCAACAACGAGAACCTCAAAATACGAAATCTCTTATTACAGACAGTGATGGAGTACCGGGTCGGCCGACGGATGACTAAATAACATTGTCACATGACAATAGATGAGTAAACACCGCTGGAAAAGGATGATATAGTGGCTAACAGACGACATATATACGAGGCTTGATTAGATGGATCGGCCGAAAGGCTCCATGGCCACTTTCGGGTTTGGGACGTAATGAATAGCTAGATTTTCGACAGTGGGTAATATTATGGCATGATTTTGTTTGTTTTATGAAGGTGTTAATGGGGATAAGCCTTCTTGGATGTACCGGCTATGTAGTGTATTTGCGATGACAGGATAATTTTGTGGTAAGATGTTGGTGTGGCTGGTCTGTTGTTTTTTTTTTTTTTTTTGGTGTCGGGTTGGAAAATCCTCATGGAGTCCCTCCGCCCTGGGGGAAGGGCGAAGGGGACTGTCAAACTTACTGACTAAAAACCAACCCGTATTCCTCACGAACCCGTATGTCGGAGGGTCGGGTATCGCTGAAGCATTCCTCGCTACCCCCCGACGGGTATTGGCCCGCCAGATGGTCAGGCGGGCCCCGAACAAAACCCCCTTGGCGGCGGATGAAGGTGTTGGGCTCCACCGCCAAAACACTCAGCGGCCGCAGAGGATAGGGAGGACGCCAACGCAACACCGCATCTCCTCTTCATCTGCGGCCCCACCGCGACGCAACGATGGTGCGCCTCCATTTGGTCGCGAGAGATAGGGCGCGCGGCAACGCAACACCGACACGCCTTTCCTCTCGCGACCGCACCCGACTGCGAGGGACAGAAGAACTGTCCCTCGCACCCGCCCCTTTGGACGCATCCTGCGCAGGCCTCCGTCAAACCCACGCGGAGCGTCCCCTCCTGGATCCCTCTTAGCTTCACCGCGTGTGACCAATCCACGGTTACTAAGCCCCCCCACCACGACAAGGTGGAGATCCCACGGGGGGTTGGCTGGTCTGTTGCTCGGCTGTCCTATGTTTTCATGTGTTGAATATGTTTCAGTATCATATTATTTCGCTAGCCCTCACAGATTTGGCAACGACTTGCTTTTTTTTTAACAAAAGGTGATCCACAAGAGCCCTATTACTTTAACCTCATTCAGCTCCTCCTGGGCACCATCGCTCCTCTAGTATTGATGGTGTCCATGAGCAGCAAAAAAATACAAGAATAATAAAAACGTATTAATTATTATAAGCCGTGCTATTTACAAATTTAGTATTCAAATAGTTCCCAATAAATTGTTCAGTCTGACTAGCGTATATTTCTAGTGGGTACATAAATATACCAACAATAATGTCTAACAAGTTAATGCTTCGTGTAATAGTCTAGACGTTTAGGTAATTTAACGTAATTATTCATTCTATGAATAACTTCAAAACTTATAATATTTTATTTATAGAAAGAATATAAAATATGCATTCCATAAATAAAATCATACATTGAAAATATCATAATTATGTCGAAAAAAGGCATAATTTTACCAAAGGCTCCATTTTTGAGCCGTTAGTATATCAAAATCTGTATTCAGTATTTTATTATTTTACTGGCTTTAATCTTACAAAACCTCTACTGTACACGGATAAAACAATTATAAAATCAATTATATTTTCAGATTTACATACATACATAGACTAACGCATGTTCCCGGAGTGGAAGGCAGATACTACGGAACGCCATTTTATAACGAACCCTACATATATTATCTCCCTTGCTTAATTCACTCCAATCCAAATTTATCATATATTTTCATACATATGTTGAATTTATTTATGGAACAATTAAATAAATGTGTACATTTAATATCAAAGCAAATGTTTATATTTAGTTGAACCGAAAGATAACGCATGAGGGTGCCTCTGTACAATATTTTTAGTTGGTTAATAATAGATGGCACTGTTACGGCAAGCAGGAAAGGTAGACGTGTACTATAAGTATTGTGTATGTACAATGTACTGCGAGTTGATTAGACAGATAAGACCTGATTATTCCCATGTCAATTTGGGGATGTGCGTAAATATAGTGTAGGAACTTGAATGGGTATAATAAGCTTAAGAGGCAGGGCAGATCGATTAATCTACAGAGTACCTTTTGTGATCTATTTTTTTATCAAGCTTCGAGATTTGAGCTTTGCATGGGTTTTTGCGTGAGTGGTAGATGGTTAAAGAGATAAAAGGTTGCCAATTTTCTACTCGATTATATAAGAAGGTCTGTACTGTAAAGTTTCATCAAAACCCCTTTAGTGGCATGAAAGTGTTACAAACATCGATTCATCCATTCTCAGACTTTCGTATTTATAATACCTAGTTGTAAGAAGCTACAAAATCGTAACATATTTTTTGTTCCATTAGGTACTCATTACAGCATTTCAACTGTATGTTTCCCCCAAAAAATAACGTGAAGCAAAAACCTCAGTTAAAATTCAGATGGTAAGTAGCTTAACACTGTTTGACTGAGAAGCTGTCTTCTCGTGAAACTACTGTAAAAATATTCCCCGTCTTTTTGCTGTCGTGAATTCTTCATAAATTGTGATGTAGGTTTAAGAAAGTATGAGATTTTTTTTAGCTAGGAATAGCGGCTGTGGGCTACATGTCACCGGGGAAATGACAATCTTCGTACCTTGTCCTCACTGCGATTTAATTTCTTCTTGCACCGTTGGCAACTTGTGATGACGTACCTAATAACTTCTTCTCGCGAAACAGATAGCCTTTTTGAACATCTTCTGTTCATAGAAATTTGTTGCGTTACTGACTGCTACTGCTACAAAGATACCGGGCTGAAAGGAGAAATACCAAATACGGCCTGTAGCGGCCAGAAAGTTGTGAATCGTTGAAATTAAACATATATTTTTTTTAATTTATACATCGTTTTCGTTTCTTGATAGAGCTTCGGTGAAAGATTTTAGTTTTTAAAGATTATTGTTTTAAAATAGGCTATGGTAATAGCGGATGAATGTCTTATGTTGCCAGCATTAAAAATAAAATGAAGTATGGTAGGCAGAAATTGTTTTAAGGTAATCATATTTTACTATTATATTAGAAAACAATATCTTTTATTTACTTTTATACATAATTATATTTGTAAAAAGAATCAAGAAATAAATAATTTATTATATAGCCCATAATTAATAATCGGTAAAAATCGTTTTGTTTTTTAATCGATAGTATAAATATTTTTTCAAACCATTTGCAACACTTTTTTTATCTGTTATGTCATTCGTGTTGCTACTGCGCATCGTGAATATTTTGCTCTGATTTATTGGTGTTTTCGCACGGTTTTAATTATTGAAATGTAATTGAATATAAATTCAATAATAATGAATACTACCATCTACCCATGCTAAGAATATGCAGCGGTGTTCGTGATTGTGGTTAGTTTTTTTGGACGAGTATAGTACGAGGTTCCCTAGTACACAGGTGATTTTTAATTATTATTGGCCTCTCTTTATGTAATTTTTGTACTATATGACACAAAGACATACCTTTATTTACATCTAGGTATTATATTTATGTATAAATTCAATTTTGAGGTATATTTAGTTGTGGAATAATTTCCATTTCAAAAATCACGTATCTTATTTCCACCAAGAGTTATTTAAAAAATAATTAAACAGGGTAATAGAGTAGTCATTTATCTTCAAAACCGACATGGTTTCGTGTTTGTCCTTGCCAGGCCCATTATGTATGGCCAAATGGTACATCTCCTTTGGCAAGAAGCTGAAATTTGGCATGTACGTATATGTTCCTTGAGGACAGTAATGGTCCACTAAGAGATTTCAAGAAATACCCACGGGATCGAGAAAACACTAAAAAAATTGCGGTCGGAGCTTCGGGATGTCTCTAGTATAAGAAATCTTACTATAAACTTATAATTATAGCCACGTAGTATTATTTACCACCTTACATCATTGTATACTCACTGAGCTTTAAAAGTACCTACGATCGATTCCCGAGTAAGTCAAAAGTAATTCGGTAAGAAATGCGTAGAGTTATGAGTGTTTTTCTTTGAATATTTGGAATTCTCAGCAGCTCAAGAAGAAGAAGCTTCACATTTTATAAAATTTTAAATTAAATATTTAGTTTGAATACTCGCATGCGTAGTTTTAAAACTAACAAATAAACCAGTCAAGTGCGAGTCGGACTCGCGCACCGAGGGTTCCGTACAAATCTGTAGATTTATAATTATCTAAAAAAATATGTGATGCAACTAAAAATTTAAGGTTTTCAAAATTTTTCCTATGTGCTATAAAACGTTGTTTTATGCCAAATTTCAAGATTTTAAATCGACCGAAAGTACTCTTTAGATTTGACTTAAGCATTTGATATGAATTTCCTTAAAATTATTAAAAATATTTTAATTATATGATGTAACAAAAAATTCTCGGTTTGTGCAAATTTTCCTTTATCTGTGCTATAAGACGTTGTTTCGTGCCAAATTTCAAGGTTCTGAGTTCACGGGAAGTACCCTGTAGATTTTGATTCCCTTGCGGGTAGTTGCGAGTTTGAAAATAGTTATGCTTAAATTGCTGTTTCTGTTGATTACGTTGACATAGAAGTTTTATTTTATTACAGCTTAACGGTGTTATAGATTTGAGTATTTCATATGAATTTCAATTTATTACTTCTACGCGTTCGTGAGGAAAGAGGTAGTAACTTTATATTATTTTTATTATAATATATGATGTACTTATCTAAAAATTTTTAATATGTGCTATATGAAGTTGCCTCGAAACAAATTTCAAGATTCGAAGTTCACGGAAAGTACCCAGTATGTTTTGATTCTCTTGTGAGTTTCGAAAATATGCGATAATTTTCAGCATAAACAGCTGTATCTTTTGATTGCGTTGGCTTAGAAGTTTGATTTTGTAACAGCCTAAAGATATTATAGACTTGAGTATTTGATATGAATTTCAATTTAATACCTCTAGGCGTTCATAAGGAAAGGGCTAGTAGTAACTTTATATATTTTTTTCTTTTTTTTAATATAATGTTACATAAGACATTGCTTCGTATCATTTTATTGCTTATGTGCCATAAGACATTGCTTCGTACCATATTTCAAGATTCTGAGCTTACGGAAAATACCCTGTAGGTTTTGATTCTCCTGCGAGTAGTTGTGAGAAAATATGAGGCTTAAATTGCTGTTTCTTTGTATTACATTGTAATAGAAGTTTGAGTTTGTTACAGCTTAAAGGAATTATAGACTTAAGTATTTGCTATGAATTTCAATTTAATATCTTTACGTGTTCAAGACAAAATGGTTATAACTTTAAAACTATTAAAAATATTTTTATGATATGATGTAACAAAAAATTACGATTTTCGAAATTTTTCCTTTACCTGTGTTAAAAGCAATGCTTCGTACCAAATTTCAAGATTCTGAGTTTTTAGGAAGTACCCTGTAGGTTTTGATTCTCTTGGGAGTTTTGAAAATAGCGGAAATTTGCAGCATAAACGGCTGTATAATTAGATTGAGTTGCCTAAGAAGTTTGATTTTTTCACAGCTTCATGGAACAGTAGATTTGACTATTTGATATAAATTTCACTTCGATACCTTTACGAGTTTCTGAGAAAAAGGGTCTTGTCAGATGGACGGACAACAAAGTGATCCTATAAGGGTTCCGTTTTCTCATTTTGAGGTACGGAACCCTAAAAAGCACCTCAAAATTTACTCTTGAGTACGAACGTACAAAAGAGCCAAATATTTGCTCTTCTAGTGGACAGAAGCCTACTCATAAAAAAAAGAACATGCCTGCAAATGTAATTCTTTTTATTCACACCATTACATTGAGAAAGATGTGAATAATAAAAGCTCGCATTACAGTAAATGAATCGGCAATACAATCCATTATTTAAATTAAAGTACCTACAACACAATCTTCACACTCGCCCATTATTTATCGGAACCTGCTGCTTTATTTCATTATTAAAACGCGGTTTTTAACATGCAGTGTATTGGTATTTTCATTCGATCCAAACAGTAGAAGTAAATATTGCTGTTTACAAAAAAATACATAAAAAGCACTGTTTGAATAAGGTTGACAGCGAGTGGAACAAGTGAATGAGTTTGTTTACTTAGGTACCTTGTTTACAAGAGATGGTAAGAATGAAGAAGATATTGAAAGGAGAGTTAATGCAGGTAATAGTGTGAATGGAGCTCTGAAAGCGTTTATGAACAGTCAAAACGTGTCCAAAAAGGCACGTTTGGCTGTACATAGAGGTGTGTTAAGGCCTACCCTTATGTATGGTAGTGAAAGTTGGGTATGGCAGAAGAGATTTGAAAGTAAAATAAATGCTGTAGAAATGAGAGCACTGAGAAGTACGTGTGGTGTGTCTTTGACCGACAGAGTAAAGAATTGTGTGATACGAGAGTGGTGTGGGGTAAAAGAAGATGTAGTGACAAGCATTGAGAAAGGCATGTTAAGATGGTTTGGGCACATGGAGAGGATGGATGACGATAGACTGACAAAGAAGATATATAAGGCAAGTGTGAATGGAACAGGAATAAGGGGAAGACCTAGGCGGACGTTCTCTGACCAGATTGGAGACATCCTGAAAAAAGGACAAGTCAGAAGTACCCTTAACAGAAGAGCATGCGTGAGAAACTTGATGGGAGTGAGTGAAGCAAATGAGGTATGTCAGGATCGTTGCAAATGGCGTTCCGTAGTCTCTGCCTACCCCTCCGGGAAACAAGCGTGAGTCTATGTATGTATGTATGTATGTATGAATATAACTTTTATGCAAGGCTCTGTTTATCATCATCAGCCTGCCATAGTCCTCTGTTAGGTATAGGCCTCTCTAATTGTACCCGACTGAGCATGATTTTCAGCTTTTCGAGTCCAGCCGCTGCCAGCCACTTTACGTATATTATCACTCCATCTAACTGGAGGGCGTCTATTAACCAAGGCGCAGGCTCTACTTTACGCGACTTCTCCAACGGTTATCGATTCTGCAACAAATGTGACCAGACCACTGCCACTTTGGCTTGTTAATTATTTGAGCTTATGTCTATTACATTGGTTTTCTGTTGGATCACTTAATTTGTTATGATGCAGGTTAGTAAAGCAAATATGTTAGTAACAAAACATTATTATGATACAATTTGGACACTATCTCTCTTCTGGACTCATAATTAATTTACTACTAGGAATAACCTGAATTTGATTTAATTAGAGATATGTTCGAGGAATCGAAAGTCAAATTTGTATAATAGATATACCAACTAGCATTGGTATATCTATTATACAAATTTGATTTGGTCACAAGAAGAATGGCAAAAAATGTCACTGTTTACTACTAAATATACCTACCTCGTTTATATTTCATTCTAGCGTGATTTTAACGAAATGCTTTTAACTTTTGTAATACTACACCAAAACCAGCAACCTTCTCACTGAAATCGATAGTATAAGAACATTTAATGTATTCATCAACCGGCACTAACAAAATCCGTAAATTTACATAAACAGAAATGACGATTTAATCCGCTATGTATCCGTAATTTAGTACCGAAAAGGAAAGGAAGATAAAATGTCGATACTGGATTCTGCGTACGGAATTTCTATTCCTAATTAAAGTAATCCTGGGCGTGACTAAAGTGACTTCTGCGAGTGCCAGTAATGACTTGGTTGGTGACAAATGGACATGGCTAGTTGGATAAGTCGTATCGAAGCGGTTGGACGGCACGTTTTTGTGATAAAGTACAGCCTATAACGTTGTTGTGGCTATTTGTCATATGTTATGAGTCTACATGAACTAATATCTACAACGTCCTAGTTTTATGGGTTTATTGTATGAAAAGGAATATAACAAATACTTACTACAGCGCGATGTCTCATCCATTGCTCGTGTTTCAATAGTAATACGAATTTATTTTCTTATATACAATATAAGAAAATAAATTTGAAAATAAAGATAGTGTGATAGGAATATGTTATCAAATTAAAATTCTACGAATATAATCACATTTCTACAGTTAATATATTTAAGACTGAGACGTGATTATAAAATATAAAAATTATGTGGCTGACTTTTTACATCAAGACGTTTTCATTTATATGAAAACATAACCCCAATATTTCAAAAGTCAAAGAGCTATTAAGATATTCCAAGTATTTTTCCTAAAATACGAATTAAATCAGTAGTTAATTTATTCAAGAATTTCAATACTAAATCTTTTTACGGGTCGCTAGGCTGTCAGTGAATAACAAAGGGATTTCATGGCCCTACGCTTAAGTTTGATATTTCAAAATTCACTGGCACAACAACCCCCCTTTCTCGAACAACAGTTTAGGTTCCTACATCAGCCGCATCACTAAGCAAGTAATTTCAATATAATTACGGCTAAACACAAATTATTACGGACCATTTCTCATAAACGTGTAACTCATAACAGCCTGTGAATTCAGTACTCTATTTGAATTACGACCTAAGACATTGTCTACTTGAGTATCGTGATAAAATGGAAATTGTATTAGAACGTCTTGATTTTTACGAGAAATCTAAAAATACTGTAACTACTTCAAGAAGGAACACTCAGACCTAAAACGTTATAAATTGGGAATTTGCTCAGAGTTTCCCAGCAAGATCGAATCAGAAATGAGGAGATCCGCAGGCAAACCTAAGACACCGACATAGCTTTCCGGATAGTCAAGATGCAGTGACAGAGGGCAGGGCACCAAGCCAGAAGAACTGATGGCGGTTGGAGCAGAAAGGTTCTGCAGTGGCAGCCACGCACCGGACGTAGTAATCGAGGTAGACTTCTCGCAAGATAGACTGATGATCTTGTTGAGATCGCGGGCAGCGGATGGATGTTCAAGATCAGTTCATGTGAACAGCCTTGAAGAGGCCTATGTCCAGCAGTGGACATCTTTTTCGGGGATAAAAGGCGTGACGATATGTATGTATGTCTTTCATTTAATTCGGTCAATATTATTTATGAATTGATTATTAATTTATGTCGAATCTTATATTTTCATATATTTTTTGCTTAATGTATTCCAATATGTGATTATTATTATTAGATATGTGACGATTGTTAACATAATTTATTGTATATTTGCATGCCAATGCTGGTGAAATGTGAGAACCAACTTATTTTTTAAACACCAATCTTGTACCACGTTTCGTGCAAATAAAATATTTGATTTGATTTATAAGAATAGGTACTTACAATATAATGTTATTATAATATTTTCTAAGTTCGTACATCAGCATACATATTTTATTTATTTAAGTGGATGACGATAAAAATGAAGGTCCAACATTGGCTAAAGTGTTATTAATATTCCATCAGAAAATTCCTCATAACAAATTGGAATCTGGAATTGCACTCAGGCGATGGTAATAAGCTTGTGCCTTATAATATGGAACATAACTTTGTATTCTACGCCAGCTATAAAAAAGTAAATTAATTTTACTAATCTAATAAAAATATTGTCTGACTTTTATAAATAGGTTCAGAGGTATTTTCTATAAAACAATGCTAGTTTTCTCTCATGATATCAGTAAAAAGATGTCCACTGCTGGACATAGGCCTCCTCAAGGCTGTTCACATGAACCGATCTTGAACATCCATCCGCTGCCCGCGATCTCAACAAGATCATCAGTCTATCTTGCGAGAAGTCTACCTCGATTACTACGTCCAGTGCGTGGCTGCCACTGCAGAACCTTTCTGCTCCAACCGCCATCAGTTCTTCTGGCTTGGTGCCCTGCCCTCTGTCACTGCATCTTGACTATCCGGAAAGCTATGTCGGTGTCTTAGGTTTGCCTGCGGATCTCCTCATTTCTGATTCGATCTTGCTGGGAAACTCTGAGCAAATTCCCAATTTATAACGTTTTAGGTCTGAGTATTCCTTCTTGAAGTAGTTACAGTATTTTTAGATTTCTCGTAAAAATCAAGACGTTTCAATACAATTTCCATTTTATCACGATACTCAAGTAGACAATGTCGTAATTCAAATAGAGTACTGAATTCACAGACTGTTATGAGTACAAGTTTATGAGAAATGGTCCGTAATAATTTGTGTTTAGCCGTAATTATATTGAAATTATTTGCTTAGTGATGCGGCTGATGTAGGAACCTAAACTGTTGTTCGAGATAGTGGGGTTGTGTTGGACACCGACATAGCTTTCCGGATAATCAAGATGCAGTGACAGAGGGCAAGGCACCAAGCCAGAAGAACTGATGGCGGTTGGAGCAGAAAGGTTCTGCAGTGGCAGCCACGCACCGGACGTAGGACGTAGAAATAAAGGAATTTCATGTCTGATATACTGTTGCTGAAAGTAATCATAAACATTGTTGGGTGAAAATCATGTCGTCTTTTTTTTATTTCCTTACTCTTAGAACAAGTATTTGTACTCATTTGTAGTGTTGTGTAGTTTTCATCAGCCTCAGTATCGATGCATAATGTTCATTGAAAATAATATTGATTTTATCTACGTTCTCGTAGTAACCTATTGTACGGTAATGCGTTGAAAATTACGTCTGAAATTTTGTGTATAGGCAAAAGCCAAACTAATTAGCAAAATCTATGTATTTCAGCAAACGTAAGTCTGATCCTGCATGTGGACCTACTCCCACCTTTATACTGTTTCAGCAAAATACAAGCTGGAGGCTCTAGACTCTATTGAGAGGAAAGCCAGGCAACTCATCGCCGATCACCAACTGGTTGAGCGAAAACTCCATGGTCTTGAGCATCATCGTGGTGTTGCCTACGTGTCAGTGTTTTATGGAATACATTTCATGGAGCGTTCATACATACAGAGCAAGGAAATACATAATCTGATACCACTAATCTGCTTTCACCATTGGTTAGCAAGAGAAAAAGACAATGTCACCATTTTATGTCGAATATCCCATTCACATGCACGGGTTTTTTTCCTGTTTTCTTACGCGTACACTGCCGAGGTGTGAAAGTCTTTGTCTGACTCTGCGTTATATAATGAGGACAATCAGAGTATCTTTAAGTCGCGGGGTCATAGGTACCTTCTGGGCAAGTGAGCTTTATCTTCGACAATATCATCTTTTAGCATCAGGCGAGATCAAGGTGAAACGTGTCATAAAAAGAAGATGAACCAGTATAACACATAGCAATTTCAACAGCTTAACTACATGTTATGTACCATGTAAGGTAAACAAAAATCGAAGTAGTGAGATGTACGTACCTCACAATTCATATAAACCCTTCGTGAAAGCAAGAAGATCAAATTATACAACAATTTTCAAAAAAAAATCTATATGCAAAAATTATTAGAACTCAGAAAATTACTATTCACAGTCATCATCATCATCAGCCTTTAACAGTCCACTGCTGGACTAGGCCTCTCATTTGAAAGGAGGAATTGGCCTACTATACCACGCTGGCCAAACTGGTTGGCATAGGGTTTGTATCAAGTTTTCCTTCTCTTACAGTGCTGTTCTCCAAAGTGGCAGTGGTCTCGTCACATTTGTCGCAGAATCGATAACCGTTGGAGAAGTCACGTGAAGTTGAGCCCGCGCCTTGGTTTATTGACGCCCTCCAGTTAGATGCAGTGACAATATACGTAAAGTGGCTGGCAGCGGCTGGACTCGAAAAGCCGAAAATCACGCTCAGTGGCGTACAATTACAGAGGCCTATACCTAACAGTGGACTATGGCAGGCTGATGATGATAAACAGAGCCTTGCATAAAAGTTATATTCATACAACCTTATTCAAACAGTGCTTTTTATGTATTTTTTTGTAAACAGCAATATTTACTTCTACATTTTGGATCGAATGAAAATACCAATACACTGCATGTTAAAAACCGCGTTTTAATAATGAAATAAAGCAGCAGGTTCCGATAAATAATGGGCGAGTGTGAAGATTGTGTTGTAGGTACTTTAATTTAAATAATGGATTGTATTGCCGATTCATTTACTGTAATGCGAGCTTTTATTATTCACATCGTTCTCAATGTATTGGTGTGAACAAAAAGAATTACATTTGCAGGCATGTTCTTTTTTTTAATGAGTAGGCTTCTGTACACTAGAAGAGCAAATATTTGGCTCTTTTGTACGTTCGTACTTAATAATCTTCGTTAGTGGTAATATTGGTGCTCAATGCAAAAAAACAGTGTGCCTGCCAATCCCGCGAATACAGCACAGACCCACAATAGGCGCCATTGACCCAATTATTCGACCAACATTCGTACCTTTCAAGCGTCGATTTAATTACAGCAAATCCAACTGGGAGAAATACTCCGAAACCATAGATTAGGAGCTTACTTTAGCACCGACTTTGAAAAATTTCAATAAATTTGTAGAAATAGTTAAGACTGTATCAAAAAGGTATATCCCCAGGAGTTGTCGTTCATCCTATATTCCAGGTCTGTCTGCTATATCAGCTGAACTCCTTAGACAGTACGAAGATCTTTTCAACAGAGATCCATTCTCTAAAGACACCATTGAGCTGGGTGAAAAACTCCTTGCAGAAATAAAAGAAAAGCGATGCGCCAAATGGATACACACCATCACAAATATTAATTTAACCCAAAACAGCAGAAAAGCTTGGCAAACCATCCAGAGACTCACCAGTGACACTCCATACGCTAATTAACCAGCTCAAGTAACGGCAAACCAGATTGCCTGTCAGCTGTTAATGAACGGCAAGCCCCCTCACTGACTCAAAAAGATTAAAAAAGAAGAACCTCAGTTTTTTTACCTGCCCGATATCATCTGAAACGCGGTAAAGCCTCTGGACTCGACAACATATCTGTGGAGCAAATCGAACACTTTGACCCAGTCGCCGTATTGTTGCGCTTAGGACTGTATAATAGTCTTACTCAGCATATTGAGGATGGATTTGAGATGGGCAAAGTGAGGGGTGTGGTTTTTGTTGACCTTTTGGCACAAACGACACAGTGAACGTAAAAAATTTGCTATGGAAAGTGCAGAATATGACAGAGGATAGCAAATTTGTTAAATTTCTTGGGGAGCTCCTCCAAAACCAACGTTTTAAATGTACCCGACATTTAAACTCTTACAAAAGCCGTTGGAGAACCCAAAAAATGGTCTACCTCAGGGGGGATTTTCCTGGCGCTAACGCTCTGTAATATTTACACTAATGATCAGCCTACTAGCCCAAATACAACCCGCTTCCTACATGCCGATGACCGGGCATTAGCGTCACAGGGATCCTTTGAGGAGGTAGAGGACAACCTCAGCGGCGCTCTCCATACACTGAATGTCTATTACGATGAGAATGCCCTTAAACCAAACCCTTCAAGATCACAGTCATGTGCTTTTCACCTTTGCAACAAAAAGGCAGGCAGAGAGCTAAATATCCAGTGTCGCGGTTTACCTATCAACCGCTGTAACTATCCTAGATACCTGGGCACAACGTTAGATTGATCACTCGCGTTTAAAAGAAATTGCGAGAATATGAAGCATAAAGTTACAGCTCGTAATAACCTGTTGCAAAAATTAACAACTACCTTTTAAAATCTTACAGGCTGAAAAGTCGAAAGAGTTTTTAAAGATGTGTTGCGGCGATCGACGGTTAAGTCTCCTAAGCCAGACAAGATCTATAAACGAGCTTCCCAGGTCTACGTGGAAGTCCATAAATAGATTGCAGACCCAAGTTGGGCGGTGCAAGGAAAACCGAGCCAGATGGGGTTTGTTGGACAAATCCGAAACCCTGCGTAAGTGAGGCACTAGCATACAGTCAATGTTCCACCTACTATCGTGCCCCAACTGCCCAGACACAGTCATGTTCGCTTCAAGACATAATGAACGCCTCCGAAAATGCAGTAACGGTGGCTGCGTACTAGGCGAACAAAATTTGATGCATTAAAACTTGAGCCTCGTCATTGACACGAAAGAAGAAGAACCACGATATTTTTTGGGTATTCTTCAATTTACATCTAAAATTACACTACTTCGGCTGGTTTTTTATGGCGAAGCCAAAAGAAAGACTAAATGTTTCTAGCCGCCTTCAAGATATTAGAATAAGTATGCATCACGTACAAACAATATATCATGCAAACATATTTACGAGTACATTGTAGGTATATTAATTACAAATGGAACATAAATATGGCAAATACTGAGAGTAAAAATACTTCACGTGTGAGTTTATTAATTAAAACCTCAATTTGTTGTGTCAATTTCACATATTTTTGTTTGTGTCATTTTTCCTAGTGGATATTTTCGAATTTTTTCTTTAAAAATATAAAAATGTTTGCATTCCAATTTATATACTGTAAATTAAACTTTGTGTTAGTCGGTTATTTACAAAGAACTTCGTCGCATTTAAAGCCATTGAAAGTGTATTCTTTATATTCTATACATATAAATAAATATACATATTTTATTTATTTAAGTGGATGACGATAAAAATGAAGGTCCAACATTGGCTAAAGTGTTATTAATATTCCATCAGAAAATTCCTCATAACAAATTAGAATCTGGAATCGCACTCAGGCGACGGTAATAAGCTTGTGCCTTATAATATGCAACATAACTTTGTATTCTACGCCAGCTATAAAAAAGTAAATTTTACTAATCTAATAAAAATATTGTCTGACTTTTATAAATAGGTTCATAGGTATTTTCTACAAAACAATGCTAGTTTTCTCTCATGATATCAGTAAAAAGATGTCCACTGCTGGACATAGGCCTCCTCAAGGCTGTTCACATGAACCGATCTTGAACATCCATCCGCTGCCCGCGATCTCAACAAGATCATCAGTCTATCTTGCGAGAAGTCTACCTCGATTACTACGTCCGGTGCGTGGCTGCCACTGCAGAACCTTTCTGCTCCAACCGCCATCAGTTCTTCTGGCTTGGTGCCCTGCCCTCTGTCACTGCATCTTGACTATCCGGAAAGCTATGTCGGTGTCTTAGGTTTGCCTGCGGATCTCCTCATTTCTGATTCGATCTTGCTGGGAAACTCTGAGCAAATTCCCAATTTATAACGTTTTAGGTCTGAGTATTCCTTCTTGAAGTAGTTACAGTATTTTTAGATTTCTCGTAAAAATCAAGACGTTTCAATACAATTTCCATTTTATCACGATACTCAAGTAGACAATGTCATAATTCAAATAGAGTACTGAATTCACAGGCTGTTATGAGTACAAGTTTATGAGAAATGGTCCGTAATAATTTGTGTTTAGCCGTAATTATATTGAAATTTCTTGCTTAGTGATGCGGCTGATGTAGGAACCTAAACTGTTGTTCGAGAAAGTGGGGTTGTTGTGCCAGTGAATTTTGAAATATCAAACTTAAGCGTAGGGCCATGAAATCCCTTTGTTATTCACTGACAGCCTAGCGACCCGTAAAACGATTTAGTATTGACATTCTTGAATACATTAACTACTGATTTAATTCGTATTTTAGGAAAAATACTTGGAATATCTAAATAGCTCTTAGACTTTTGAAATATTGGGGTCATGTTTTTATATAAATGAAAACGTCTTGATGTAAAAAGTCAGCCACAAAATTTTAAAATTTTATAGTCACGTCTCAGTCTTAAATATATTTACTGTAGAAAAGTGATTATATTCGTAGAATTTTAATTTGATAACATATTCCTATCACACTATCTTTATTTTCAAATTTATTTTCTTATATTGTATATAAGAAAATAAATTCGCATTACTATTAAAACACGAGCAATGGATGAGACATCGCGTTGTAGTAAGTATATGTAATATTTCTTTTTATACAATAAACCCATAAAACTAGGACGTTGTAGATATTAGTTCATGTAGACTCACAACATATGACAAATAGCCACAACAACGTTATAGGCTGTACTTTATCACAAAAACGTGCCGTCCAACCGCTTCGATACGACTTATCCAACTAGCCATGTCCATTTGGCACCGACCAAGTCATTACTGGCACTCACAGAAGTCATTTTAGTCACGCCCAGAATTACTTTAATTAGGAATAGAAATTCCGTACGCAGAATCCAGTATCGACATTTTATCTTCCTTTCCTTTTCGGTACAAAATTACGGATACATAGCGGATTAAATCGTCATTTCTGTTTATGTAAATTTACGGATTTTGTTACTTCCGGTTGATGAATACATTAAATGTTTTCATATTATCGATTTCAGTGAGAAGGTTGCTGGTTTTGGTGTAGTATTACAAAAGTTAAAAGCATTTGGATTAAATCACGCTAGAATTAAATATAAACGAGGTAGGTATATTTAGTAGTAAACAGTGACATTTTTGCCATTCTTCTTGTGACCACAACCAATGCCAGTTGGTATATCTATCGTACAAATTTGACTTTCGATTCCTCGAACATATCTCTAATTAAATCAAATTCAGGTAATTCCTAGTAGTAAATTAATTATGAGTCCAGAAGAGAGATAGTGCCCAAATTGTATTATAATAATGTTTTGTTACTAACATATTTGCTTTACTAACCTGCATCATAACAAATTAAGTGATCCAACAGAAAACCAATGTACTAGACATAAGCTCAAATAATTAACAAGCCA
Source organism: Euclidia mi (assembly GCA_944739405.2). NCBI lineage: Eukaryota > Metazoa > Arthropoda > Insecta > Lepidoptera > Erebidae > Euclidia > Euclidia mi. The sequence continues at coordinate 24,985,194 of OX123191.2, read as the reverse complement.
AAGTGGCAGTGGTCTGGTCACATTTGTCGCAGAATCGATAACCGTTGGAGAAGTCGCGTAAAGTGGAGCCCGCGCCTTGGTTAATAGACGCCCTCCAGTTAGATGCAGTGACAATATACGTAAAGTGGCTGGCAGCGGCTGGACTCGAAAAGCCGAAAATCACGCTCAGTGGCGTACAATTAGAGAGGCCTATACCTAACAGTGGACTATGGCAGGCTGATGATGATAAACAGAGCCTTGCATAAAAGTTATATTCATACAACCTTATTCAAACAGTGCTTTTACTGTATTTTTTTGTAAAAAGCAATATTTACTTCTACTTTTTGGATCGAATGAAAATACCAATACACTGCATGTTAAAAACCGCGTTTTAATAATGAAATAAAGCAGCAGGTTCCGATAAATAATGGGCGAGTGTGAAGATTGTGTTGTAGGTACTTTAATTTAAATAATGGATTGTATTGCCGATTCATTTACTGTAATGCGAGCTTTTATTATTCACATCGTTCTCAATGTATTGGTGTGAACAAAAAGAATTACATTTGCAGGCATGTTCTTTTTTTGTAATTAGTAGGATTCTGTACACTAGAAGAGCAAATATTTGGCTTTATTGTACGTTTGTACTTAATTATCTTCGTTAGTGGTAGTATTAGTGCTCAATGCAAAAAAACAGTGTGCCTGCCAATCCCACGAATACAGCACAGACCCACAATACGCGCCATTGACCCAATTATTCGACCAACATTCGTACCTTTCAAGCGTCGATTTAATTACAGCAAAGCCAACTGGGAGAAATACTCCGAAACTATAGATTAGGAGCTTACTTTAGCACCGACTTTGAAAAATTTCAATAAATTTGTAGAAATAGTTCAGACTGTATCAAAAAGGTATATCCCCAGGAGTTGTCGTTCATCCTATATTCCAGGTCTGTCTGCTATATCAGCTGAACTCCTTAGACAGTACGAAGATCTTTTCAACAGAGATCCATTCTCTAAAGACACCATTGAGCTGGGTGAAAAACTCCTTGCAGAAATAAAAGAAAAGCGATGCGCCAAATGGATACACACCATCACAAATATTAATTTAACCCAAAACAGCAGAAAAGCTTGGCAAACCACCCAGAGACTCACCAGTGACACTCCATACGCTAATTAACCAGCTCAAGTAACGGCAAACCAGATTGCCTGTCAGCTGTTAATGAACGGCAAGCCCCCTCACTGACTCAAAAAGATTAAAAAAGAAGAACCTTAGTTTTTTTACCTGCCCGATATCATCTGAAACGCGGTAAAGCCTCTGGACTCGACAACATATCTGTGGAGCAAATCGAACACTTTGACCCAGTCGCCGTATTGTTGCGCTTAAACCTGTATAATAGTTTTCTGAACTCGGTGACAATCTCTTGTATGTGGCGGAAACCTAAATTAATTGGGACCTTAAAATCTGGCAAATCAGATAACGACCCTAAAAACATCAGGACAATCTCTCTCCTCTGCCACACACTCAAATTATTTGAAAGACTAAACTAAACCGTCTCACTAGCCTGGTGGACCCTAAAGTCATCCCAGAGCAAGCTGGGTTCTGCCTCGGAAAATCTTGCTAGGGCCAAACCCTTAACCTTACTCAGCATATTGAGGACGGATTTGAGATGGGCAAAGTTAGGGGTGTGGTCTTTGTTGACCTTTCGGCACGTACGACACAGTGAACGTAAAAAAATTGCAATGGAAAGTGCAGAATAGGACAGAGGAAAGCAAATTTGTTCAAGTTTTCGGGGAGCTCCTCCAAAACCAACGTTTTAAATGTACCCGACATTTAAACTCTTACAAAAGCCGTTGGAGAACCCAAAAAACGGTCTACTTCAGGGGGGATTTTCCTGGCGCTAACGCTCTGTAATATTTACACTAATGATCAGCCTACGAGCCCAAATACAACCCGCTTCCTAGATGCCGTCGACCGGGTATTAGCGTCACAGGGATCCTCTGAGGAGGTAGAGGACAACCTCAGCGGCGCTCTCCATACACTGAATGTTTATTACGATGAGAATGCCCTTAAAAACCAAACCCTTCAAGATCACAGTCATGTGCTTTTCACCTTTGCAACAAAGAGGCAGGCAGAGAGCTAAATATCCAGTGTCGCGGTTTACCTATCAACCACTGTAACTACCCTAGATACCTGGGCACAACGTTAGATTGATCACTCGCGTTTAAAAGAAATTGCGAGAACATGAAGCATAAAGTTTCACCTCGTAATAATCTCTTGCAAAAATTAATAACTACCACTTAACATCTTACAGGCTGAAAAGTCGAAAGAGTTTTTAAAGATGTGTTGCGGCGATCGACGGTTAAGTCTCCTAAGCCAGACAAGATCTATAAACGAGCTTCCCAGGTCTACGTGGAAGTCCATAAATAGATTGCAGACCCAAGTTGGGCGGTGCAAGGAAAACCGAGCCAGATGGGGTTTGTTGGACAAATCCGAAACCCTGCGTAAGTGAGGCACTAGCATACAGTCAATGTTCCACCTACTATCGTGCCCTAACTGCCCAGAGACATGTTCGCTTCAAGACATAATGAACGCCTCCGAAAATGCAGTAAGGGTGGCTGCGTACTAGGCGAACAAAATTTGATGCATTAAAACTTGAGACTCGTCATTGACACGAAAGAAGAAGAACCACGATATTTTTTGGGGATTCTTCAATTCACATCTGAAATTACACCACTTTGGCTGGTTTTTTATGGCGAAGCCAAAAAAAAAGACTAAATGTTTCTAGCCGCCTTCAAGAAATTAGAATAAGTATGCATCACGTACAAACAATATATCATGCAAACATATTTACGAGTACATTGTAGGTATATTAATTACAAATGGAACATAAATATGGCAAATACTGAGAGTAAAAATACTTCACGTGTGAGTTTATTAATTAAAAACTCAATTTGTTGTGTCAATTTCGCATATTTTTGTTTGTGCCATTTTTCATAGTGGATGTTTTCGAATTTTTTCTTTAAAAATATAAAAATGTTTGCATTTCAATTTATATACTGTAAATTAAAATTCGTGTTAGTCGGTTGTTTACAAAGAACTTTGTGGCATTTAAAGCCATTGAAAGTGTATTCTTTATATTCTATACATATAAGATACTTGTGGGTAGTTGTAGCACTAATATTAAAAGTTAAGAGTTCTACTTTTAAAAATTCAAAATAAATAGTAAATTAATTTTTTTATAAGTTTTAATGACATTATTTAATTGATTACAATCAGTACCTGCCAGTATAGTGTGGACACTCTTCTGCATTAATAAATTCTAATTTGTTACACATTTCACTGCAATATGTCTCAAGCACTACAAGAGTCCGTGAGCAATTTAAAAGACATGTTCCTCAAGCGGATGGCAGACTTCGAGGCTGAGTTGCCCAAAACACAGGGAACTCCAACCATGCCGGCGTTGGCCTCAGAATTCAGCTCCTTCAAGACCTTCGTGATGCAGGCTCTGAATGGGCTGCAGAGCCAAATTGAGCTTCTTGCACAAACAGTGGACGCAATGGAGATGAGGACCAGGCGTAAAATGTTGCTGCTACATGGTGTGACGGAGGGCAGCAAAGAGGATACTGCCAAGGTGGTCGTAGATGTATGTAAGCAGCACCTCAAGTGTGATATATCTGTCACTGATATTCGGCGGTGCCACAGGATGGGGCGCACATCAAACAACCTCAAGCCTAGGCCCATAGTTTTGAAGTTCAACAGCTTCTCTGTACGTGACAGTATATGGTATGGCAAGACAAAGTTCAAGGGCACTGGTGTTACGCTATCGGAGTTCTTGACCAAGCCGCGACATGACACATTTATGGCTGCACGTCAGAAGTTTGGTGTCTCTCAGTGCTGGACCAAGGAGGGCGTCATACATGTGCTGGCGCCTGACGGTTCGCGTCATCGGGTCGTCAATCTCAGCGAGTTGAGCAAGATTGAGCAGAAGGACGACGTGGAGCAAGCTTCAACGGCCGCAAAGCCAGCCACAAAGTCGAAAAGGAACGTATCCCAAAAGAAATAATATATCCTTTGTCTTAATATATTTCCGGTCCGGGTAGTAACTAAAGTAAGTAGATTCAAACATTTTTTCTTGCTCTATACCCACTTTTAAACTTACTTTAATATTTTCAAAATTATTACATTCATTAAAACTTTAATCTGTCGGTGAACGATATTTTTCTTGTTTTCTGTCTGTCAGCTGTCAAATCTAATAATCTATGAATCTATCACGTACTTGTCAATGTCATGTATAACAGTACCTATTTGAATACGAGGCTTTTGGGAATTTCAATGTAACTTATTTTCTTTCTTTTCTTTTTCCCATCTTCATGTATATTTCTTTATTCAATAATTACTTAAGAGTATTCGCAATAACCCGGACCGATACTTCTCGTTTGTTTTTCTGTTTCTTTCTCTTTGTTTATTTTTTTGTATGTTTAACATATTTTGATCTTTTTATTTTTCCATGTTTTTACCGTTTTTACCCTATTACAATACCTATGTAACTTGATGTCCCTCTACTATAGGCACTACTGGCAGGTGGTGTATTATTGGTTATATATATAATTTTTCGTTTTAATTATATGTATATATATAGTATTTATTGACATATATTTTTGTTTTATATTTATATACCTATATTTAATCATATGTAATATAGACAATAATATATTATAATATTTTATATAAGGATACCGTTATTACATTATTATTATCGCCATTGATTTGAACGAAATAAGTGATGATAGTTTCCATTCAATAAGTAGTTTGGATTCTGATGAAAGCTTTTTCAGTGTGCCGTCCCTTGCAGACTGTCTGAATTCACAGTTTTCTGATGTACCTAAAAACTTCAATGCCGTTCATATCAATGCCCAGAGCATCCCGGCACATTTCCCTGATATGCTGGCTAATCTAGACTGTAAGAGTATTCATGCTATCCTTGTTTCCGAGTCATGGCTAAAGCCCTGTCTGCCATCTACATTATACTCCCTACCTGGTTTCCAACTTATCAGAAATGATCGGGCGGTAAGAGGCGGTGGGGGTGTTGCTATATATCTTCGTTCATATATCCCTTATTCAGTTGTAAGTATGTCTGCACAGCCTCCCCCGCTTAATGCCGGTGAACATTTATTTCTGGAAGTTGTTCTAAACCACACCAAAATCCTTCTCGGCGTTTACTATTGTCCTTCATTACGTATAGATTATTTTTCTAGTTTCGAAACTTTATTGGTTAATCTCGTGCCCTCTTACAGTCACACTATCATAATGGGTGATTTTAATACCTGTCTACTTAAAAATGATTCCCGCTCTTCTTCCCTTCTTTCCAGTATTACGGCCTGTAATATGACAATACTACCTTCAAACGCTACTCACCACTTTCCAAATTCTACAGCTTCTCTTCTGGATTTAATCATAGTTTCTTCAAGACAACATGTCGCCATGCACGGGCAATACCCAGCAGACATGTTCTCTTATCACGACTTACTTTTCATATCCTATAAAATCCGCCCTCCTAAGACTAAGCCTAAAATTCTATTGCAGCGCAATTTTGGTGGCATGAACACAGATAATCTTCGTAAAGATGCCGGAGGTATCGACTGGATTCCTCTCATGAACTCTAAATCTGTCGATGAAAAGGTCAGCCTCTTTACAAATCAAATAACAGAACTTTTCGACAAGCATGCGCCTATTCGACCCGTGAAACTGAAGCACCGTCCCTCGCCTTGGCTCACTGATCATATCAAAAAGTTGTTGCACAAAAAAGCTGCTGCTAAATTTAGATATAAAATTAAACCCGATGCTTCCAATTTACAAAAATATGTAGATATTAGGAATCACTGCAATAGGGTGTGTAGGGATGCACAACGCCAACATATCCATAGTTCTGTAAAAAACGGAGATCCGGCAAAAGTCTGGAAATTTCTTAAAACTCTGGGGGTTGGCAAAGCACGTCTAAACACTATTCCTTATGACTTCAATATTGACTTGCTCAATCAACATTTCTCTGCCTCGTCCAATATTGATAGGACTACAAAGACTAGCACTATTAATTATCTTTCATCATTGCCCACCCCTAGCTATTCACCATTCGTCTTTAATCAATTCTCCGATAGTGATGTTAAGATGAGCATTATATCCATCACGTCCAACGCTGTTGGTAACGACTGTGTCAGCCGTAATATGATCCTTCCAATCCTCGATTTAATCCTACCTATAATTTCCCACATCCTTAATTATTCCATGTCCAGTAGTGTCTTCCCATCGATGTGGAAGGACGCCTTAATAACCCCAATCCCAAAAACTTCCCATCCTTCATCCTTTTCCGATTATCGACCAATATCTATCCTACCATTCCTCTCCAAAGTCCTCGAACGTCTCGCCTACAACCAAATTAACGCGTTCCTTTCTAAAAATAATCTTCTTAATCCCTTCCAGTCCGGCTTCCGTTCGGGTCACAGCACAGTTACATCCTTGGTCAATATTACGGATGACATCAGGGCTGGTATGGAGGACGGTCAGCTTACGATCCTTGCTTTGCTAGATTTTAGCAACGCTTTTAACACGGTAGATTTTGATATCCTACTTGGCCGTCTACGCTCTCTTAACATATCTCCTACGGTGGTTGATTGGTTTCGTAGTTACCTGTGTGGCCGCCGACAGCGTATACGCATCGAAAACTCACATTCTTGTTGGTGTGACACAACTGTTGGTGTGCCCCAGGGTGGCGTGTTGTCTCCTTTACTCTTCGCAATTTTTATAAATTCTATATCAAATGATCTTCGCTGTTCCTATCACCTTTATGCAGATGATCTCCAAATCTATACGCAGTCGCCATTGGCACAAATGTCATTGTCTATTAGTGCCATTAATAGTGACCTGATGCGTATCAGCAGTTGGAGCAAATCCTTTGGGCTTAAAGTCAATCCCTCTAAAACCCAGGTCATTGTTATTGGAAGCGCAAGAATGACAACGAAAATCGACTGGTCTCAGATGCCACACGTTACCTTTGATGGCACTATTATTCCAATACAGGATAAGGTAAAGAATCTGGGTATAATTATGGATTCTACACTAACGTGGCGATCGCAGATACAAGAGGTGAGTCGAAAAGTGTTTGCTTCAGCAGGTTCATTGAGAAGACTACGAAACTTTCTCCCTACTGCCACCAAAATTGCACTTGCAAACTCTCTTCTTTTACCCATTATTGATTATGCAGATGTCAGCTATCTAGATCTCGCCGAAAACCAGCTAGACATACTTGAGCGCCTTCAAAATCTCTGTATAAGATTCATATTTGGATTACGCAAATACGATCATATTTCACAATTTCGAGCACAGCTCAAGTGGTTGCCCATACGATATCGCCGGAATGCTCACATTCTTTCTTTGCTGTACAATATACTGTTTAGCCCTTCAACTCCTTCCTATCTTAAAGGACGATTCGAATTCCTTCATGATACGCATAACCGTTATTTGAGGTCATCAGAAAATTTGAAACTGAAGATGCCGGTACATTCCACAACCTTTTATGACAAATCGTTTTCCGTCACTGCTGTTCGTCTATGGAATGCATTACCGCTACATATTAGACAGGCTCAGACGGTAACCAGATTCAAATATTTAGTTAAGGAGCACTATCTATCATTATAATATTTCCAGTTTCTCCCGTTCTACTAAGTATATGTGTATTATATATTATTGATGTATGTATGTGTATGTATTTTATATATGTATATTTATGCATGTATAAGTATTTATGTATGTGTATGCATATTATCTTAATATTATATAACTTTATATATATTTAAATGTACGCTTACAACTATCATTTCTTTCCTACCAATAATATCTCCATCCAAAGGTTGCCTGGTAGAAATCGCTTTTAGCGATAAGGCCGCCCATTGTACTATATTTTATGTGAATTTCCTTAAATATCTGTATAAGTGTACAATAAAGAGTATAATAAATAAATAAATAAATAAATACATGTACATATTTTATTTATTTAAGTGGATGACGATAAAAATGAAGGTCCAACATTGGCTAAAGTGTTATTAATATTCCATCAGAAAATTCCTCATAACAAATTGGAATCTGGAATTGCACTCAGGCGGCGGTAATAAGCTTGTGCCTTATAATATGGAACATAACTTTGTATTCTACGCCAGCTATAAAAAAGTAAATTAATTTTACTAATCTAATAAAAATATTGTCTGACTTTTATAAATAGGTTCAGAGGTATTTTCTATAATACAATGCTAGTTTTCTCTCATGATATCAGTTAAAAGATGTCCACTGCTGGACATAGGCCTCCTCAAGGCTGTTCACATGAACCGATCTTGAACATCCATCCGCTGCCCGCGATCTCAACAAGATCATCAGTCTTTCTTGCGAGAAGTCTACCTCGATTACTACGTCCGGTGCGTGGCTGCCACTGCAGAACCTTTCTGTTTCAACCGCCATCAGTTCTTCTGGCTTGGTGCCCTGCCCTCTGTCACTGCATCTTGACTATCCGGAAAGCTATGTCGGTGTCTTAGGTTTGCCTGCGGATCTCCTCATTTCTGATTCGATCTTGCTGGGAAACTCTGAGCAAATTCCCAATTTATAACGTTTTAGGTCTGAGTATTCCTTCTTGGAGTAGTTACAGTATTTTTAGATTTCTCGTAAAAATCAAGACGTTCTAATACAATTTCCATTTTATCACGATATTCAAGTAGACAATGTCTTAGGTCGTAATTCAAATAGAGTACTGAATTCACAGGCTGTTATGAGTACAAGTTTATGAAAAATTGTCCGTAATAATTTGTGTTTAGCCGTAATTATATTGAAATTACTTGCTTAGTGATGCGGCTGATGTAGGAACCTAAACTGTTGTTCGAGAAAGGGGGGTTGTTGTGCCAGTGAATTTTGAAATATCAAACTTAAGCGTAGGGCCATGAAATCCCTTTGTTATTCACTGACAGCCTAGCGACCCGTAAAACGATTTAGTATTGAAATTCTTGAATAAATTAACTACTTATTTAATTCTTATTTTAGGAAAAATACTTGGAATATCTAAAAAGCTCTTAGACTTTTGAAATATTGGGGTCATGTTTTTATATAAATGAAAACGTCTTGGATGTAAAAAGTCAGCCACAAAATTTTAATATTTTATAGTCACGTCTCAGTCTTAAATATATTAACTGTAGAAATGTGATTATATTCGTAGAATTTTAATTTGACAACATATTCCTATCACACTATCTTTATTTTCAAATTAATTTTCTTATATTGTATATAAGAAAGTAACTTCGCATTACTATTAAAACACGAGCAATGGATGAGACATCGCGCTGTAGTAAGTATATGTAATATTCCTTTTTATAAAAAAACCCATAAAACTAGGACATTGTAGATATTTGTTTATGTAGACACATAACATACGACAAAAAGCCACAACGTTATAGGCTGTACTTTATCAAAAAAACGTGCCGTCCAACCGCTTCGATACGACTTATCCAACTAGCCATGTCCATTTGGCACCGACCAAGTCAGTACTGGCACTCGCAGTAGTCATTTTAGTCACGCCCAGGATTACTTAAATTAGGTATAGAAATTCCGTACGCAGAATCCAGTATCGACATTTTATCTTCCTTTCCTTTTCGGTACAAAATAACGGATACATAGCGGATTAAATCGTCATTTCTGTTTATGTAAATTTACGGATTTTGTTACTGCCGGTTGATGAATACATTAAATGTTTTCGCCTGAGTGCAATTCCAGATTCCAATTTGTTATGAGGAATTTTCTGATGGAATATTAATAACACTTTAGCCAATGTTGGACCTTCATTTTTATCGTCATCCACTTAAGTAAATAAAATATGTACATGTATTTATATGTATAGAAATATAGAATACACTTTCAAAGGCTTTAAATGCCACGAAGTTCTTTGTAAACATCCGACTAACACGAATTTTAATTTACAGTATATAAATTGGAATGCAAACATTTTTATATTTTTAAAGAAAAAAATCGAAAATATCCACTAGGGAAAATGACACAAACAAAAATATGAGAAATTGACACAACAAATTGAGTTTTTAATTAATAAACTCACACGTGAAGTATTTTTACTCTCAGTATTTGCCATATTTATGTTCCATTTGTAATTAATATACCTACAATGTACTCGTAAATATGTTTGCATGATATATTGTTTGTACGTGATGCATACTTATTCTAATTTCTTGAAGGCGGCTAGAAACATTTAGTCTTTTTTTTTGGCTTCGCCATAAAAAACCAGCCAAAGTGGTGTAATTTCAGATGTGAATTGAAGAATCCCCAAAGAATATCGTGGTTCTTCTTCTTTCGTGTCAATGACGAGTCTCAAGTTTGAATGCATCAAATTTTGTTCGCCTAGTACGCAGCCACCCTTACTGCATTTTCGAAGGCGTTCATTATGTCTTGAAGCGAACATGTGTCTGGGCAGTTAGGGCACGTTAATAGGTGGAACATTGACTGTATGCTAGTGCCTCACTTACGCAAGGTTTCGGAATTGTCCAAGAAACCCCATCTGGCTCGGTTTTCCTTGCACCGCCCAACTTGGGTCTGCAATCTATTTATGGACTTCCACGTAGACCTGGGAAGCTCGTTTATAGATCTTGTCTCGCTTAGGAGACTTCACCGTCGATCGCCGCAACAAATCTTTAAAAACTCTTTTGACTTTTCTGCCTGTAAGATTTTAAGAGGTAGTTGTTAATTTTTGCAAGAGGTTATTACGAGCTGTAACTTTATGCTTCATGTTCTCGCAATTTTTTTTAAACGCGAGTGATCAATCTAACGTTGTGCCCAGGTATCTAGGGTAGTTACAGTGGTTGATAGGTAAACCGCGACACTGGATATTTAGCTCTCTGCCTGCCTCTTTGTTGCAAAGGTGAAAAGCACATGACTGTGATCTTGAAGGGTTTGGTTTAAGGACATTCTCATCGTAATAGACATTCAGTGTATGGAGAGCGCCGCTGAGGTTGTCCTCTACCTCCTCAAAGGATCCCTGTGACGCTAATGCCCGGTCGTCGGCATCTAGGAAGCGGGTTGTATTTGGGCTCGTAGGCTGATCATTAGTGTAAATATTACAGAGCGTTAGCGCCAGGAAAAACCTCCCTGAGGTAGACCGGTTTTTGGGTTCTCCAACGGCTTTTGTAAGAGTTTAAATGTCGGGTACATTTAAAATGTTGGTTTTGGAGGAGCTCCCCGAGAACTTGAACAAATTTGCTATCCTCTGTCATATTCGGCACTTTCCATAGCAAATTTTTTACGTTCACTGTGTCGTATGTGCCGAAAGGTCAACAAAGACCACACCCCTCACTTTGCCCATCTCAAATCAGTCCTCAATATGCTGAGTAAGATTAAGGGTTTGGCCCTAGCAAGATTTTCCGAGACAGAAACCAGCTTGCTCTGGGATGACTTTAGGGTCCACCAGGCTAGTGAGACGGTTTAGTTTAGTCTTTCAAATAATTTGAGTGTGTGGCAGAGGAGAGAGATTGTCCTGATGTTTTTAGGGTCGTTATCTGATTTGCCAGATTTTAAGGTCCCAATTAATTTAGGTTTCCGCCACATACTAGAGATTGTCACCGAGTTCAGAAAACTATTATACAGTCCTAAGCGCAACAATACGGCGACTGGGTCAAAGTGTTGGATTTGCTCCACAGATATGTTATCGATTCCAGAGGCTTTACCGCGTTTTAGATGTTCTCAGACGTTTTCAAATATGAAAATATATTTAAAAAATGCGTCAATAAATCAAAAAGACTCCATTATATACAAAAAATACAGAAAAGTGACAACATATCAAAAACAATGTGGAAAATCATAAAAGAACGTACAAATAAAACAACAAAAAGGTTAAGAAATAATATTAAATTAAAAGTTCAAAATAAAGCCATAGATGAGCCAAACATAATAGCCAATACCTTCAATGACTTCTTTGTTAAAGTCGGAGGTACACCTGGCCCCCAACCTGGTCGCCCAGTCCAAACACGCTCAGAGAACTCCATATACATAGAGCCAGTCGACACCCTTGAAATCTTCTCCATAATATCCAATCTTTTGATTTTTTTTTTTATAACCTCTCGTTGAGTACAGACGTGTTAAAAATCAATTAAAATAAACATATAAAGTGCTGAATCGTGACCTTGTTAGCCGGCAATCGGTTTTAAACTTACCAGTGAAATGAATATAACTTTAATTTTAAACATGGATCGTGTTTAAGAGAATTTAGTAGATCAACACCCATAATGGACCACAGCCCTTTCAATCGGAGTAGCATGACCCTGCACTCCCCGCCTCCTACACCGTCGGCAGAGCTAGCACCTGCACCCGCAACGAGACCTAATGCGCCGAGCCAAGGGGAAGATGTTCGCGAAGTGATGCAAACACCGGAGATACACTCGTGGATGACCATGATTGAAGAAAGTCTCAATGGGGTGTGCGCTATTGTAGCTGAGGGCAAAATGAACTCGGAGCAGAAGTTGCGCATCAACAATTTGTGCCGTACTGTGGGTACTGCCACATCGCATATGGCGGTACGGTACCAGGCACTGAAGATTAGACTCGTCCAAGCCCAAACATTTGTACAGTCACTTCAAGAGCAGTTAGACCTATCACAGCGGCTAAAAGACCTCACCCAGACCATTGAAGAAACATCAAAACCTCCCGAGACCACTTCATTTGCGGACATGGTAAAAATAGGACCTAATGATTTCATACAGCCAAAGAAAATGAACTCAGTAGCCATTTATCCTGGTGATAAATTGAAGTCGAGTGAGGACACAAAATCCCTTGTCCAAAAGATTATTAGCCCTGAGCAGATGAAACTGCACGTACGGGGCCTACACAAAATTAAAAATGGCGGTGTCATAATTAGTACTGATTCCAGAGATGACATTGAGAAGCTCAAGAAATCAGTGCAGCTCACAAGCTCAGGTCTTAAGATAGATGAGCCTCATAAGCGACGACCGAGGGTGGTGATGGGAAAGGGAAGTTTTTTCCTGCCTATACCACCAAAATGTTGCCGAAGTGATGCCAGATTCCGACCTTGAAACTTTCCTTAATAGCGTCAAACTAAGCCATAAGTCAGGCAAGAAGGACGGTGAGACCTGCAACTTCATCATAGAAGTGTCTTCAGTGTTAAGGAAAGCCCTCATAAAAAAAGATCGAGTTTTTATAAACTGGTCTTCGTGCCCTGTTAGAGACTTTACCTTAGTGACTCGGTGTTTCAAGTGTCAGCAATATGGCCATGCAGCTAAGACTTGCCGGGAGACAACATACACCTGTGGACATTGTGGTGATCGTGGACATTCAATAAAGGAATGCACGAAAAAGGCAGACGAACCAACGTGCGCTACCTGCTTGCACTACAAAAAGCCAAGCAAACACAACACAGGCTCTATTGACTGTCCGGCGAAAATTATGGCAGAGAGGAGATATATCAACACCGTTGATTATGGAGATACTTAGTGCTACATACTAAACTCGCTTTAACTAACTTTCATGTCATTTGGTTATCATAATTATATCTTTCAATATTAGTTATAAACTTAACAGAAACTCATTAGAATAGTGACCTACTAACATTATGTTGTAATTTCATCGAGTTTGGATAATTTGTAATTTTGTAATTATTATAAATAAATGCTAAACACAACTATAACTAACACACTGACACTGTTCACGATTCAGCTGACCCGTAGTTTTATATGTTACACTTAAGTTTTCTACAAAATGCACAACACGCAATTTTAATAATAAATGCGACAATGTTATATGTATGTACCTATTAACTAGAAACTGATTTTAATTTTTTACCTTTTTATTTTTGTTTACGAATATTATAATTATTTTGTGGTATTTTTAAAATACATAACAAGAATTTGTAAAGGGAGAACCCACTTACTGTGATACAGTTTTCTAACTAGTACAGGAGTGGTGTTCTTTCTAATTTATTAATAAACCGCTTAGCCTTAAGTTTGATTTTATGTAAAAATAATATTTTAATGTATCTGTGTTTTTTGATAAATAAATTGAATTGAAATTGAATTGAATTGAATCTTAAAAACAAACAAAGTTTCGGTCATGACGTACTTCCCCCTACACTAGTAAAAAAATGTGCCGAACAATTCGTGTTGCCACTAGTACATCTTAAAAATCAATCATTCTCAGAAGGTATTGTCCCGGATTTACTAAAAATCTCTATTATAAAACATATATATAAAAAAGGCAACCAAACTGATTGCACAAATTACCGCCCAATTTTTTCAAAAATAATAGAAACCGCAATGTCAAAACGCCTCTATGCATTCTGTGAGAAATTTAACATCTTTGATGAAAACCAAAATGGTTTTAGGAAGAATAGATCTACCACCTATGCAGTATACCGTTACATCCAACAAGCTCTAAATTATATAAATGACAGGAAATACGCTATGGGAATTCTGCTCGATATGAGTAAAGCATATGACAGGGTCTCATACAACATCTTGCTAAACTAACTAGAAGGTGTTGGGGTTCGAGGTGTTGCCCATGATTGGTTCTCCTCTTATCTCAACTCTCGCACGCAATATGTTGAAATTGAACATCTAAATCCACAAACTGGTGAAATATCACATGTCTGTTCTAAAGAAACTGATCTAAAAAACTCCATTCCACAGGGCAGCGTACTTGGCTGTCTACTATTCTTGCTGTACATTAACGACCTTCCAAAAATCATAGACACAGTAAGTATCCTATTCGCTGATGATATATCGGTAATATTCCCCTGCAAAAACAACTTAGATTTAACCACTAAAATTAACAAAACCCTATCCGAAATTGTAGCATGGCTCGAAGACCACAACCTTAAAGTTAACTTTACCAAAACCAAAATAATGCAATTCAAACCATATCAAAAACGTCCACTAGTTATCAACTATTCCCACTACAACACAACATTAGAATGCGTAGAATCTTTTAAGCTATTAGGCATACACATAGATATCAACTTAAACTGGAAATCCCACATCCATAATATTAGCGGAAAACTATCTAGGTTCATGCATTACTTCAATTAAAAAGAACAACAGACTTAAAATCAGCAACTGCTGCCTACTATGCATATGCACACTCTTGGCTTATGTATGGAATTATGCTATGGGGTAACAGTACGGACGCAGGTGTCCTTTTCAAATTACAAAAGAAATGTATAAGAATCCTGGCAAACATCGATGGAATGGAGAGCTGCAGGCCACACTTCACTGAACTTGGCATACTAACATTACACATCCATCTATTTGCCCTAAATAAGGACCATTACACACAACCTCGTAACCTAAAAAATAAAAATTCACTTGCTCTACCAACATCAAACTTATCTATTTTCCATTCTGGACCATATGTAATGTGTGTTAAAATATTCAACAAAATACCACAACAATTAAAAGGCTCATCCAGCTTCAATTTATTTAAAATTAAATTAAAAAAATACTTGTCTCAAAAATGTTACTATAATTTAAAAGAGTTTTTCGAGGACAGAACTAAACTGTAACCTAATGTAAAATATGACTACAATATAAAATAAAACAATAAATAATGTGATAGCTAATTAAAATACAGTCATATAATAACATTATATGTAAATTTATAACAATAACACTTATAAACTAAACATTGTAAATTATTTTATTTTATTTAATAATTAATAAAATAATAACATAGTGTTGCTGCGCCCTAACAGGGTATCATGTATGAGCCTTTAACCATTGTAACATCTTATGTACTCATGATTGCAATAAACATTTGAAGTTTGAAGTTTGATGATATCGGGAAGTTAAAAAGCTAAGGTTCTTAAGGCGCTGTTATACCTCAGAAGCCGTGAAACTCCTAATTTTTCGTCGCGCATCTAGCCATAACGGTACATATTACAAACTAGCAAAAATTAGAGCTTAAAGTCAAAAGTCTGAATAAAAGACTTTTGAAAGAATTTTTCATGTACGTAAAATAGAATCACGGTAAAAAAATCACAAAATCGAGGCAGAAAATAATCTTTTGTCTCACTGTTTGCAATATTTTGATCGTAAGCTGTCGTATTTTTTTGATAGTATTGTAGGAAATCTAATGAACTAAAGAAATACCCTATTTATTTTCATATTATACCTGTATATTTTGTAAAATTAAATAAAATCTGCCAAACGTCTATGATTTTGACGCTCGGTAGATCCCATCAATATCAAACGCTTCAGCAATTTAAACCTTATTAGCATAAGCGGTGTACTGAGTGTCAGTTGCTAGTTTACGCCCCGCCCAGACCTCATCATTCGGCTATGAGCCCTGTGAGAGATAGGTCATGTCGCTTGCGTCTCCGCTGCACGAAATTTTACGTAAACCTGTTTGTTATTATAATACGCCGATTTGAGTTCGTAATTTCATGTTTTATGTTATAGACTGAATACTTTGAATCAAATAGGCTTTTCATGTAACTATGGGCACATATAATTAGGACCTAAGTTTATACTCTTGTTGCGTTTAATGTGTTATTGTTTCTGTGTTTATAAATATATAATTAGAAGAATAAAATATGGACAATTAGAGAAATGAAGTTCTACGAAGGATTTGTACAAGAAAGCGTCGTAATAAAATAGAAATTCATCCATGGCCAAGTGATTATGAAATATGTAACATTTTTACACAAATTATTTTCATAAGAGTCTTTTATGACTAACTATGTTACTTATATATTATCGATTATGCATAATATAATTATATTATTATAAATTATTCTCACAATACATAGCTGCCACAGTTTTCAATTTTTGAAAGAGTAATAACATAAAATCGAATCATTTTATGTACCTATATTTCAAATTCATTAGCTTGTCAGAGCGCCTGGAGCGCTAAGATGCCGCCACGGCGAACAATAATGATGACAGCGCTAATATGGCGCTCCGCAATCCGCACACAAGCGGTAACGAATGTTGTATTATTGTGTTTTGAACATAAACCTTTTTAGGTACATCGGGTAAAACTTTGATTATTCATAAACTATTAGGTATGTCTCAGTACATCTAATATCTTTTTAATTTCTAAAATCAATCATTTATAAGTAAGAAGGTGACTTCTCTGTTTGCTATAACACGAGATATAGTATTTTTTTAATAATAAAGTACGTAACTAATTATCATTATTGTAATTACAGTGAAGTTAAAGATAACAGTTCTGCAACGTCTTACACACAACTGTGCCTCGTGAGCTACAGCAAATAATAAGTCTTATCACCTCACACACTGCCTTTAACATTCGATGAGAATAAAGAAAACCTGCCGGGTTGTAGCAGACAGCTAACTTTTGATGAGCTGTAAACTCTGTATTTCGTTAATAAATTATAAATGAATATAAATAAATATCTTTTAATATTTATTTTCTTTGAAACAACACATATTTGAAGCAAAAGATTTTTTTTATATTTTTCCATACAAACATGTATGACGAGAGCTAACGAAAAAGCAGTAACTCAAATTCTAATTCTATAATTTTCTAAGCGACTTAGCAGTATCTCATGAATAAGGTATATCCACATATATTTTTGATGTTTCATCTATTTTGAAAAATAATAATGGGCTGGGTTTCGAAACAAGTCGCCTGAATTTGAGGGTATTGGTAGTGTAGGGGGCTTAAGGGAGTTCGTTTTAATCACCTAATAGTAATTTTGGCTGCCGGAGTTGCGTCTAAATATTTTTAAACAATTTTCAAAATTTCATTAATACTTCGGCAATTATGCAAAACGGAACGTAGTTTTATTACTTTAGTACAGTTTTACAAATGTCTATTTTATGTTTTATGTGAAAAACGTAAAACGAAACGCAAAACTGCCATCTTTGGAATGATCATATTGACAGCTTATGTCAAATTTGTGCGTCATTGCTTTCGAGTGCCTAGGGTTAGGTGCGACTGTAATAAGTAACTAAATAGGTTATGTTAGCATCTCTTTTGACCCTTAATCCGAAAATAGGAGCCCTTTGCAGGGCTCCGTCAACCTTAGTTTATTAAACTAGTGTGATGAATGTGGAAGTTGGCAGTGCCATGACACCGATGTTTAGAGATTTTTTTTTTCAGAGGAAACCAAGTATTTCCGGCAAGTGAAAATGGTGAGGGGGGTTTCAAGACCTCCCCTCCTCTCTCTTCAATCACTCACAACCCCTAAAAACGGCGACGTATTTCGAAACCTTGACCATAATAATTATACCTATAATAACAATAAACATCCATAAATAAATAAAAGAAATCAACTTTTACTAAACTTCAATTATCTCGTAACTCGCTTTAGTTGAGATACGGCTTTTGCGCTTAGTAGAGCAGAATTGTGTTGTTTAGGGTACTGTTGCCAAAAATTGTAAAAACGGAACCCTTATAGATTCGCAATGTCTGTCTGTCTGTCCGCCCGTATGTCATAGCCAATTTATTGCAAAACAGATTTGAAAACTGGCAGGAATGGAATTAGATGTAGGTATTCTATGAACTGCTTCACTATTTTTATACAAAAACAAAACAAACATAATAATGGCCTCTCCATACATGGAACTGACTTAATTATTTTGAACATCTTACGGCACGTAGGTATTTACCTACTTTCGTCAACTATTAATAACTATAACATCTAATGTAAACCAGTTTTGCTCATGGCTGCACTGAGAACAAAAATTGCGCTATACCTATAGTGTACAAACAGATTGATGTATGTAATATAAATTTTAATATCAGTATCTCAATTCAATATGCTAGAACGTTTTGCTTGCGATTTTGAAATATTGGAATACGGATGTCGCCAGAATACGGCCGCACACGACGAGAATGAAGGGGGGCACCCCGCAGTAGACGGAGCTAAGCTCCCTTCACCTCCCCTGCTTCACCCCCTCATTTACCAAAAAAGTCGCTTAGCACAGCGCCTTAAGGTTGTTCTTTTTTAATCTTTTTGAATCAGTGAGGGGGCTTGCCGTTCATTAACAGCTGACAGGCAATCTGGTTTGCCGTTACTTGAGCTGGTTAATTAGCGTATGGAGTGTCACTGGTGAGACTCTGGATGGTTTGCCAAGCTTTTCTGCTGTTTTGGGTTAAATTAATACATATTTGTGATGGTGTGTATCCATGTGGCGCATCGCTTTTCTTTTATTTCTGCAAGGAGTTTTTCACCCAGCTCAGTGGTGTCTTTAGAGAATGGATCTCTGTTGAAAAGATCTTCGTACTGTCTAAGGAGTTCAGCTGATATAGCAGACCAGACAGACCTGGAATATAGGATGAACGATAACTCTTGGGGATATACCTTTTTGATACAGTCTTAACTATTTCTACAAATTTATTTAAATTTTTCAAAGTCAGTGCTAAAGTAAGCTCCTAAGCTATAGTTTTGGAGTATTTCTCCCAGTTGGCTTTGCTGTAATTAAATCGACGCTTGAAAGGTACGAATGTTGGTCGAATAATTGGGTCAATGGCGCGTATTGTGGGTCTGTGCTGTATTCGTGGGATTGGCAGGCACACTGTTTTTTTGCATTGAGCACCAATATTACCACTAACGAAGATTAGGTCTGGGTTACAGACAAGGCGCCAACGTCCACTATTAAATGAAGGTGAATCCTTTGGCCTATGAATTAGCGTTAGATCATTCATTTCAGCCCATGCTTCTTCGGCTTGACCATCGGTATTAGAGTTTCAGTAGCCCCATCTAATATTATGGCTGTTAAAGTCACCCATCACAATCTTAGAGTTTTGATGTGTGAAGTTAGCCGGAGTGTAGAATCGAAAAAGTGTATCTGGAGGCCTATAGACTGAGCTTATTGTACAGAATCCAGTATCTACGGTAATTATCTGCATGCCATTCGTGGTTACGTACTGAGCAAAGGATATGCTTACGCCAGGAACAGCAAACACTGCGTTACCGTGCTTTGGGTGACAGATCTCGGCGATAAGCGATGAATGGCCTTCTTTGGTTGACACTTCGATGAGTTTCTTGTACGCATAATATATCACACTTAGTTCTTTGGCAGAGATCGGAAAAGATCGCCGCCTTATCCTGCGAGAAAGCTTCAATGTAAATCGAAAAGACGCGCAGAGCTGGCTTGAAGAGAGGACTGTCAGGGTGATAGAAACTTTGACTTGTCATTGTGGAGTAGTAATTAGTTTCACGACATCAGTCGCTATTTACGGGGAAGGCCCGAGCATAGGTATAGCTCTGCGAGAAAGCTTACTACTGCTCGTTCTAATACCGTGGTCATAAATTAAGAATACCTTTTAAGAATTCTTCGTGAAAATTACAATTTTATAATATAAAAAGGATGAGTACTTTTCCGAGGCTGCAAAGTACGCCACTCATCATGATGGTGATACATATCAGGCGGCTTAAGCCCCGCGGCTATCATCGCATGCTGACGTCCCATTGAAATACCCCACCACTATCGACTCATTATTTCAGTAGGTCGCTTTTGTTTGTCCACGAGATAATGAAGTATCTTTCGCAGATCAGATAGCGCCTCCATTGTTTCCAACAATGGCTGACTTGTTTAAGAATTTCGTGCTAACTTTTCATACTAAGTTTTTTTGGTGATTAAGATAGTACTGAGCAAAAGTTCAGCAGTTTGCCGGATAATGGATTTAATGTTGATGGATGACTTTTATTTAAATAATGATTATCTGAGAAGATGTTTTTACATTTCAAGATTCTACATGTCTTTATATCTCAGTCTTTGCCGTAACAGTAGGCAAGATACATTGAGCTCGAATATCGATGGTAACAATCAAGTCCTTAGTGAGTGAACTGTTACTAATATCTTCTGTTTGGCATTGTATCATATAGCAGACTATATGAGATGTCAATAACAAATCAACCTTTCAAAAGCAGCAAGTCATGTCCAAACCAGACAAATATAGAGGCTGGCAATACTGAAACTTACTACTACATTTCTTTATCTTAGAACTTTGTTTGAAACGATAGGTGGATCTTAAAATATAATTAAATTCACAAACAATTAAAACCGTCAATATAACATCACGTTAGCACCCTGAGGTCGGAGCAAAAACACGATAATGCGATATGATAGTTCAATGGATAAAGTATGGAGGGTTAAACCAAGGAGCATGGCTAGTATATAGCCATATATTTCTATTCACGTTATGCCGTGGCCATACAATATGACGTCTACACAAGTATGAGAAAAGTAATTGTATCCAAGAGGTTTATGACATGGGTGCAGATGCATCACAAGATATATAGCGCATCCCTTTTCTTCAGCAACTTTACGACTTTCGCAAGATAAGCTGTCGACATCGTTTATGATTTGTTTGCGCTTGGGTATGGTCGAACGTTACTGAGCGTTCTCTTGTATTTGTTAAAAATTTAATATGGAGGCATAACTTGAAAACTACGTAACCGATTTTGATGTGACTTACACTGTATAATATGAGCCATAAGCTTCATCGTAAGGTGCAAAATACTTGACCAACTAAAATACTTACTGGCGGACACCGCGGTGATTTTAGTGAGTAGACCCCTAACGCATGTAAGGAACAGTCACACACTCCCTTGGCCTGTGCCAATAGGTGGCGCATGACCAGGTAACTTATGTTTCCAACTTTAAGAAAAAATAAACTTATGTTATTTACTACCGATATTATTAAAATCAATGTATTTTCAAACATAAGCCGTGATAGAAAAGAAAGAAATAAATGAATTTCTTTTCAGAAATATCTATAAATTCAGTCGGCTTTGGTCAGTCTAGAAGCCGGCCCAACCCACCACGGAATAAATAATATAACTTACAAGATACGCATAAATATATTCAAAGGTAGATGAATAATATTGATATTCGTGTCTCCAAACTGTTATAAATTGTTGATATGCCAATAAAAGCAGAGGAATATCGCCATAAAACTAATATTCTTAACAATTTTTCGCAATCCACTGGTGGACTTAATCCTCTCGTAATTTGCTTCACAATATCGAATACTGTAGTATATGGCGTAAACTTCGTTAGCGAGATGAGTTGGAGTTTAATGTCTAGTCTTCCGTCACACATGTTTATAATATATCATCACACTTAAAAGTCAAACATGCACTGTCATGATAGCCAGTGAATAAAACCTGATGTCCTGTTAAACAGTTAAGGCTTTCGTTAGAAAGCTGAAGTAAAACGGTTAGATCAGATATATAAACTTAAAACGCAAGCAACATTTACTATAAACTTTTTTTCTTGCGCCATAGTTATGAGGATGAGCATTTAAAGAACCCAGTTCGAAGGTTTCATGTAGAATGTTTGAAAAATGTAAGAATATTTCATTTTTTATTAAACTAAAGTACTCGCTAATATGTATGGAACCGGGTAGGGAGTAAATTCTGTTAAATACGAAACTGAAAATACCTTAGACTACAGTGTCAAAGCATCACAAGCTCTTTGATACTATAGAATGCATCGAAACTGTCAAGCAAGTCAACCGAAACCGCTATGAGTAGAATTCCAAAAGCTTCTTAGACAGCGGTTTTCTTTGTATATAGGATAATACCATTATCCGCCAGATATTGCAATTTGTAAATTGCGATAAATCAAATTTAGAATAATCCATAAGCAAAAAGAAAGAATCAACACTGTTTTTATCCAGCTGTCATATATTTCGTTGTGTTCAAAAATATACTTAGTATACTGGTAGTTCAAAAATATACTTTTAGTAAAAGTAATATAACGCACTTTATATCGTGCTCATAAATTATTCACAATTTTTACGCTATCTATTCTCACAGAAAAGTTACATTAGCAAATGCTTTTATAATACTCACGAATATAACTAATCATTTACATTGCCCTTATTGCTATAACATACAATAAAAAAATAAGTTTTAAAACTATAACCCGACCACGTAAAAAAGAGGTACTTAAAAGGACGAAACAAGAAAAGTAAAAGTACAGAAATGCTCAAGCTAGAGCCGTGGTCGCACCTATTTGTATACCTATCTAATGTGTGGGTGCCAGGAATACTTAACCTGCAATAGACAAACGTGGCAGGTAATTTCATGTACACTAGTATACAATAGGTGCGACCACGGCTCTAGCTTGAGCATTTCTGTACTTTTACTTTTCTTGTTTCGTCCTTTTAAGTACCTCTTTTTTACGTGGTCGGGTTATAGTTTTAAAACTTATTTTTTTATTTAATCCTTTTCCGTATCCAGGGCAAGGGCATGTAAACTAACCGTGCAACATTTACATTGGCACATTTAAAGGAAGCAAGAAAGAAAAATATGTAACTCATAGCGTCTGTACCGCGCGAATTGTAAATACAACCGCGTATAAAACTTATATTTTGACTCAAACAGTATAATATATGTACATATTTGTAATGTACTCACCAATAGCTTTCTTTTGATACTAAACACGTAATGATTATCCCAGTTTTATATTTTTTGAGGTCGGCATCTGAGGTATTAATTCCATAAAAGAAAATTTAGATAAAATGTATATAGCCTATATCAACCGGGCCATTATTACGAATCTTTTGACACCCCATTTATTAAAATCGGTTTGGTAGTTTCGGTGCTACGGTGGAACATACAAACATATATACATAGACTGCCAAAAACATTACCCTTCCTTTTGGCTTCGCCGTAGTCGGGTAAAAAAGACGAATAAAATCTATTTGATCACGTGTATTAAGGCTATTTATAACTCATGTAACCGCTTCTTTAAATCTTTTAGATAAACACTTTTCATCCAACTGAATAAATGAATTACTTTAGTTGAATTTATATAGTATAATCTTTGTAAAGGGAACGATATTACGACCAGAGTTGATCGGCAAAACGAAGAAAATACTATCTTTGAAGCTCTGAGAACTACAATCTTGTGCTTCCGCACAAAGCAGATGTTTGCACTACATTTTTCAAGTTTTCACCTTTTTAAATTGTGTTAGATTTGATGATTTTAAAGGTCTTTGTAAGAATTTTAAGTGTGCTATTTCCGTATATTTTATATCAGAGGCCAATTTTTTGTTCATCAACCTGCTAGTGCTTTTCCGATGTCAGTTAAAATATTCTGACGGTTTCTCCAATATCCAATCTTATACTAATATATAAAGCTGAAGAGTTTGTTTGTTTGTTTGTTTGGTTGAACGTGCTACTCTCAGGAACTACTGTCCCGATTTGAAAAATATTTCAGTGTTAGATAGCCCGTTTATCGAGGAAGGAAATAGGCTATATATCATCACGCTTTGAGCGACGGCAGCAGAGCAGTAGCCTTAAATAACGTGGGTGTAACCGCGGGCATCCTCTAGTTGTCAATATTCTTTTCACTATTTTAGCTGAACTGATTTAGGTTTGTAAATATAATGGAACTTTTGTAATACCGTTGATATTTAAGTTGCTCCAGATCTGAACAACTTTTGTACCTTATTTCTTTATCAATACCATAATATTTAAATACAATATAGTTCATAAAAATAGTTGAAAAGCACTATATTGGTGAAAACAACATCTGAATAGGTCTGTAAAGTTATAAAGTTACTGGACATTATGAATAATGTTCTGAATGGCTGAAACATAAATGAGAAGCACTAAAATTATTATGTGAACTATAATAAAATTATTTTCTTATAAAGTTGCTCTTTAGCGTAAGGCAAGGTTATCGTATATAAAAAGGTACTCTGTGGTTATAATTTTACTTCTAATTACGTGGTCATAACAGCGTGAACGTGCGCAACCTCTCATTAACCTTTAAAGTATATTTTATTTTGTGTTTCGTATAGATACTTTGACTTCTTACGTATTTTCACTGTTTGTGCTTTCTGTAGTCATAATTAAGGTTTACACAAGTTTCTACTAAGCTCGCATTTTGCAATCCTGCTCAAAAATAGATCTTGAATCATTAATTGATCTTGTACCTATTAATGAGCGTTTTTTTTTGTAGTTGATGGCCTGGAGAAAAGCTTGTTCATGCCACAATTAAGAAATTCGTTATGAAATTGCGTATATCTATGGTATTTCGATAGTTTGTACCATCAAAAACCTCGACTACCTATCGATTTTATTCCAAAAGCGGTAAATTGTCAGCTAAAAGACAGTTGTTTGGCTTTTTTATGTCCCACTTAAAATTAAGAAATTCGATATGAAGTTGCCAATATACTATTTCGATGGTTTGTACCATAACAAACTTCAACTCCCTACAAATTTTATTAAAGATGCCGTACACTGTCAACTAAACGAAAATAGTTTTTTTGTCCTAGTCAGTAGATTGCAGCTCCACCTCTCTATCCACCTAATAACTCGAAAAACTTTCTGTGTACAGATGAGAATAAAAGAAATGAAACTTTTGTTGAGCACATAACGTGTCGTATCTAATAACCTCTTTTCGATTACTTCTACGCTATAATGGCAGACTCGTAGGTTTTTTTTGTCTTCAACATAATCATGAATATAAAATCGGTTTTCAATAAAACGTACAACGATCCTAAAAGCCGCATTAGACGAGACTGAATTTGTTTTAGTCACTGTTTCAACTCGTTAAATACCATCTACTGGATACCCATTTAATTTGATGGGTAAATAAGTATTAGACTACTTAGAACGCAAACTAGTTTAAGTGTTTCCTACGTCAAGCCGAAGTCGTACTGGATCCAAACTCGAGATAATAATTTGGTTTTACAACAAACAATTATTTGTAATCTCAATATTGTTTGTTGCGTGCTATTGGAAGGGGCTATGTCCAACAGTGGACTGCATCAGGCTGCTGATGATTCTTTGTTGCGAAGCTGGTAATATAAGCCAAGACACAGATTTATATTTTACTTTTGTAGGGACAGACTACCCTGGCACATAGTGAGCAGTCACAATTTTATATGTAGGAATATCTTGAACAGGAATAATACCCAAGATGCCCAAGACTTCAGAAACGTTTCAGTATACTTGCTGATCAAAAGCAACATTTCTACAGTCAACCTTATTCAAGTATTTTATTTCATTTTCATTCAAGTGACGATATTCCCGTTATTTGAATCGTTTAAGTGGCAAGCTTTATAGAATTCTAGTTAAATATTCTTTCTTTGTTATAAGTAGATTTAAATCAGTAACATCAAGGTTTCACAAAGGCGTTTAATACAATGAAATACATACATAAATATCGTCACGCCTTTTATCCCCGAAGGGGTAGGCATAGGTGTATTTCTACACCCACTTTTCGCCAGATATACTTTAGTCCCACGTAATAAGGGGCGAGCCTATTGCCGTACCGGGCATATTTCCAGACTCCGTGCTGCTACTGAGAATTTCGTGACAGAAAAACCCAATAACACTGCCCGACCCAGGAATCGAACCCGGGACCTCCCGATCCCACGCGCACGGGGGCACACCTATGCCGCGAGACCAACGAGGCAGTCGTATAGGGTTTGATGTCGAGTTTTCCGTCTCTACGCAAAGATGGTATTTGCATCGTGTTATCCCTTAGTCGCCTCTTACGACACCCACGGGAAGACAGGGGGTGGTGACACCTGTATTCTATGCCGTCAACCACACGGACTAAATAGAGATAAGAATCTCTCGTACACTGGGTCAAACGAGCGACTCTAAATCTTCTCTATATTCTATCTTCTTTTTACGATTGCGATTTTTGTCTTTGGGACATGGTACATAAGCATAGATATATTATTTCTATTACACCACCCATAAGTACAAGTCACAATGTCACCATAATCAATGTAAGACACGCCTTCTTTCTAAAAGTGATTTCTTCTAGGCAACCATATAAAGTTTAATTTCTCGTCTACTAAAGCAGGTTGGTTAAGAAGACAAAAAAAGTGCACTACTATCTTAGTCTTATAGTAAAATAAAATAACCTTTATATTAGACACAGCAGTGCGGTTGTAGGAAAACGGCTATGCCACTTGCAAATACTTACTCACGCTTAAATATACAAGACTTATGTCTCCGTAGTATCCCTACAGTACATTAAAAGTTATTAGGGACAGTCTGCTGGGTGATATTTACAGGTAAATGCTGCTGTTTGCTGAATAAATATTGCTATAGCATTATTAGCTTTAGGTTTGATAGTGGCTTTTTTCTTACGCTCACTCAAAATACTGTATATTATATACCAAATAATTCATCATTGTCTTGCCCTGGTCCCAATTTATTTGGGGTCGGCGCAGTATGTCCTTCGCTTCCATACTTCTCTGTCACCAGTCATCCAATCGCTTACCCCTTTCTCTTTCATATCCATCCTCACACAGTCCATCCATCTCTTCCTTGGCCGTCCTCTCCCTTTTCGTCCTTCTACATGCATATCCATCACTTTTTTACCTACATACATCTCATCTCTCCGCATAACATGTCCATACCAGGCCAATCGACTCCCTTTCACCTTTTCAGCTATGGGCGCCACTTTCATACTACCTCTAACGTAATCATTCCTAATTCTGTCCATTCTTGTCACTCCACACATCCATCGTAACATTCTCATCTCTGCCACATGCAATCGTTTCTCATCCATCTTCTTTGTAGCCCAACACTCAGCTCCATACAGTACGACAGGCCTTATAACCGATTTATACATACGGCCTTTTAATTTCACAGGCATTTTGTGGTCGCATATTGTGCCTGAGACCTGTCGCCATTTCATCCATCCTGCGTTGATTCTTTGCCTAACATCCCGATCAATTTCGCCGTCATCTTGCAGGAGTGAACCTAGGTAGCGGAAATCGGAGCATACTAGTAGAGGTGTACCGCCGAGTGTAACCGGTATAGGACTGGAGAGACCGCCAAAGTCACAGAACATATACTCCGTTTTGGTTCTGCTTATTCTCAAGCCTACATTCTCCAGTCTCTGCCGCCACTCCTCCAGCTTGCTCTGCACCTTCTGTCCACTCTCTGCTACCAGAACGATGTCGTCGGCAAACAACATGCACCAGGGTGCCTCTTCCTGTATGTCCGATGATATAGCATCCATTATTAACAGGAAGAGGTAGGGGCTAAGGGCCGACCCTTGGTGCAAGCCTACGGCCACATTGAATCTAGCTGTGATACCAGCTGCGGATCGGACCTGCGTTCGGCATTCAGCGTACATGGCTTGAATCAACGTCAGGTATTTCCCAGGCACTCCTTTCTTCTTCAGGGCCCACCACAAGACTTCACGGGGCACTCGATCATATGCCTTTTCAAGGTCGACGAACACCATGTGCAAGTTTTTATGTGCCTCCCTGTATTTTTCGCATATTTGGCGAAGAGCGAAAATGGCATCCACCGTACCTCGACCAGGCATAAAACCGAATTGGTTTCGTGAAATCTCACTCTCGTCACGCAGGCGTCGCTCAATTACTCTCTCCCATACTTTCATAGTATGTGGCATTAACTTTATTCCCCGATAATTGTTGCACTCTTGGATATCACCCTTATTTTTAAAAATGGGCACCAGGTAACTGTTGCACCATTCCTCGGGTATGGTCTCCTCATGCAACAGCTTATTGAAGAATAAAGTCAGCCACGCCCATCCATCATCTCCTAATGCTTTCCATGCTTCTACTGGTATTCCATCTGGTCCTAACGATTTTCCATTCTTCATTCCACTAACAGCCTTTTTTACCTCGTCCTTATTTATTTCCTTCACTAACCCAATATTCATCACCTCATTCTCAAGTTTTCCGCTCCAATCGTTCTCCTCATTCATTAACTTTTTAAAGTATGTCCTCCATCGTTCTTTTATTCTATCTTCGTCCATAAGAATCGCTCCTGTTTCGTCTTTCATGCACTTAATATGGGATACATCCTTCGCCTTTCTCTCTCTAGCTTTAGCCATGCTGTATAAGTATTTATGACCCTCTATACCAAATAATTACAAAGCAAAATAATCTTACGTAAAACTGTTGTCAATATGTACTATTTTAGTAATGATGCTGTCTTTATAACGAAACATATTATTGTCATATTAATACTCACGGGGCAAGACAACAAACCGATAACAATATACAACTGCCATAATAAAATTCGCTATTGCTAACTACTATAATAAAATGCTGTGAATAAGTTTTAACACGCGTAAAAAATACTATTGCCAAGAAACTGTCATATCAACATCTCAATATTTTTTATTAAATGTGTTTAACAGTGCTTTTCATACGTCATCTGTCTATTCGTTCGGGAAACAGACGTAAGTCTATATTTGTATTTATGCTTAACACAGAATTCATCACAGACCTCATATTTCCTATAACTAAGCTGAGATTCATTTTTTGGTGACAAAACTCTTATTAATCACATTAAATTATTTAAGGCATCCGTTATTCCTTGCTTGCTTTTCAGATGTGGCATTTATTTGGAAATCCAACTTCAGGAATTATTTATGAGAATATGCGAAATTCACATAGTATCTTCTTGGGTTTACGCGAATGTTACACATTGAAATTAAACTACAGTTTACGGATTTTATCGCGATGTATTGGTTTCACTAAGTTATTACATTTGAAACTAATGATCTAGAAACTATATTTTTAATTTATTACTAGCCGACGTTTCGAATTCTTTACAGAATTCATGTTCACGGCAGACTGAGGTGATATTTGTCTTTTTCCTGAATGTATAAGTTATCTCAAAGTACCCGAACATTTTTTCATCTACTGGTGTTACTATTTACGCAGAATGAGCTCACAGTGTCCTTAGGTCTTCTGGTGACTTTGTCCCTCTTGGGTTTCATTAGCCTTATGACAGGGTCCCAAGCTGGAGGAACATTCCAACCATCTTCCCTATTGAAATTAGGGTGTTTTTTAATTTCAATAGCCTCTCGTATCATCCTTGGAAGAAAACGGTGTTCTTTTGCGAGTATCTGTGGTTCATCAAATCGCAGGTAGTGGTTGGGTCCCTGTTCCACATGTTCACAAACAGCAGACTTTGTTGAGCGTTTATGTTTTATGTCAGCTATATGTTCTTTAAGTCGAATGCCTATGCTTCTCTTGGTTTGTCCAATGTATGAGAGCCCACATTCACGGTCAATTTTGTAGACACCGGCCTCTTGCAAGGGTAACTGACACTTGACAGATGGTAATAATTGACTGATCTTCGTTGGCGGCTTGTAATAAGTTTTGATAGAAGCTCGCTTCAAGATGTAGCCAATTTTGTCGGTCACGCCCTTGATGTATGGGAGGACAGCAGGTTGTCTTTCTACTGTGGCTGGTTTTTCTTTCTTCTGGGATCTGTGACAGTGGCGCGGCAGTCGGAGCTTGTTGTCTTGCAGAACTTGCCTGACATGTTGAAGCTCAGCGTCCAGGTGTTTCTTGTCACAGATACCGCGGGCTCTCTGAAACAGAGACATTCCTACAGTAGCTAACTGTTTAGGATGGTGGTGAGATTCACCGTTTAAGTACCTATTTGTATGGGTCTTTTTCCTATACACAGTATGGCTTAAGGAGTTGTTTTTATTCCTGATGACAAGTACATCTAAGAAAGCTAAAGAATTGTTTGCCTCTAATTCCATTGGGAATTTTATTTGGTTATTAATAGAATTAAGATGGTTTAGGAAAACAATAGAGAAACATCAAAATATTATGCGTGTAAACGTAACAAAATTCAAAAATTTGAAAAATTACAACAAAAATCAAATGACCAGTACAACATGAAACAGAACGTTTTCGCACGGACCAATCACACGCTATCGTCCGCCCATAGACAAACAGTTGTCAATCTGTCAAAACACATGTTAGATCAAAACACCGAGAAAGTGCTTACCAGAGATTTAAATTACGCGATAACTCCATCAAGAATACCGTATGAAACCATTATTTGCAACGTTGAGGATTGCCTAGTGAAGAACAATGTGAGTAAGGAAGATTTCGAGGCCATACGACAAGACGTTTCTGCTGTATTACGTCAATCGAAAGTGCCGGCAAGGAATCTACCAAAGACCGAATATTCTCGCACTGAAGAAGTTACAAGCTAGGCCTGAACTTACAGTACTCCGAGCAGATAAAGGAAATGCAACGGTAGTATGGACACGTCCGAGTATAAACAAAAAATGGAACATCTTTTGTCGGATGAAAGTACCTACAAGTTGGTTAAGTCAGACCCTACGAACAAAATACTCAAGCAAACTTGTGATATTGTTAAGAAATACTCCGAAAAACTTAATTTGGACGTGAAATATTTAATACCATCGTGTGTAAAACCTCCTCAAATGTATGGGCTACCGAAAATACACAAGGAAAACGCTCCTCTGCGCCCGATAGTTAGTCAGATAGGCGCACCAACTTACAGACTGGCTCAACACATGGCAAAGATTCTCTCACCGCTCAGAGGCAATACGAGAGCACATGTAAAAGATTCCTACCATTTTGTCAGTGAAATCAAACACCTACATCTCTCTGACAAGGAAACTATGGTTAGTTTTGATATACAGTCATTATTCACATGCATACCAGTACATGACTGTGTAGAAATTACTAGAAGGAAGCTGACAGAAAACAACATGCCTGAGGAATATGCAGAAATACTCAAACACTGCCTGACAACGGGCTATCTGTTATGGGACAAGAAATACTACATACAAGTAGACGGTGTAGCAATGGGCTCTCCAGTATCGCCTGTTGTCGCTGACATCTTCATGGAGGACTTCGAGGCGCGAGCCCTGCAGACTGCCACCATCACACCGAGGTTCTACAAGCGGTATGTAGATGACACTTTCACAATTTTACCAACAGATAGTGTTAATGCTTTCCTAAACCATCTTAATTCTATTAATAACCACATAAAATTCACAATGGAATTAGAGGCAAACAATTCTTTAGCTTTCTTAGATGTACTTGTCATCAGGAATAAAAACAACTCCTTAAGCCATGCTGTGTATAGGAAAAAGACCCATACAAATAGGTACTTAAACGGTGAATCTCACCACCATCCTAAACAGTTAGCTACTGTAGGAATGTCTCTGTTTCAGAGAGCCCGCGTGATCTGTGACAAGAAACACCTGGACGCTGAGCTTCAACATGTCAGGCAAGTTCTGCAAGACAACAAGCTCCGACTGCCGCGCCACTGTCACAGATCCCAGAAGAAAGAAAAACCAGCCACAGTAGAAAGACAACCTGCTGTCCTCCCATACATCAAGGGCGTGACCGACAAAATTGGCTACATCTTGAAGCGAGCTTCTATCAAAACTTACTATAAGCCGCCAACGAAGATCAGTCAATTATTACCATCTGTCAAGTGTCAGTTACCCTTGCAAGAGGCCGGTGTCTACAAAATTGACTGTGAATGTGGGCTCTCATACATTGGACAAACCAAGAGAAGCATAGGCATTCGACTTAAAGAACATATAGCTGACATAAAACATAAACGCTCAACAAAGTCTGCTGTGTGTGAACATGTGGAACAGGGACCCAACCACTACCTGCGATTTGATGAACCACAGATACTCGCAAAAGAACACCGTTTTCTTCCAAGGATGATACGAGAGGCTATTGAAATTAAAAAACACCCTAATTTCAATAGGGAAGATGGTTGGAATGTTCCTCCAGCTTGGGACCCTGTCATAAGGCTAATGAAACCCAAGAGGGACAAAGTCACCAGAAGACCTAAGGACACTGTGAGCTCATTCTGCGTAAATAGTAACACCAGTAGATGAAAAAATGTTCGGGTACTTTGAGATAACTTATACATTCAGGAAAAAGACAAATATCACCTCAGTCTGCCGTGAACATGAATTCTGTAAAGAATTCGAAACGTCGGCTAGTAATAAATTAAAAATATAGTTTCTAGATCATTAGTTTCAAATGTAATAACTTAGTAAAACCAATACATCGCGATAAAATCCGTAAACTGTAGTTTAATTTCAATGCGAAATTCACGTAAGATATTTAAAGCTAAATTAAAGTGGTGTCGCAATAAGCAAACACAAATAAAACTAGACATTATGGCTGAGCAGCGCAAATCCAAAGATTTCGGGAAGTTTTGGAAGAGTACCTCTAAACTGAACACTAAGCCGAGTCTGCCGGTGAGCGTGGCTGGAATTTGTGACCTTCAAGCCATTTCAAATTTATTTGTGAAACAATTTCAAGTTGAACGTTTGTTGGGATCGGCTACACCCATGTCTTCGTCGGTGATTGGCGCTGAGGTAAGTTCCCCGTGTGCAACCTTTTAGGCTAAGGAAATAGCTGAAGTCATTAGAAAGATGGTCAGAGGCAAGTCTTCGGGACATGACCACCTTAGCGTCGAGCACTTGCGATACGCGGGCGCTCATTTACCAAGGGTATTGACAACATTTTATTCGTTATATCTAAGTCACTTGTACTTGCCAGATAAGCTTATGAAGACCAAAGTGGTGCCAATAGTAAAAAAACAGAACGGGTGATG
The DNA here is from genome assembly GCA_944739405.2 of Euclidia mi. NCBI lineage: Eukaryota > Metazoa > Arthropoda > Insecta > Lepidoptera > Erebidae > Euclidia > Euclidia mi. Next base: position 24,951,812 of record OX123191.2, on the reverse strand, counting down.
TTACAGATCCCGCAAACTATAGGCCTATTTACTTGGCGACTGTTACAGCTAAAGTACTGGACTGTCTGTTTGACACACATATGGCGAGTCGTATAAAATCTTCACGATGCCCAATTTGGTTTCAGACATGGACTATCGACGGAGAAGGCCGTCATGTGTCTTAGGCAGACTGTTCAGTATTATGCTGATAGGAAAACACCGGTCAACGCATGTTTTCTGGATTTATCGAGGGCATTTGACCTGGTGTCAGATGACATCTTGTGGGAAAATCTGCGGAAGGAAAGCAGCGTTGACTGTACTGTTATTTCTTTATTTAAGTTTTGGTACGAGAAGCAGACGAACTATGTCAAGTGGGGTGAAACTCTGTCCGATGTGTATTGGTTGAAGTGCGGAGTGAGACAGGGGGGTATTACCTCACCTCGTCTTTTTAACCTTGACATTAATCAGCTGATTGTTGAACTCAGCAACACCCGTATAGGCTGTCACATCGACGGCGTTTGTGTTAACAATATAAGCAAGGCTGACGACATGGTGCTGCTAAGTCCATCAATAAGCGCACTCAGGCGTCTTGTTAAGATGTGTGAAGACTACGCGGTCACTCAGGGACTCAGGTACAATGTGAAAAAATGCAAATTACTGGTGTTCAAGGCAGGCACCAAATGTTACACTAACGTGCCAGATGTCACCATAAATAATACTCCGATAATCAGAGTAACAAAGTTTAAGTACCTGGGCCACTGGGTCACGCATGACCTGAATGATGACCTGGACATCGAAAGTGAACGCAGGGCGATGGCTGTCCGAGGTAATATGCTGATCCGCAGATTTCCACGTTGTACGACGCAAGTAAAAATAACCCTTTTCAAAGCATACTACCAGTCTTTTTACACGTGCAGTCTGTGGGTCAGGTATACGCTGAGGGCATACAACGCCCTGCGTGTCCAGTATAACAATGTATTCAGGATGCTGTTGGGTCTACCATGCTATTGTAGCGCTACCGCGATGCTCACCGAGGCCAGGGTTGATGGTTTCCATGCAATTATACGGAAACGGTGCGCTTCTATTTTAGGTAGAATACGTGCTAGCTCCCACAGCATCCTGAGTGTATTGTGTGATAGATGGGACAGCCCCATGCTGGCTCACTGGACACGGCTGCTCACGTAGGTGTCAGTCGTTTCAAGTTTTATATAAGAATGTCTTTTACTAACACTAGGTTAAGATTTATACTAACAATATATGGACCATGTAATGAATGATCTGAAACAAATTGATTAATTAAAAAAAGTTATTCCGACTGTTTATACAAATTATTGCGATATTTTGAAATCTATAGACATAATTGACGTTTTTATAAAATAATGTAATAACGCGCAGCTCAGCACTGAAACAAAAACTTCGCGCCAGCTCTTAAATATAGCTAACAATAACTAAAAAATAAAATTCTTGAAACTGATATTTTATCGCATAAACATAAAAAGAAAATGCAATGAGATTGAGCAATCTAGGAAGAGCAGTAAATCAAGTTTTAATGTCTCAGCACTCAGCCATTGCTTACTGGGACATAAAACCCTTGCACGGAATCGTAGTCATCAAACATTAACCTTTTAGATAAGAATTAAAAGAATTGGGTAGTCAATAAAATGCCGAATAAAGATTTGAGTATTGTTTAAATTGATTGGAACGGAGATTGATAATTTTAATCCATTGGAATAGTTCAAATAGAATATAATTAAGTTATTGAAACATTTATTAAAGAACATAATCTGTACATACCCACAGTAATAAGATAATGAACTTGTAATTATTGTAATAAATATTAATTACCTACGGTACGTATAAATAGGAAAATAAAGAGTGTCATGAAAGGCTTTCATATTATTAATGATTGGGATAGTGCCCTGAAGATTAACACTATTGTATCAGTATATTAGTACTGTGACAGTGAGTGGAAAAAGAAAGGTCAACAGAAGGTTAAATTGGCTACGAGGACCATATTTATGTTGCTTTAAAATATCAAACAGATGACATATAGCAAAGTTTTTTCAGGTAAGTTTTGCTAGCTAGGTAATTAAATACTAAACCAGCACCTTAATTACTACGCGAAGTTCCATAAAATATCAATTAAGAAGATGCTACGTAGTAAAAACATACCAAACCGAATAATAATAAGATAGAATCTAATGTGTAACTGTGTAAACATATTGCTGAATGCTACGTTACCTGCATTTCCAAAAAAATATACATTCTATTAAGAAAGACCAAATAGAAAATAGTCAATACGGCACGCGTCCAAGCAAAGAATCAAATAATATTCAGTCTAGGCCCCATTGGGTTTCATTAGTTATTTTCTACTACACATGCCACCAAGAGGTTAGATTTATCCGATTTCATAATACAAGTCGTTTAACACAAATCGATATTGCCGAGCTCTCTTACGAGCAAAAGGCGTTTTGGAATGGAAATATCAGATTCCTTTGTCGATTTGTATGTGTTCGGATGCCCTTTCTGAGTACAATCGGTTTCGAATTCACTGTTACATGATAGTGTATTGATGGGATAAATTAAATAAGGCATATTAAGTACAATTTTATTTTTGTCTTTCTTTTACCTCAATTTTGCCTTTTCATGTTTTATTACTACTATTATTGTTCTTGTCGTGGGAAGAATAAATATTTTTGTGCTTACTTTCATTTTATCTACCTTGATATCATAATAAGAAATTATTATATACATTTACCTGCAGAAGGAACTAAATAAATATTGAAGGTATGAGACTATTTTCAACTGTTATATCAGGAACAATTATAGCACTACGACACAATTTTAGTCACGAACGAAATACTTTTCTGCGATAAATATTCTACGAGAAAATGATTTACTCCGCTCATTAACGCCGAAGTTATGCAGGCTGTATGTAAAAAATTGCGTTTGCGTAACTTATCACATTATAACACTCATCATATCAGCCAAACGACGTCCACTGCTGGACATAGGCCTCCCCCATGGTTCTCCACACAGACCGGTCTTGAGCTGCCCGCATCCAACCTCCTCCTGCGATCTTCACAAGATCATCGGTCCACCTTGCGGAGGGCCTACCTCTGCTGCGTCGTCCGGTACGTGGCCGCCACTCCAGAACCTTTCTGCCCCAACGGCCATCGGTTCTTCGAGCTATGTGCCCTGCCCACTGCCACTTCAGCTTGGCTATCCGGAGAGCTATGTCGGCGACTTTGGTTCTACTGCGGATCTCCTCATTTCTGATTCGATCCCGAAGGCAAACTCCAAGCATAGTTCTCTCCATCGCCCTCTGAGTGACCTTGAGCCTTCTGATAAGGCCCATAGTGAGCGACCACGTCTCTGATCCGTAAGTCATCACTGGCAACACACACTGGTCAAAGACTTTCGTCTTGAGACACTGCGGGATATCGGACGAGAAGATATGTCGTAGCTTCCCGAACGCTGCCCAACCGAGTTGGATTCGACGATTGACCTCCTTCTCGAAGTTGGACCTACCTAATTGGACTACCGTTACTGTACACGTCCACATCTACGCATTCACCCAGGCATTCGAAACGGTTCTTGAGTTCGAGCTGAAAGCTCTCGGGGTTTTGGATATGAACCGGTGCCGGTCGGAGCATGGACTTTATCAACCTCAACCGTTCGAGGCTTGTACAGATATTCAATGTGCCATTCGGTGATCGCTCCCCACTTTAAGTGAATTGATCACGGAGACACTATGAATATCTGCCTCTTCGTTGACAAAAATAAAAAAAAGTCGATCTCATTTTTGGTTGCACCGTCTGGACTTACCCAGGTCCACTTGCGGCATTCTCGCTTCTTGAAGAAGGAATTCATCATATAGAGTCCTTCCTACTCCATAAAGCTAGCCAGCAAGTGACCCCGGGAATTCCGATTCCCATAACCAAATTGCCCCACTCTCAGCTCATCACCGTTGCGTTTGCCCAGTTTCGCGTTAAAATCTCCCATGACCACGGTGTAATGGGTTTGTAGCCATGTATAGCGCGAGATATGTCCTCGTACATGGCTTCCACCTCCTCATCGGGGTGCGACGAGGTCGGAGCGTATACCTGTATGACCTTCAGCGAATACCGCTTGGATATTCTGAGTATAAGGTACGCTACCCTGCTCGACACACTCCCGATATTTACCACGTTGGTCACGAGAGATTTGTGGACGATGAACCCGACACCACCTTGGGACTGTTGGTCGCCCTCCTGGTAGAATAGCAAGTTACCGGAATTGAGAACTATCGAGTCCTCCCCCTGTTTTCGGACTTCAGATAGGCCTATGATATCCCATCGGAACTTGCTCAATTCTTCTTCCAGCTCGACAATCTTCTCGTCGGTCCGCAGTGTGCGCGTGTTCAGTGTTGCCAGGGCCAATTGTCGTTGGTGGTGGTAGCCCGATCTCTTCCGGAGATTCTTCGCACCCCTTGCCCCGCCGTTACCATGGCCGCTACCATAACCAGGACTAGCGGGGCCGCCGGGGACTAGGGGCCGGTTTTTAATGGTGTGATTCATATTTGGGGGGGATATGCCATAATCGCCACGCTTGGCAGGCGTATTAGCGATCGCAGTGGCGGAAGTTTTTAGTGCTGGACGCTGCTGCCCATCTAGCATCTTGGGATTTACTTCCGCCAGGTTCGGATGGTTTGACCGCCATCTTTGGGTTGACTGCTTGCGCTGGGGGAGATATTATGACGAGTATCTACTCGTCAGAGTAACTCCCCCAGTGGGCGGTGGGGTCGTCACGTCCCGACGCCATTATAACACTAAATAATATTAAATTGGTCAAAGGGTTCGAAAAACATATATCTACTGTTTCGTTTATTATTTAAATAACTGAATAAAATATACTTACGTGGTTTGAATTATATGACTATAATATATAAATTTGTTCTTTTAAATATGTTAAAGCTTTAGCTTAAGCCTAAACTGAGAAAAGTAGAAACTGTTTAGAGGGAAATAGAAACCGGGATTTATTTGTAACTAGATAGAAACTAGGACGATGCTTTTTATTTTCGCGAAGATGTCTATCTGCGTTTGGACAGGAATATTTCAAAATGATTTTCTCTTTTTTCATTTCATTGTGAACATTTGCTGCGGGTACTATGGTTTGAAATAAAACAAGTATTTTTAAAAAAATATGAACTTTGCCGTGGCGTAAATTTGCCATTCCGTTTGGGAAGTGCTGTGAAGCGTAGAGTTTTATGAAAATTTCTGGCAAAACCGAAATTGTCCATGTTTTTATTTTACAAAAATTGGACTGCAAATTGGTAACTCCTCGAAAACAATGCTATACAGAGTATATTTTTATCTCAAAACCTAGGTTGTTTAATTTATGGCAAGCAATATAGTCTTCGTCGTTTTGCAAAAGAATCAACAAACAAAGTCCACTTTTTACATTTCTTAAACTGTTCCATTCGTACATTAGTTCTATTTCATAATGAATTAACCTCTCATATTTTTAATTGTCTTTCGGTACATATACTACGTACCTTTGTTTGGAGTAACCGATATTTCGGCACTGTTGCAAGTGCCATGTTCACGGATGTACTGAGGTTATTGCGGGTGGGTGAATGTTACGAGCAAATATAACGGTCTAGGTACCCGCTTTCCTACTCGATTTTTGCGTTCAACACCACTAGCACTGTTATCACTTTCGCACTGTATCCGATCACGACATACAACACTAACTACGTCAGCTCGCGGTTTGACTTTGTTCTTTTCACGGATTTAACATAGACGTACCACTGGATGCCAGATACTCGACAGTTGAAACCCATCCTCTCTATTTAAATTTTTGCACTTTTTGATTTCAATAGCCTCCCTAACCATTCGAGGAATGTAGTGGCGTTCTGTCGAAAGCACCTGAGGGTTATGTAACTCAATCCAGTGGTCGGTACCCGAGTCTAAGAGGTGTTGAGCTATGGCCGACTTGTGTGGTTCATTATTTTTGACTGCCCTGATGTGTTCCTTTATCCGGCAAAAGATGGTGCGTTTAGTTTGTCCTATATAGGAACTCCCACAGCTGCAGTAAATTTTGTATACACCTGGCTTTTCTAAGGGAAAACTGTCTTTCGGCGTTCTTATAATATATTGCGACAGTTTCTTTAAAGGAGTGAAAATAGTTTTAACTGATACCTTCTTAAGGATGTTGGCGACCTTATCTGTAACTCCTTTGACGTACGGTAAGAATGCTGGGTGTCGTTCAAGAATGCTGTGGATGCTGTTTAAATGTGCCAAGTATTGGTGTGCAGTTGCTTCATCGCCTTCCATAATACAGAAAATGTCGTCCACATACCGCTTCCAAATTTTTATTCTTAATGGGGCAGTAGCAATGCAAATGGCTTGGTTTTCGAAATGTTCCATCCATAGGTTGGCTACTACTGGAGCTAACGGGCTGCCTATCGCTACGCCATCAATTTGAAGTTAGTACTCACCTCTGTATAGAAAGTAATTTGTGGTCAGACAATTATGCACCAAGTCGGCATATAGCACAGCAATATGTTCCTCGCTGATCCTACGTCGAATTACTTCCATGCAGTCTGCTATCGGTACGTTCGTGAAAAGCGATTCTACGTCAAAACTGACCATCACTTCTTTTTCACTTACGTTACTCTGACGTAGAATCTCAATAAAATGACGGGAGTCTTTGACATACGATGTTGTTCTACCCACCAATGGCCGCCTGACCTTAGCTACGTGTTTAGCTAGTTCGTAAGTAGTTGAATCAACTTGACTGACGATAGGCCGTAAAGGGACATTGTTCTTGTGAACCTTTAGCAAACCGTACAGTTTAGGGGGTAAAACATTACGAGGTCGCAATAAATGGGATACCGTATCTTCACCGATGGCGTGCTGGCACTCCTTGATCAGCCTCTGGGTATTACGGTTTACTCGAGCGGTCGGGTTATAATTTACCTTTTTGTAGGTGTTGACGTCACTTAATAAATGACGCATTTTTTCGTCATATTTGCTAACGTTCATAACTACCGTCGCGTTCCCTTTGTCACCTTTCAGGACAAGTACGCTCTCATCCTCACGGAGTTTACGTAATGCGACACGTTTGGCGACGATTGTGTTAGGCTGAGGAAGCTTGGCTCGACGTAAACAAACTAACCTCTCATAATTCATCTCGTCGTCTTTCGGCTGATATGATGAATAAACCTACATTGTCAAATAAAATTATCAAAATGAACTTAAAAACCAAACTATACAACGCATGTTAAGAGTAAAACAAGTAAAACAAGTATCTATCTTGTACTTAGTCCCCAAGACAAGGGCTGAATTACAGGTTAAGTCCCTTAACTCTATCTGGCGGTCTATTGTCGCGCTACAAGTTTCCTGCAACATAAACCCTCTAATAACCACCGTGTTTTAACCTTTACCGAAGCATATTACCATGTTAACCCTTCAACTTATACTTGCAAGACACTCGGCAAAGTTAGTTATATTAGCAAACATGCCCAATAAAATACAAGTTTCTATGCCTTTGTATCGTGTCTTTAATGGATTAAATAACGCCGTAGGTATAATGTTACTGTGTGATATTTATACGGGGTACTCGTGGGGGCATGTTGGAAAGTAGTAAATGCGCACTCGTAGACGTCAAGGGCAGCGCTCTTATTACACGAAACTTTACGGATGTCGTGTAGTTTATACTAATAGTCTTGTACCTGGTGAACCAGGAATTGGTCAAAGAACAGAATCCTGAAAACTGCAATTAAAAATCTCTTATTTGATGTGAATCTTTTGGGGTATTTTTGTGTGCTGATGTTTGCAATGTTTGCCGTAAAATATGTCATTACACACCGAATTTATCTCTAAAACAGGGCATTCAACGATTCTAGTGATTAAAATGTGGGGGTTAGGAGTAGATGTTGTGTCGTGGTAAAAGAAATAATCCATAAAACAGAAATATATATGCTTTACTGGTACCAGTTACTAAATATAAATACAATATGTGTACGACCTAACCGAATGAGTGAAGGGAGACGACTGCCGCGCCGTGCTAATGCAATATTACGCCTCGCATATAATTTGTAGCGTCAGCAGCCGCTACAGTATTCCCCCCTTTATTGAAAAAAAAATCGAAGAACATTATACAAAAATAAATTGGTAACAACTAGAAGAAACAATAACAAAATAATACTGAGGTAACTATCTAGCTAATCAGACACGCTAGCGCTCGACTCACGTCACATAAACATGTATCAAGTTACCGGAGCGCTAGTTCTGAGAATGCCAACTAAACAGAAACACTATAGCGGGTCAATATGTGGGACTCTTTAAGATAAATTATGTGACTATTTTTAGAACAGTTATAAGTAAACACAAAAACACAATAATAACTCAATTGCCACCGTTTCTTTCGAACTTCCTTTGCTCTTCGTAAGCCGCTTGTAGAGAGAGCTGGTCGTACGAAGAAGCAAATACGTTCACCGATTCTGCCAGCGATCTTCACTAAGTTGTCGGGGCCGTTATGAGGGACGACAGGGTGCGCTATCCAACACTGAGCGGTATCCATTCTAGCCTCCAAGTGTGATGAGCCGCTTCGACGCGTGCACTGTCCTGTAGAGTGCCACCGCCGGTCCCGTGTCGATCTCGTCCGCGGAGTGTGTTGCGTATTATTCGTCTTGGTGCGGAATGCTGCCTCGCCACCAAGGTCAATACGCCTTACGCGTTGTGCCTCGACGTACTCACTGTCCTGCAGAGTGCCGCCGCCGTCGTATGCCGCTCCGGAATTCTCCTGCTGCCCATATTGCCGTGATCGCTGTTGTTCGTAGGTTTTGTATGTTCCACTTTTAGGTTCCACGTGTCCTGACTCAGGTGTTCTCCGCAGTTAGGTCGTCAGCCCTTTCGGTCGTAGTGAAAAGGGCGGGTCGTCTCCCATGAGTCCAGGTTGTCTCCGTGTCCAGGCTGCTTGGCTGCACGCTGTTGCCACGCTGCACATGCGCTTATTTGATTCCGCTGACCATGTGCACGTGCGTCGATGCCGCGTTGCCGAAGCTGAGCCGAAGGTTGCGTTTTCTTTGACGGGGTCACCAGTGTAGGGGTATAAGTAGATGTAGAAGAAAGAAAGAAAGAAAAACTGTTTATTTGTCACAGACACTGGAAAGGTATAACATAGGTAAGTATATAAGATAAGACATCACAAGGCATAACAGTATTCTGTGACAGATAGGTGCACACTCAGCTATATTGTTGCATTGTGGTAGTGTCCACAATACAACGCTGTTATTCTGTGTGCACCTTAAATGCCGCACGGACGTTAAAGAGCACAATAATTAATGAAAAACATAAAAGAAAAACTTAAAAATAAAATATACATAGGTACATTCTAGCACATGAGTAGTACCTATATACTCATGTGTATCTAGGCAACAAAAGAATTATTATTACACAAAAACAGAATAAAAAAGTATTAAAAACAATATATTAAAATATAATAACATAATACATACGCCGACTCAATTACTTCGTAATTAAGTCGGCGCATGTATCACATCGAATCCATGGATTTTATTTTCAACGCATAATGTTTATGCAGCGGCGCGATCGTGGGCGACCGGTCCGCAGGATGGCGCGTTGCGCGTCGCATATAGGTGGCATACAGCCACCGCATTAGCTCGCGCGCGGTGCGCTTATGAAATCATTGTTTACAAAGTACAAAGGGACAGTTTGTTATTTATAAAAGAAGTACCTATATTAGTGTTATAAGTTCCACATCCATCAACCACAAACTGTTGCATCAATAAAATTCGTCACACTTCCAACCATCAGGCGTAATTGATACAATGCTGATAAATAATAATAATTTATCGAATAGCCGCCTCGTGACGCCCAAACGTCGACATACCTACCTCGTCCGCAGATCACAACCATTACGTAAGTAACACTGTGTTTTTTATGTTTATTATAACTTATTGATTTGATAAAAGATATTTTTTTAAGTGAGATTTAAAACTTGTTTTTGTTTTTAGTGATCTCAATGGGGGAGGTCAATCGTTCCAGCAACGCGTGGCGGCATATTTGAAACAGCCCCGAAATGCTGTTGTTTTATACTTTGGCATTGTGAGCGGATTGGAAGTGGAATGAGTGGAGTACGAATAGTGGTCCTGTCTCCAACTTAATTTGTTAAACAGGTACATCGGTTTTTGTGTGTTTACAACTCCAAATAATAGCGTAGCCAGGTGAAGCTGTCGTCGCCCCGCCATTTTTAAAATATTGGCTTGATTTATGTATGGTGTGACATGGCTACGACGCGGGATATCGAAACAGAACCTGGCACAAGCATTTTGAACCCGTTGTATCAGTCGGGTGGTTCTAGACAGTAGACATGGACCATACACAACATCCATATAGTTAAATTTTGCTAGTACCAGGCTGTCTACTAACCTCTTCCGCAATGCAACACTTAAATAACTTCTAAACCTATAAAGTAACTTTAACCTATAAAAACAATTTTTTGCAACATTACTTACATACGCTTCAAAGTGAAGTTCCGGGTCTATTATCAAGCCTAAGTTGCATGCCGAATCCACTCTTGATATTTCAACCCCTTTAACTTTTATAACAGGTTTAGCTAATAAAATGTCTTTTATTTGTTTTTTACTGCCCAGTATCATATAGTTAGACTTGAGTGGATTTAAAACCAGGGAATTATCCTCAGACCATCTGACCACCTCCCTCAGAACTTTATTGATCTTCAAAGCCATAGCAGTGGTGTCTTCCTTTTTAAATGACACATACAGTTGTAGATCATCCGCGTACATATGGTATTGGCAATCTGTCAAACATTTTGTTATGTCAGTAGTATAGATGATGAACAGCAAAGGTCCAAGGATGGAACCTTGTGGAATTCCTCGGGATACAGATTGGGGAGGGGATGATATTGAAGAACCATCCTCCTTCTGAATCTCGACGTACTGCGATCTGTTATTCAAATATCCATGGAACCATTTGACTGCGCTTTCACTAAAACCATAGTATTTTAATTTTGAAAGTAACAGTGGCACATTCATGGCGTCAAAAGCACGGGAGTAGTCCAATAATGTCAGAATAGTACCCTCCCCCCTGTCCCGCGCTTCAATTATATTACCTACCACATCCGCTAGAGCCGTTGCCGTACCGCGTCCCCGTCTGAAACCGGACTGTAATTCAGGGAGAATGTTGCTTGTTTCCAGATATTCCATCATATGTAAATATACAACCCGCTCCAGAACTTTGGATAAGCAAGGCAATATGCTTATCGAACGCAGGTCTTTGTAAGTTCGAGGGCTGCTATTTTTAGGTAATGGCAAGACCTTTGCACAGCGCCAAAGTTCAGGAAACGTATTGGTATTGATGGAAGTATTTATTATATCTGTTATTGCAGAAAGACTTTGTGGTAGTGTGAGCTTCAACATCTCTAGGGAGATCCCGTCTATTCCCTGAGCGTTTGTAGTAATACCATTAATTATTTTCAAAATAACCTCTTGATCTACAGTTTTAAGTGAGAACCCTGATTTTCCGTAACTATGAAATTCAAAGAAGGTTAATTGAGAAATTGACACATGTGGACTGCCAGGAACGTCCAGGAAAGCGGTATTTATTGCATTTGGATCATGTAAATGACATGGCAAAGTAGTCCCCTGATTAGATTGATATACATGTGTCTTCAAATTATTCCACAAGCTTTTGGGATCATGTATTTTTTCATTTATATGCTTATTAAAATAGGCTGTTTTTTCGGCATGCAAGGATTCCTTGACTTGACGTTTCAGTTGGAGGTAATAATTTTTGTGGCTGTCCATTTTAGAATCGTGATAACGATTACGCGCGTCATTACGCAGGCCAAACATTAATTCTGTTATCCACGGGGTTGCAGGGCCACGGAAAACCCTAACCATTAAAGGGGCGTGTGCGTCAAAAAGCTGTATAATACATTGAGTAAACACAGATACCATAATATCGACATTCCCTGCCCCACATATATAGTCCCATTGAATAGAATCCAGGTCGCTAGCGAAGTTCTCAAAAACTATATTTTTGAGTGTTCTATATTTCACTATTCTTGACTGGGGTTTGTCTTTTTTTATTGTAAGTTCACATTTGACAAAAGAGTGATGGCCCAGTTCAACAATATGATCCACACATACATTTCTATGACGGGCATCTGTGCAAATGATGTCTATAAGTGAACAGCTTTTCTGAGTGAAATGTGTCGGCGTGGTCACTATCTGCTCAAGACCACAATAATTTATAAAATCTACCAGCTGCCTATATTTGGATGGTGAAGAGATAAAAGAAAGATGCCAAAAGAAGAAATATATATGCTTTACTGGTACCAGTTACTAAATATAAATACAATATTTGTACGACCTAACCGAATGAGTGAAGGGAGACGACTGCCGCGCCGTGCTAATGCAATATTACGCCTCGCATATAATTTGTAGCGTCAGCAGCCGCTACAATACCATATAAATCGTTATGCGATGCTATGGTGAGTCCACGTTAGGTGAAATCCTTAAGAACTGCGATCTATGTAAATCTGTATTAATTGCTTCAGGTATATTTCTCTTGAAGGCAGCTATAGCCTAGTGGAGATACCAACAGACCGCCATATATGCATGGTATTCAAACGGAGCGATGGCGCATACCACTGACTTTTCCAAATTATGTGCGAATTAAACCGTTAATTACTTACTGCCCCATGCTTCTGAGAGAACTGGTTAGGCGTTGAATTCAGCTGACAAGAAGATTTTTGTGAATCGTTAATGTCATTGCATATACTGGTCGATAGCGTTGGGGCGATAAGTATTTTAATTTCCATAGGCATATTATATAACCTATAACTTTGCCTGAGTACATACACATAAGCAGTGTATTGCGTTCATATAGCATATTCTTCCACACGCGATATCCACTAATCTTCGTCCGCAAATACGGCTCACGTCCCTTAGAGCTCACATCTCTACTGAATTTATTCTACTTTATATTACTTCGACTAGGGCCAAGTTTTACTACCATACTTAAGTATCGGCTCACTCTTCGTATATCCACGTACGGTCGGTGTCTTTTGAGTGTGTTCACTTGAGCGTAATGATTGCAGCACCTTATTTGCAGGCACGATTTCTGACATACCGTGAAATTTAAAAATTTATGGCGTTTTAAATAGAACTGCCTTGGTAGAATATATTGAATTGGTATTATTTTTATTTGCATTCCAAAATTTGCCGTATATATGCCTTTACAGCCTCTACTACTACTTATTATTTAACATTTAATTTAATAAACCCGAATGACCTAGCTCTACATGCCTATAATAACTTAGTTAGCGATATTAAACGGTATAAGAATTTGAAATTTGAAGTGTCTGACTGCTAAGTCACTTACAGGCTGCCAAAATTTCAAAGGATTCTCCCCTAGATTTCAATGTATAAATCTCTGTTCTTTACAATCTCTGGCCAGTCCCCTTCAAAAGTATCTAGGTCATCCCTCCATCTCCGTTTGCGACATCCCTGTTACCAGCGACCGCTTGATACCCAACTGCATGAGTCCACATATCAGAGTGCATGCGGCAGACGTGTCCAGCCCAATCCCGCTTTAGTCGAGCTGATTTTTCTCCTACGTCGACTAAGTTATATAACAATTTAATACGCATGTATCCATGAAAAGTTGTGTTGAACCCCAGGGCTACTGTTTATAGCTGTCGGTGTCTGTCCTTCGCAGTAATCTATATTTAAATTGTTTAACGATATATTGTATGTATATGTATGAAAGGTTAACTAACGTCAGATAGTATGTATAGTTTGACGTCACTAATTAGACATTACTTCAACCCACCGTATCTTGGCGTTACCTCGTTACTCGTACTCGTATGAACTCAACAAAATGCCACATAGATATTATAAATAACGTTACCCGAAGGTCATATATTCGTCATTTGTACTACATTCAGTACCACGTACGGTATTTCACTTGAAAATCGTAATAAACAAGAGATTTCATCTCAACATTCCCAATTAATTAATTGCCGAGCTAACATTACGTCTGAGTTCCAAAACTGTATAATTGAAAACTTTGTAATACAAAACTTAAAGAGAATAATCTTTGCTTGTTTATTTGTATCTCCAAATAAATAATTACGGGCGTTTTCCCGCAAGTTTAACATAAATTCAAAGTAATTAATCTCATCAAAGTCACTAGTAATAATTTGAAACGGCAAAATAAATCCTAACATATTATAATACCCAGTCCCCCACCACAGCTATCTGTCTACTCCTGAAACCTCAAAAACCACTGAACAATATTTTTATAATTATCGTATGTATTTATCTTGTATGTCATGGCATAAAATACTGCAGTACAGTTCCCCAAGTAATATGATTTTCAAATTCATGTGACTAGAAACGTGATGAATATGCGAGTTGAGGGATATAAGGTAAGAGGAACACCAAAGAAAAGATGGAGGGATTGTGTGAAGAATGGCTTGAATGAAATGGTAGTGAATAATCGGATGATATCTGATAGGAGAGAATGGAAGAAAAAGACATTATGTGTCGACTCCAAGTGATACCGGAACTGGGCAGGCAGAAAAAAACGAAGAATTCCCCATTTCTATCCCCCATTGCAAATTAAAGTTATTTGACAAAACATAGCTTTCAATTGTAACTTTATAGAATGCGGAAAGTTTTGTATCAGTAGAAGTGACTACTGTAGAGTCACTTTCTTATTTTCTCAAACTCTCTTACTCTTATCATCATTCATCATCCTAGTGCATACCAGATTGATTCAACATTTTCTCGTGACGCATGACACTAGAGGTGTACTTTCTAGTTTGTTAATCACGCGCACTATTTTCAAACCATTACTACTACAGAACATGCACTTGCATTATGTACTTAGTCATAGAAAAGGAAATATAAATATATAGCAATGGACTTTGCTTGCTCTTTTGTACAACCGATTTGAAATATTTCCGCAAAATTTTTACATATTCAATAAATTGTGTTTATTTCAGTAATTGAAACAAAACATAAAAACGGATGCCAAGAGAGAGACCACGATTTGTTACAACCTAGTTTTATAAACTGACTGACGTATTATCTTTATATATATATATATATATATATATATATATATATATATATATATATATATATATATATATATATATATATATATATATATATATATATATGTGTGTATATATATATATATATATATTTCTTGTGTGCGTGTGTATGTCACTGAACTCCTCGTAAATGACTGGACGTGTGTTCAAGGGGACCGATGGTTTAGATTCACAATTTAGTCCACAGGAAAATGTATTTTAGTTAATTTTTAATTTGTAAGTAGCTGTTGATTTTGGACTGTTTCACATTGGAACCGGCCGACTGCGCTGCCATCGCAGTGTCAAATCTATATTAATAATTTCGTCAATGGGTACGGTAGACTCGATCGTAACCCCTTACCTAAATAATTGAACATTAAAAAATAAAGATTTCGAGTCGACACAATATATCCGCAAAATTCGGATTGTCGAGTATTTTGTTACATTCTAATGGTTCTAATAGACTAATCGCAGTCGCCATATTGGCCACTCTAGCGAAACGTCACTGATACCGGATAACATTTTGAGTACTAACAAAGAGGTACTACTAAGTCTTAGTACTAAGTAGTTTGTATGTGTAAATACTTTTTGCAGTTATATTTTTTAAACAGTTAACACGAAAATTTTATTATAGAAGTATCCACCCAATAAAGGAGATTTGCGTTACTCGGGGTAACATACATGAAATATAACTAGAGAAACCCAAATATACGCGAGCGAAGCTGCGGGCAAAAGCTAGTATTAATATAATATCGAAAGACAATTCATACATAGACATTTTGATCCGAAACGAACGAACTTTGGCAATCATATAACGGATAAATATACACATTAAATACATAAAAAATATAGATGAAAATGGTACTTTTTTTGTTGACAACGCTGGAAACTCGTCTTATGAGCCATCTGAACTCGACGCCAACCCGGCCATGAGTGTGATTGACCGGGCTTGGGACTGTCGGAGGAGGTGTGTGGAGGCTCTCCCCTACAGGCTTTGTGACCATACCTACTAAAACCACCGCGGTGTCATTACGGGTCCCGTATGTTGGCGCGGTCACGCGATTCGCGGATAGCATACTTTTCTGTGAACCCGCCCGGGATTTGCCCGCCGTTGGTGTTGGCGGGCCCCGTCTTCTTGGGCGGTGGCGCGGACACTACGCCACCCCATTGCCTTTTGTGCGGACGGGGAGCAGCCCTGGAGGTCGCCGTCCGTAGACACTAAAACCTAGCGGCCGCAGAGGATAGAGAGGACGGCAGCCTGACAACACCGCATCTCCTCTGCGGCCCCACCGCAACTATCTAATGTGTAATTTTGTCAAACAAAATACAGCACATTTGAATTGACGTTTCAACCACAAATAGACTAACTTAACAAAAACTAATTTTATTTATTCATTATAAATCAATAAAATATCGGTTTCGTATGCATATGTATTTCGTACACATGAAAATGGTCAATATAAAATCTTGGTAAAGTTGTAAGTAAATGTATTATGTACAATTTTGCAATTAATTATTTTATATTGAAAGTTAATACTATAGAACTCTAAACTATAAGTCCATGAAGCACACCTACAATTCCTTGAAATATGCCGAGAACGTACGAATAAATCAAAACTATAAAGCGTTCCTAATAGTTTACTACGGCATTCTAAATAAAAAACAATTAAAATGTGACGTGAATACTCATTATGAAAGCGAAGCTACCGGTCTTAACACCGGAACGTGTGTAAAGGCAATTACTCACCATGAGAAACGGAATAAAAACTCAAACACTTTTTGTATTTGCTGTCCAAGCGGAGAACGGTGAAAATAAAATAGGTAGAACATTTTTATAGGTACCGCCTTAAACTAGGTTACGAGGTCTAGCCATAGTAATAAAGAGGTAAGAACAAAAATGTTTGAGAACTACTTTGCTAGCGAATAGTGCGTCCAATTTTATTTAAATAATCGTTTTGGTTTTTTATATATTGTGTTGTTTTAGTAGCTTTATATCATAGTTTTATAAAGACCATTTCTTAATTGATTTGGAATTCCGAGTTTATACTACAAACTATTCACCCCGCAAGGATAGTCATTTGGACTATCCTTGCGGGGTGTACCGTACCTTGCGGGATACCGTAAGTTATCATGGATATTCTGCTCTGTAGGACTTATGGGGTAGAAAATTATGAGATCTATAACAAAAGGTCCTAATATCAGATCAATTTCTTACAGCATTGAAGAAAATCTTCTAACAGCCATAGTTTGGTGGCGGTTGGTTTTTGAGCAAAACACCGGAGCGCACACAACTGACTTTTCAAAGTGAAGTGCGTATTAAAATATTATTTATCGCTTGTTTAGTAAGCAAGTAGTGAAAGAAAGCATAGGGTGGACACGTGCATGAGTAGTATATAATTTTCTCAAAATAAGACTGAAGTTTGCCAACCCACATTTAAATCAGCATAATGGACTGTGGTCTGATGCCACTCATAATGAAAACCGTGGCCCAGAAATTGAAGAATTAAAGAAAACTGGTGACATTATTATTTTGAAGAAATAATTACTATAGTAATAAAAACGCTTTATAACAAACCAATATGAATTTATTATGAAAGACTGTTTTCAAATTTATCTTCAGTCTCAACGTCTTAATCTGATGTAAGTATGACATTTCAATCCGCAATATACATAGCAGAAACATTTCAAGAATCACAAATCCACCATATTTGGTGACCTGTGACATTTGAATTTGCGAGGCGTACGTTCACGCTCCTATGTATGGAATTAATGAGGAAGCAATAATATATCTACATAGTCAGCAATACTGAAATATATTTTTGCCTCTTGAATCGTCTTCGTATCTTCATCCGCTAAAAACAACTCAAAATAATCGCTTTGATCGATTTTGTTAACAACGAAACAGTTTTGGATTTGAATCCTTTCCTGGACAGGATCATTGTAAGAGCTTTTTGTAACGAATTTTAAATCATTCAATTTACGAGGACAAGGGTTCCGACATCTACAATATATTTGTAGATATCGGAACTCTTAATAACCCCGGAATACATACATACATAGACTCACGCCTGTTTCCCGGAGGGGTAGGCAGAGACTACGGAGCGCCATTTGCAACGATCTTGACATATCTCTCTTGCTTCATTCACTCCCATCAGATTCCTCATGCATGCTCTTCTGTTCAGGGTGCTTCTAACCTGTCCTGTTTTTAGGATGTCTCCAATCTGGTCAGAGAACGTCCGCCTAGGTCTTCCCCTTCGTCCTGTCCCTTCCACACTTGCCTTATATATGTGCTTGGTCAGTCTTTCGTCGGAATACTGCTAATGTAAATCAGTTCTGTTACTCAATTCATTATTTCTTCAAATAGATCCTGTACTAGAAAAACAGAAAAACTGTTTAGGGAGAGGATGTTAGGCTCTCTCTAGATAGGCTTGATGCCGGTGCCTGCACCTATAACCTAACTAAACCTAGAACCTAGTACAATGAATACCCAGAGTCCAAATACCTATTTGCAGTTAACACCAAGTTTGGCCATTGCGTAAGAATCCAATTCATAACACTCGCTACGTGAAAAGTTATTACAATTTTATGTAGCTTAGATATTAATTTAATTTATTAAATAAAGTAAATGTAACCTCAATCTCGCGAAAATGTAGCTGTAAACTTTGCTTCGCAATATTTTATAATAATAATTTACAACATACTTGCCGTTTTATTCTACCTGCATCCCAAAGTGCCAGATAAAACAAAACAATAAATTAAGGGTAATACTGCCTGCCCTCAGAATTATTATTTGTATTGTACAGCCCGTTACGAGTATAACGCAAATAAAAAACATCCGGAAGTATTTAATCCCGTTTAAACATCTTTGGACATTTTTTTGTTTATATTTACTCATTGTTTGCAAATTTAAAAAGCTGACGATGCATGTTACAGAGATAAATAATGATTAAAGGATTCTACAGTAACTGTTTGTATTTAATTGTTATCATCATCCTCTTAGCGTTATCCCAATTTCAATCTGGGGTCCGCTTACTAGTCTAACCGGATTTGGCTGAATATTAGCTTTTCCACGGAGCGACTGCCTGTCTGACCTCCGCAACCCGAAGGTATAGCGATATTCCATGGTTTAGACTAGTAACAGTTTGTGTTTAATTTTTATAAACATCTTTATTTAAATCACGATTTTATGATATTGAATGCTATAATTTATAAGGACTGAATAAATCCAATGCTACAGGAATAGTGCAGTGGTTACAAAAACTATATTTTTTAACCCTGCTTAGTGGAGTTTTTGTTCGCTATACGTACTAACACTTTGTTTTATTGTACCATATCAACTAAATAATAGTTAGTTAATAATTCAAGCATCCATATTTTCTAATATGGATGCTTGAATTATTAACTAACTATTTTTGTTGTTGTTGTTGTAGTAAATAGGTTCATTCCTCAATACTATCAAAATACTATCAAAAATCAAAATATTCCTCCCCGACAGGATTTTTTTGAAAGGACAGTATAGCAAATATTTAGAGGTAGCGATAGCCTTAAGGAGATACCAACGGAATGCCATGCAGAGGGTATCTGGTTCCAATCCACGGCGCGCACCACTGATTTTTCGAAGTGTACGTATTAAATGATTAATTATCACCCCGTGCCTCGAAGAGCGCGTTAAACCGTCGGTCCCGGCTGTCATGAAGATCTTTGATAGTCGTTACGGGGAGTCAGTACCCTCAAATAAACTGATACTGGTCTAAACCATGGAATAGTGCGATCCCTTTGAGTTGAGGAGGTTAAACGGCAGTCACTCTGTAGAAAGGTTGATATTTTGTCATATCTGATTAGACTAGTAAGCGGACCTCGGGCTGCAAGGCGTGCAATTCTTGGATGCAACGGGTATAACGCTTGGACGATAATGATGACACTAAAGCAAATATATTTTAACATAATTATATTATTATACCTTTAAACAAGCCGTGTGTCTGAGGATAAAAATGCCCGATATGAAAGCTATTACTTACCACTCAAAGTTTAAAATTGTATTCAATATTTTTCATCTGCATAATATCTTACAGGTATTTGTTAAGTCGTGTGCAGCACCGTAAGCAATATATTTTCCTTTTAATATTGCTTCATCTAATAACAACAGTTTTATTAAAATTTTCTTCACAATATAAACGGTTTTGTTACTTTATATAATTTAATATCCAGCTCGCTGATAGGACACAAAGGATATTAGTTATTTCATGTAAGATGAATGATATTCATCATGAAAATTTTCTTAATTACCTTAAATAAAGTACTTTGAAGCGACGATATTTTAGTGCTTGAACTTGTTGTTAAACTTATTCCACTGCTATAGTCATGTGCAACTATTAAGCAGAATAGACTTGATGAAATTAGGCCTTAAAATTAAAAAAAATAACATTATGTTTATTCTTGCTCCAAAAAGGGCATATATTATATTTGTTTAAGCTCCAAGTTTCGACTGAGCGAAACGCTTGGTTGGGTTTAAGGTCTGGCGAGTTAGGGTCTAGATAACAGCAAAATATGTTAACGCTTCATCATCCGCCCTGTATATATACTGTTCCACTGCTGGGCACGAACTTATCACTCTGAAAAGGGCAAGGTCATAGTCCAAGTTAAGTCCTAGCTGGATAATCGCAGGTTGGTTTAACTTAATAACGAAGAATATAAAAATGAGTAGGTACGAGTAGTTTAACAATACCCCGATATTCTTATTTGGTCAGGTTGGCCGTTTAGCAAGGTTACTTGGACCACTGACAAATATTAACATTACTGAGATTTTTTATCTTCTCATAGACATACTTATTATATTTCCCCCTCAAAATAAAAATATTACGACTATTATATTAAAAACAATATTGTTGCTGAGGTGTGTTATAATATTTTTTTATTTCATCTTAGAATGAGGTTGCCATTTAATTACAAGAAAATTTTCATTATACAAATAAGACTCATTTAATTAGAGAAAAGCTTTAAAAAATTGCCATACAAAAGATAATTATATGTGTACACGTTTGCATTAGCGATTTTATAACGTATACAGTTGTATTACAAATAATAAAATATATTATGGTTTTTCTATATTTTTATGTGTTGGTGGACGAATGAAAACATTTTTTTCTGTAATAATCACACGTATGTCGTCCTGTCTTTTCGGTATGTCAATTTACATGGCTATGTTTGGCTATGTTAACATCATCACAGAGCCTGGATTACTGAAGTAAGAAAGATGAACTTGACCAGTATATTCGGAAAGGAAATTTAAGGAAGGACTTTTTAAGTTAACCCTATCATCACAACTTTAACCCGTATTATCCTATGATAAAGTATAGATTAAGAGTTAATTTTAAAAGCCGCCAATTTTGAAGATATTGCACTGTAAAAGCGAGCAACAGTTCATCCAGTATAAAGCCATCTAATATCATGATAAACATCGTCCGTGTAGAATTCGTACAACATTTCGTTCCATGTTTCCTCACTCCTACAACGTGGCCTGATTGAAACGGCACACGAAGCTGCTTGCTCTGTATTAAAACGAAGGCAACGCTGCCTTACACTACTCTAGAACAACACAATAAAGTTACTATCATAGTCTGAAAGTATATTGATAGTAAACTAGAAGCAACTTTGAAGGTACCGGTATGTCGAAAATTTAACGGTAGTGAGTATGAAATTTATTGTAGTTGTAGTAAACACGAAACTGTTTGTACTCGTATACGTTATATTAAAAGATGGATATCAATATCAATACTGTATCGGATACAAGCAATACAAATTTATATGAAACCTGTTTAATGAACCCACAGCTAAATGTTTCTTATAACACACATTTTATAAATCACTAGCGAAATGTTTTAGGATTGGATTTACATCAATAATACTTGACAACGGGCATTATACAAGGCTACTTTAAAATAATGGCAGCGATAGCCTAGTGGAGATACCAACGGACTTCCATGCACAGGGTATCGGGTTCGAATCCACGGCGCGCACTAATGACTTTACGAAGTTAAGTGCGTATTAAACTGTTAATTATCGCTTGCCCCGTGTATCGAAGAGCACGTTAAACCGTCGGTCCCGGCTGTCGTATGAAGAACTTTGACAGTCGTTACGGGGATTCAGGACTCTCAATTAAACTGATACTGGTGGAATATCGCTCCCATTGGGTTGCGGAGGTCGGACGGCAGTCGCTCTGAGGAAAAGTTGATATTCAGTCATATCTGGTAAGACCAGTAAGCGGATTCCGGGTTACAAGGCGTGAAAGTCTTGGATGCAACCGGGATAACGCTAGGGCGATGATGATGACCTTAAAATAATAGCGTTACTGTGTAATAAAATATAAACACGTCACCAAAATTAAAACCATGTGCTTTGTACCTACAAAAGTAACATTGAATCATATACCTCCATATCATGAACCGAACAGGTGCGGGGATCTTATTCACTATGACCACTGAAATACCATGCTCAAGACGGGTGTCGTCGTAACATGCACTAGACGTAAACGTGATCCAGTGACGTGACGTATCACGAAAATCAAAATATTGTATTCAGTATGCCATACGACAGCTTGTCTATGCCTAGTTATCAATTTCACAATATTCGTTCATAAATCTTTATGCCGGTTTTATCGGCTCAATTTCGATTTTATAAATATTATTTTACTAACTTGTAATTTACACTATATGCTGCAGTGCAAATAAAACAGGGTAATAACACTTAAATTATATTATTTTAGTTCAATTTTGCCAGGAACAATCACAAAATAAAAAAAGTTTATTTCATCTTTTGTACTTAAGTCAATTTTTGAACGATAACATATATGACTAGTCGACGCCAGCGGCTTCGCACGCACATATTTTCCAAATTCCCGTTTTGCCTGATCCCGTGGGAATTTCGGGAAATCCCGTCTTAGTGCACTCCTACGGTCCCCAAGGAACATACATGCTAAATTTCAGTTTCTTGCGCCGAGTAGTTTCGGCTGTAGCTTGTCTGTCAATCAGTCAGTAACGCAAGGATTTTATATATACAGATGACATTGATGACAGTTGCAGTCACGCTACAATATAAAAAAATAGAAGTGCGGTTAGTGCGGCAAATAGCCCAATTCAAGCAGAATCTTATAAATCATAATGGATTTATTATTTATCCGAAGACGAGTGAGACGCTGGCACCAGCGACAGGCGTCAATATTCTACTTTGACACGGACACTGGTAAATAAAAAAGCAAATAAACTTAGTATTTAACCACCAACGGACACTGAAAATAATTTAAAACAAATAAACTTAGTACTTATTTAACCACTATCGTTTTACAATAAACGCGTTACGTGACCTCTTAGCTCACGGAATTTTGACAGCTAAAACCGCCTCCGAAACGTGCATAAAGATATATATAGTCTAAGGAAACGTAAGCCACCGTGCTTGTCAAACTTGAACTTGGCATAGTGTATACCGTTTAAGCCAATACTGTGCCGACGTGGGTAACTAGCACGTTAAAACACGTTAAGACTTCAAAATTGTCATAGTGAATAAGCCCCCGGTTCATACTATACATAATATGATACCAGGCGCAATTTTATTACGCTTGGTACCCTTGACCAATCCGCATTATAATCAGTCTGCCGTAATCTACTGATCAGTATAGACTTCTTGGATGCCACGCCAAAGAGCTCGATTTTCGTATTCGACCAATAAGACACATTTTTGCCAAATCTCGTTTGCCTTATATTTCAATCAACAAAGAAATCACAAGCAGTAATTGCTTTGACTCAAAAGCCAAAAAACGAAAACCTACTTTTCTTTCATCTCCAAAACAAAGCAAGACTTTGAATAAACAGCCAACAATGATTCACAGAAACGACTATGTGTTTACATAAAACTCCCACAAAAACCTACGAATATATTCATTCCTTTACACCGAAGCAAGAACACTAGCACAATTGGGTTTAAGGTCTGGCGAGTTAGGGTCTAGATAACAGCAAAATATGTTAACGCTTCATCATCCGCCCTGTATATATACTGTTCCACTGCTGGGCACGAACTTATCACTCTGAAAAGGGCAAGGTCATAGTCCAAGTTAAGTCCTAGCTGGATAATCGCAGGTTGGTTTAACTTAATAACCAAGAATATAAAAATGAGTAGGTACGAGTAGTTTAACAATACCCGGATATTCTTATTTGGTCAGGTTGGCCGTTTAGCAAGGTTACTTGGACCACTGACAAATATTAACATTACTGAGATTTTTTTTATCTTCTCATAGACATACTTATTATATTTCCCCCTCAAAATAAAAATATTACGACTATTATATTAAAAATAATATTGTTGCTGAGGTGTGTTATAATATTTTTTTTTTTCATCTTAGAATGATTTAATTACAAGAAAATTTTCATTATACAAATAAGACTCATTTAATTAGAGAAAAGCTTTAAAAAATTGCCATACAAAAGATAATTATATGTGTACACGTTTGCATTAGCGATTTTATAACGTATACAGTTGTATTACAAATAATAAAATATATTATGGTTTTTCTATATTTTTATGTGTTGGTGGACGAATGAAAACATTTTTTTCTGTAATAATCACACGTATGTCGTCCTGTCTTTTCGGTATGTCAATTTACATGGCTATGTTTGGCTATGTAAACATCATCACAGAGCCTGGATTACTGAAGTAAGAAAGATGAACTTGACCAGTATATTCGGAAAGGAAATTTAAGGAAGGACTTTTTAAGTTAACCCTATCATCACAACTTTAACCCGTATTATCCTATGATAAAGTATAGATTAAGAGTTTATTTTAAAAGCCGCCAATTTTGAAGATATCGCACTGTAAAAGCGAGCAACAGTTCATCCAGTATAAAGCCATCTAATATCATGATAAACATCGTCCGTGTAGAATTCGTACAACATTTCGTTCCATGTTTCCTCACTCCTACAACGTGGCCTGATTGAAACAGCACACGAAGCTGCTTGCTCTGTATTAAAACGAAGGCAACGCTGCCTTACACTACGCTAGAACAACACAATAAAGTTACTATCATAGTCTGAAAGTATATTGATAGTAAACTAGAAGCAACTTTGAAGGTACCGGTATGTCGAAAATTTAACGGTAGTGAGTATGAAATTTATTGTAGTTGTAGTAAATACGAAACTGTTTGTACTCGTATACGTTATATTAAAAGATGGATATCAATATCAATACTGTATCGGATACAAGCAATACAAATTTATATGAAACCTGTTTAATGAACCCACAGCTAAATGTTTCTTATAACACACATTTTATAAATCACTAGCGAAATGTTTTAGGATTGGATTTACATCAATAATACTTGACAACGGGCATTATACAAGGCTACTTTAAAATAATGGCAGCGATAGCCTAGTGGAGATACCAACGGACTTCCATGCACAGGGTATCGGGTTCGAATCCACGGCGCGCACTAATGACTTTTCGAAGTTAAGTGCGTATTAAACTGTTAATTATCGCTTGCCCCGTGTATCGAAGAGCACGTTAAACCGTCGGTCCCGGCTGTCGTATGAAGATCTTTGACAGTCGTTTCGGGGATTCAGGACTCTCAATTAAACTGATACTGGTGGAATATCGCTCCCATTGGGTTGCGGAGGTCGGACGGCAGTCGCTCTGAGGAAAAGTTGATATTCAGTCATATCTGGTAAGACCAGTAAGCGGATTCCGGGTTCCAAGGCGTGAAAGTCTTGGATGCAACCGGGATAACGCTAGGGCGATGATGATGACCTTAAAATAATAGCGTTACTGTGTAATAAAATATAAACACGTCACCAAAATTAAAACCATGTGCTTTGTACCTACAAAAGTAACATTGAATCATATACCTCCATATCATGAACCGAACAGGTGCGGGGGTCTTATTCACTATGACCACTGAAATACCATGCTCAAGACGGGTGTCGTCGTAACATGCACTAGACGTAAACGTGATCCAGTGACGTGACGTATCACGAAAATCAAAATATTGTATTCAGTATGCCATACGACAGCTTGTCTATGCCTAGTTATCAATTTCACAATATTCGTTCATAAATCTTTATGCCGGTTTTATCGGCTCAATTTCGATTTTATAAATATTATTTTACTAACTTGTAATTAACACTATATGCTACAGTGCAAATAAAACAGGGTAATAAAACTTAAATTATATTATTTTAGTTCAATTTTGCCAGGAACAATCACAAAATAAAAAAAGTTTATTTCATCTTTTGTACTTAAGTCAATTTTTGAACGATAACATATATGACTAGTCGACGCCAGCGGCTTCGCACGCACATATTTTCCAAATTCCCGTTTTGCCTGATCCCGTGGGAATTTCGGGAAATCCCGTCTTAGTGCACTCCTACGGTCCCCAAGGAACATACATGCTAAATTTCAGTTTCTTGCACCGAGTAGTTTCGGCTGTAGCTTGTCTGTCAGTCAGTCAGTAACGCAAGGATTTTATATATACAGATGACATTGATGACAGTTGCAGTCACGCTACAATATAAAAAAATAGAAGTGCGGTTAGTGCGGCAAATAGCCCAATTCAAACAGAATCTTATAAATCATAATGGATTTATTATTTATCCGAAGACGAGTGAGACGCTGGCATCAGCGACAGGCGTCAATATTCTACTTTGACACGGACACTGGTAAATAAAAAAGCAAATAAACTTAGTATTTAACCACCAACGGACAATGAAAATAATTTAAAACAAATAAACTTAGTACTTATTTAACCACTATCGTTTTACAATAAACGCGTTACGTGACCTCTTAGCTCACGGAATTTTGACAGCTAAAACCGCCTCCGAAACGTGCATAAAGATATATATAGTCTAAGGAAACGTAAGCCACCGTGCTTGTCAAACTTGAACTTGGCATAGTGTATACCGTTTAAGCCAATACTGTGCCGACGTGGGTAACTAGCACGTTAAAACACGTTAAGACTTCAAAATTGTCATAGTGAATAAGCCCCCGGTTCATACTATACATAATATGATACCAGGCGCAATTTTATTACGCTTGGTACCCTTGACCAATCCGCATTATAATCAGTCTGCCGTAATCTACTGATCAGTATAGACTTCTTGGATGCCACGCCAAAGAGCTCGATTTTCGTATTCGACCAATAAGACACATTTTTGCCAAATCTCGTTTGCCTTATATTTCAATCAACAAAGAAATCACAAGCAGTAATTGCTTTGACTCAAAAGCCAAAAAACGAAAACCTACTTTTCTTTCATCTCCAAAACAAAGCAAGACTTTGAATAAACAGCCAACAATGATTCACAGAAACGACTATGTGTTTACATAAAACTCCCACAAAAACCTACGAATATATTCATTCCTTTACACCGAAGCAAGAACACTAGCACAAACTAAAAGTTTATCAACACTCAAGAATAATTTACGCTGAGACACCTGTCGTTGTTGTATATAATTTACGGGATATTTTACTTTCCCCTTGTCGCGAGAGAGATGATATATTGTCTGCTAGTCCAGCCCTAGCCGAGTTTTAGTATGAATTTTAAACTAGCGAAGTTTCTTCTAAAAATTATATAATGAGTTTCACACTTAGTAGGTGCGCGTAGTTATGGGTATGTTTAATATAATTTTAGCACATGGTTCGTGACAAGTAGCTAATATATTCCTTCCTGCACACTTTATTTCTCGTTGGTTCACCATTTCTGAGTCGCTCATAGTATTGAGGCATGAACCTATTTACTACCTAAATAAATGATTCCTTATTCCTACCAATGCGATGTCAAAATACGTACGTTCATAACTACGTTAAGAAATCTTCTAAATAACTGGCACTGTTCGTATTTGAATCCACTGCGAACAAATAAAACTTTTCTGATCATGATATTCATATGAAATACAAGAACATCGTTGTATAAAAAATCATTTTCTTTGATTCTTGCTCACAAAACTTAGGCCATCTCCACACTTGGCTAGTCACATTCGTATCGTGTTTAATATGATGTGCAAAAATTGTTTAGAAGAGCTTATGTGAGTGCGAGGCTGGCGAATCAAACACTTTACGTAGAATTCTGATTTGTTTTGTTTCGTTTTATAGACAGTTAAAATGCTCATAATTATTATAAAGTGCGCTGCGGTCTGCGTTTTTTCTATTAGTGAAATATAAACCAGAAATATATTTGAAGGCTAGCAAGAGTATGGGTACACCTTTGCAAAGACGATTTAAGATATTTGCTACACCCCTTATGTATTACTGAATATGAAGCACTAAACTCCGCGTAAAAATTCACTATGATAATTCGAAAAACAAAGAAATTCTTAATTCATTTCATTATCATAACTAACTTCCATAATGATAGGAACAAAATTTTACTTCAGCTGTGAATTTTTGTGTCCTGTTTGAGCGACTCATAAATGGTGAAGGAATATATTAGCTACTTGTCACGAACCATGTGCTAAAATTATATTAAACATACCCATAACTACGCGCACCTACTAAGTGTGAAACTCATTATATAATTTTTAGAAGAAACTTCGCTAGTTTAAAATTCATACTAAAACTCGGCTAGGGCTGGACTAGCAGACAATATATCATCTCTCTCGCGACAAGGGGAAAGTAAAATATCCCGTAAATTATAGACAACAACGACAGGTGTCTCAGCGTAAATTATTCTTGAGTGTTGAAAAACTTTTAGGTTGTGCTAGTGTTCTTGCTTCGGTGTAAGGGAATGAATATATTCGTAGGTTTTTGTGGGAGTTTTATGTAAACACATAGTCGTTTCTGTGAATCATTGTTGGCTGTTTATTCAAAGTCTTGCTTTGTTTTGGAGATGAAAGAAAAGTAGGTTTTCGTTTTTTGGCTTTCGAGTCAAAGCAATTACTGCTTGTGATTTCTTTGTTGATTGAAATATAAGGCAAACGAGATTTGGCAAAAATGTGTCTTATTGGTCGAATACGAAAATCGAGCTCTTTGGCGTGGCATCCAAGAAGTCTATACTGATCAGTAGATTACGGCAGACTGATTATAATGCGGATTGGTCAAGGGTACCAAGCGTAATAAAATTGCGCCTGGTATCATATTATCATAGTATGAACCGGGGGCTTATTCACTATGACAATTTTGAAGTCTTAACGTGTTTTAACGTGCTAGTTACCCACGTCGGCACGGTATTGGCTTAAACGGTATTCACTATGCCAACTTCAAGTTTAACAAGCACGGTGGCTTACGTTTCCTTAGACTATATACCGTGAGCTAAGAGGTCACGTAACGCGTTTATTGTAAAACGATAGTGGTTAAATAAGTACTAAGTTTATTTGTTTTAAATTATTTTCAGTGTCCGTTGGTGGTTAAATACTAAGTTTATTTGCTTTTTTATTTACCAGTGTCCGTGTCAAAGTAGAATATTGACGCCTGTCGCTGGTGCCAGCGTCTCACTCGTCTTCGGATAAATAATAAATCCATTATGATTTATAAGATTCTGCTTGAATTGGGCTATTTGCCGCACTAACCGCACTTCTATTTTTTTATATTGTAGCGTGACTGCAACTGTCATCAATGTCATCTGTATATATAAAATCCTTGCGTTACTGACTGATTGACAGACAAGCTACAGCCGAAACTACTCGGCGCAAGAAACTGAAATTTAGCATGTATGTTCCTTGGGGACCGTAGGAGTGCACTAAGACGGGATTTCCCGAAATTCCCACGGGATCAGGCAAAACGGGAATTTGGAAAATATGTGCGTGCGAAGCCGCTGGCGTCGACTAGTCATATATGTTATCGTTCAAAAATTGACTTAAGTACAAAAGATGAAATAAACTTTTTTTATTTTGTGATTGTTCCTGGCAAAATTGAACTAAAATAATATAATTTAAGTGTTATTACCCTGTTTTATTTGCACTGCAGCATATAGTGTAAATTACAAGTTAGTAAAATAATATTTATAAAATCGAAATTGAGCCGATAAAACCGGCATAAAGATTTATGAACGAATATTGTGAAATTGATAACTAGGCATAGACAAGCTGTCGTATGGCATACTGAATACAATATTTTGATTTTCGTGATACGTCACGTCACTGGATCACGTTTACGTCTAGTGCATGTTACGACGACACCCGTCTTGAGCATGGTATTTCAGTGGTCATAGTGAATAAGATCCCCGCACCTGTTCGGTTCATGATATGGAGGTATATGATTCAATGTTACTTTTGTAGGTACAAAGCACATGGTTTTAATTTTGGTGACGTGTTTATATTTTATTACACAGTAACGCTATTATTTTAAGGTCATCATCATCGCCCTAGCGTTATCCCGGTTGCATCCAAGACTTTCACGCCTTGTAACCCGGAATCCGCTTACTGGTCTTACCAGATATGACTGAATATCAACTTTTCCTCAGAGCGACTGCCGTCCGACCTCCGCAACCCAATGGGAGCGATATTCCACCAGTATCAGTTTAATTGAGAGTCCTGAATCCCCGTAACGACTGTCAAAGTTCTTCATACGACAGCCGGGACCGACGGTTTAACGTGCTCTTCGATACACGGGGCAAGCGATAATTAACAGTTTAATACGCACTTAACTTCGTAAAGTCATTAGTGCGCGCCGTGGATTCGAACCCGATACCCTGTGCATGGAAGTCCGTTGGTATCTCCACTAGGCTATCGCTGCCATTATTTTAAAGTAGCCTTGTATAATGCCCGTTGTCAAGTATTATTGATGTAAATCCAATCCTAAAACATTTCGCTAGTGATTTATAAAATGTGTGTTATAAGAAACATTTAGCTGTGGGTTCATTAAACAGGTTTCATATAAATTTGTATTGCTTGTATCCGATACAGTATTGATATTGATATCCATCTTTTAATATAACGTATACGAGTACAAACAGTTTCGTGTTTACTACAACTACAATAAATTTCATACTCACTACCGTTAAATTTTCGACATACCGGTACCTTCAAAGTTGCTTCTAGTTTACTATCAATATACTTTCAGACTATGATAGTAACTTTATTGTGTTGTTCTAGAGTAGTGTAAGGCAGCGTTGCCTTCGTTTTAATACAGAGCAAGCAGCTTCGTGTGCTGTTTCAATCAGGCCACGTTGTAGGAGTGAGGAAACATGGAACGAAATGTTGTACGAATTCTACACGGACGATGTTTATCATGATATTAGATGGCTTTATACTGGATGAACTGTTGCTCGCTTTTACAGTGCAATATCTTCAAAATTGGCGGCTTTTAAAATTAACTCTTAATCTATACTTTATCATAGGATAATACGGGTTAAAGTTGTGATGATAGGGTTAACTTAAAAAGTCCTTCCTTAAATTTCCTTTCCGAATATACTGGTCAAGTTCATCTTTCTTACTTCAGTAATCCAGGCTCTGTGATGATGTTAACATAGCCAAACATAGCCATGTAAATTGACATACCGAAAAGACAGGACGACATACGTGTGATTATTACAGAAAAAAATGTTTTCATTCGTCCACCAACACATAAAAATATAGAAAAACCATAATATATTTTATTATTTGTAATACAACTGTATACGTTATAAAATCGCTAATGCAAACGTGTACACATATAATTATCTTTTGTATGGCAATTTTTTAAAGCTTTTCTCTAATTAAATGAGTCTTATTTGTATAATGAAAATTTTCTTGTAATTAAATGGCAACCTCATTCTAAGATGAAATAAAAAAATATTATAACACACCTCAGCAACAATATTGTTTTTAATATAATAGTCGTAATATTTTTATTTTGAGGGGGAAATATAATAAGTATGTCTATGAGAAGATAAAAAATCTCAGTAATGTTAATATTTGTCAGTGGTCCAAGTAACCTTGCTAAACGGCCAACCTGACCAAATAAGAATATCGGGGTATTGTTAAACTACTCGTACCTACTCATTTTTATATTCTTCGTTATTAAGTTAAACCAACCTGCGATTATCCAGCTAGGACTTAACTTGGACTATGACCTTGCCCTTTTCAGAGTGATAAGTTCGTGCCCAGCAGTGGAACAGTATATATACAGGGCGGATGATGAAGCGTTAACATATTTTGCTGTTATCTAGACCCTAACTCGCCAGACCTTAAACCCAACCAAGCGTTTCGCTCAGTCGAAACTTGGAGCTTAAACAAATATAATATATGCCCTTTTTGGAGCAAGAATAAACATAATGTTATTTTTTTTAATTTAAAGGCCTAATTTCATCAAGTCTATTCTGCTTAATAGTTGCACATGACTATAGCAGTGGTATAAATTTTACAACAAGTTCAAGCACTAAAATATCGTCGCTTCAAAGTACTTTATTTAAGGTAATTAAGAAAATTTTCATGATGAATATCATTCATCTTACATGAAATAAATAATATCCTTTGTGTCCTATCAGCGAGCTGGATATTAAATTATATAAAGTAACAAAACCGTTTATATTGTGAAGAAAATTTTAATAAAACTGTTGTTATTAGATGAAGCAATATTAAAAGGAAAATATATTGCTTACGGTGCTGCACACGACTTAACAAATACCTGTAAGATATTATGCAGATGAAAAACATTGAATACAATTTTAAACTTTGAGTGGTAAGTAATAGCTTTCATATCGGGCATTTTTATCCTCAGACACACGGCTTGTTTAAAGGTATAATAATATAATTATGTTAAAATATATTTGCTTTAGTGTCATCATTATCGTCCAAGCGTTATCCCCGTTGCATCCAAGAATTGCACGCCTTGCAGCCCGAGGTCCGCTTACTAGTCTAATCAGATATGACAAAATATCAACCTTTCTACAGAGTGACTGCCGTTTAACCTCCTCAACTCAAAGGGATCGCACTATTCCATGGTTTAGACCAGTATCAGTTTATTTGAGGGTACTGACTCCCCGTAACGACTATCAAAGATCTTCATGACAGCCGGGACCGACGGTTTAACGCGCTCTTCGAGGCACGGGGTGATAATTAATCATTTAATACGTACACTTCGAAAAATCAGTGGTGCGCGCCGTAGATTGGAACCCGATACCCTCTGCATGGCATTCCGTTGGTATCTCCTTAAGGCTATCGCTACCTCTAAATATTTGCTATACTGTCCTTTCAAAAAAATCCTGTCGGGGAGGAATATTTTGATTTTTGTAAAGAAATTCCACTATTGTTGATCGAAGAATTTCTCAAAAACTAGATATGTAAAATATAAGCTCCCAACGGTACAGACTGACTGTACAATCCTCAACAGTACAGACTGAGTAACACTGAGCTCACACACCAGTGATAACAATTACGGAAAATCGTATTTTCAAAGCCCATATCTAACTCTGAAAATTAGATGATGGTATGCTTTAGATACTAGACATTGACTACTGCAGTAAAAAAATAATCTCATTTAATCACAATTACCTTAGATATTTACTTCTATGACTATTAATACAAATAATAATATACGCATTGCTATGGGCATAAATATTAAGATTTGTAGTGGATTGTTTCTCTACAAACATATATTAAAGTACCAAGATTTAATATCAAAAGCTCTTGATCAAAGTAAAAGCAAACAGTTTCTGAGAAATAATTGGCTATTGAAATTGTCTGGAATTCGCAAATTTAAATGACTTGATGAAATCGCTTACTTTATACACCAAAATACAACGAGAATTAAATATATTTTCATCGAAAGGTTTGCATTTTACAAATGAGACGCCTGTTATCCGTGCTTCGATCCCATGTTCTAGAAAGTTATTCTGTCTTCAGCCAGAATCAATTCGCAGGAAAACACTTTCTAAAAAAATAAGTTACATATAATTTTACGTGAAAAGGTATTTGTATGCATATCAGTTGTGATATGCATACAAATACCTTTTCACGTAATATTATATGTATAGTTTACTATGAGTTGTCATAGTAAACTGGACAAAGTAGATATTTGCAATTGTGACGCCTGTAAACACAAAAGAAGATAGCTCTACCAGTATTATTACATGCATTATACTTACATGCTTTTCACACTTTCAGTTAGTGAGTAGGAGAAAGTCTATCGCTGTGTATCGATTACATCCTGCTATATGACAGCGTTATGATAAACAAAAACTGAATTATTTTGGTGTACTCGTATAATACATGTCACAGCATTTTAGTGACTTATAGATTCTAAAGTAGGTTTCTAAGGTAGATCTGCTAAGGAAGTAAGAAAAGTTTTGCTCGTTCTAAATGACCGGAGCTACGCCACAGTAGCACAACTAGTCTGGTATTCGTAATTTTAACTTATCTAACTTATCTATACCAAAGTCTAATAACAAATCTTTCATTAATTACTTTGGAGGATGTAAAAGACAGGACAAAGTGGAAAGAATTGAGCAGGAAGACGAAAGGACGCTGAAATAGACCAGGATTAATAATTACCAGGTAGAAGAAGAGATTAATATCCTAACAAGATTGTCGGGTCACCTTGTGGCGGTACATCTGCTGAGTCATCTGGTACATATCCCTCACTCCAGAACCTACCTGCTGCGATGGCTATCGACCGTTCAAGCATGTCCATTTTTGGTGTTCAAAGAACAATGGCAAGATTATACCTGTGAAGTGTTAGAAGCGTCTATAAACGTTAATTATGAAAAACTTATTAATATAATTATTTCGTATTTTGTACATTTTTAGTTTCAAGTGTAAAAACTTACGTTAAATTATCTAAATTGATAAACTATTTATTGAATACATTCATTTCCGGTGCTTGTTTAATGTCATTTTCAGAGTTACCACT